>CAMZMU010000053.1:13134523-13715446 GCA_947311845.1 Poa pratensis
TTTGAGTTTACATCTGGGTTACATGGAAAACCCTACTCTTACAGTATACCCGACTCCCTGTGGTTAAAATCCATGAGCATCACCACCCCAGCTGCGGGCGTTAAAATCCATGAGCATCACGCAAAATTCACCGAGCCATCACTTGATCTTGCCGAGAAGGCGAGAACTGCCCAAGGCTGCCCACGGCCATGTGAAGGGAGTCTTTCAAACTGATGTCTCTGTTCGTGCTGGCAATGGCAAGGGAAAGCGAGAGACACTGATCAATGCCTTGTGGCGACAGGATCCCAGTGACATCATCAATCCACCTATTCTCAAGCACGCACTGTCCTGCCATTACGCACCTGTAGCGCTGCAACACCAGAGGCGCGACGTCGCCTGCAGCAAGTATGTTAAGCCGATCTAGGGCCCACCACCATACACTGACCGCCATGAGCTCTTTTTTTAGATGGAAGACGGCTCATCCGCCCTGTTCCATTTCTCATTGAAACATGAAACACATTGTATCAGTTTGTTGCCCAGAACCATATTACGTCTTTTTGAATCACCTACTTAAAACGACCAGCATCAGAACTCATCCATACATGCACCTACAGTTTTTAACCTGGCAACAGAAAGGATCATGCACAGCTAAAACATCCAATGCCAGTTCTTCACAGCTTCAGGCGGTTTTCTGCCCGCACTTCTGGAGTTCCAGGTCCCAAGATCGTCGTCGTCTTCCTTTTCCTCATCACCACCCCAGCTGCGGGCGTTCCTTGGCTTTTGTTTCCAGCGTCCCAATCCACTCTTCCAGCAAGGACTTTGCTTGAATCATGCACAGCGGCGTCCATTTCCTGTCCCCATATCATCTGCATATTTTGCCAGATAAGTTTTCCAAATAGGATTTCATTTCGAATTTTCCACATATTCCATAAAATAGCAGAAGTAATGATATTGACAGCACAGTTTTTCTTATTACTTATCCACAAACTAGCAACAAAAACAATCTACCAATGTTTTCATAAATATGTCCCACATTGATCTTAATTATCAAAGAAATTTCTTTCCAGGCCATTTGACTAATAACACAGGTAAAGCTTCTAAACCTGCCCAAAAGAATTTTGGCATCTACTTATCTACTTCCTCCAGGAACCAACATGGCGCGTCCACAATGAGTAAGTGATGCTTAGCGCGATAATGTTTTGGCAAGCACCAGCCTCCCAGCTCTGCTATCATCCCTCTTTGCCAAGCTGGAACGCACAACAGTAGTGAAATTTCAGCGCCAACCACATCATGCAACAGCATGCAAAATGGAAGAACCTACATACTATAGTAAGTAGCCATTTCTGCATCTAAGCGACCATGTGTTGCAACTTGCAACTCTAGATATCTGCAGAATAATCAATGTCATCACGGTCAAAACTACCTGTGCTAATATTTCACACGAAAGCATAATTTTGTATGGTTCCAACAATAAACGTTAACATTACCATAGTGCAAATATACAAGAACATCCAAAGCAGAATCATCCCAGCATTATTCGACAACAGTACAAACAGAGAACAGCCATGGAATACAAATTAATTCGCGATGGTATACCTTCAACCTCTGTGATTGACATGTTCTCATGTTTTTTTGTACATATGATCGCAGGAGCAACTACAAAGTCAGTGACTCAGCGCTTCAATCAAAGGAAACAACTAAACTTCCTATACTGTAATTTCATTTGAGATTTACTTTTGGGTATAAAGCCACATCTTTTTGAAGAGCAGTTATCTCTTTGTAGTATGACCATACAAGACGCTCACAGAATATAAAGTCAAGACGTCTGGTGTCTAAGTCAAAGGCAAACTTTTTAGAAATGAAGAACGAAATAGTTTAGAAACTGATAAATTCACGCAAACAAAATAAATCATGGGTCGTCATATAAACTGAGTAAACAAGATAAAAAATATATATATATATATAGAAAAAAGGATAAATTTACCTCACTTGTTCAGCTAACATATCACATTAGCAGTTGCATGTGTTCACAGTTTCAGATCTAACCATTTCCACCCAACTCCCCTGCCTAAAAGCAAATGAGCCCAATAAAACAATGAAAATTCATGGAGAAGTATAATCGATGAGAAAGCATAGGTGCAAATCGCTATATATTCATGTAAGGTGTGGGGAGAGAGTAGCTCATGTGAAAAGGATAGTAAATCCACATCTACTGGAAGGACATGTTGACTATTTAGATGTTCACAGAAAATGTGTCCGGAATTATTCGTATGCAGCAGAGAATTCTATCATGTTAGGTATCTTGATACATAGAAGTACTGAGGTATTACCTGCAGTATAAAAATTTCTGTAGGGATAGTGTATCTTATAATCCCAACAATTTCTTTCAAAAATTCTTCTGAACCGCATAGACTCAAGATTGAGCATGAAGTCGCCAATGAACGTAGCCAAAACAATCACATTTGACTCCTCGTCATAACCCACCATTACCGCCTTTTTTTGGTCGCTGCACATTCTCTGTGGAAAGAGCCCCTCTAGTTTAATGATTTTAGGTTGCAACACCCATCCGAAAACACCTTCACGGTTCATTTTCCACTCCCATAAATGGATGCCAATTTCGACAGAACTGCGAGGCCAAGGCCATCACCATCATTTGTCCGCCAAAGCTGAAAGAACCAGCCGGTATGGTAGGCGTCAGTCGGCTTCTTGATCTGACCAAGTGTCTGTGTATCAGTATCAAATGCAAGGATATCACCTGTACCGAACAACCAGTAAAGTGCATTGCCAATGAGGATGCTTGGACTAATCGAAAGATCCGTTATTGTAGTCCAGGTTGAGACAATATTTCCCCATACACCAGACACCGATTCGTACATGCAAGCAAAAGCCTTTGTTCTTCCGGCACATATCAAAACCAACTTAAACGGGCCGAAGAAGCAATCACCGTGCACATGCCCATCCTCGGCATCAGCGCACAACACCGCGGCGTGCCAAGTACAAGAAAATTCACTTTTCCGGAGTGCCGGCGGAAAAGGCATGCGGTGCTGCTGGCCGGTGAGGGGATCCCATACAACAACCTCACGCCCGTAGTAGTGGATTAGGACACAAGGCCATGGCGACAACCAAGGAAGTTCCAGTTCCAGTGGTTGTAGGGGCTGCTGCTCCTGCGCATGACGAAGCGCTCGGCGGGGATGCGGTTTGGCTTCGTGTCCAAAATAGGAACAAAGTTGTATTCTGTGTCAGTATTCTTATTCTCTATAAAGAAGCCCAACAGAGGAGGCCTTAGATGGTGTTTGCGGAAGCGTTTGAGAAACTCGGGGTCGTAGAGGATGTCACGCCAGCGCCTGCAGACGAGGGAGGCACGCAAGAGCGACGATGGCTTCAGAGGGAGGCGGAGAAGGATCTCCTCTAGGAGATTCTCGTCGAATAGCGGGGTGCTGACGCTAGCAAGGAGTTAGTGTAGTCGTTGTTGAGGACCTTGGATATGGTGTCGGACAGCATTGTGGAATGCCGCTGCCTCTTGGCATCTACGCATGCCGTACGTGGAATTGGACCAGCCCTGAAACAGGAGCAGCAACAAATGAAATAATCAATGCACATACTTCTGTGATCAACATGGTTGCAATACACTTTTTTCGGTTTAATCGATTTGGTTGCAAACGCATCAGTAGACTAATTTGTTTCAACCAATGTGTGTTGCAAACATCCAACACAAAACAAGCGGGATTCATCTAGAACAACATATAAACTGGAGAGAAAATTTTGGTGGTCTTACATACCCCTGAGGAACCTGAGCAGGATCCATCATCTATATCTGAGAAACTGGGTTTTATACGAAAATCAAAGTTAGGGCTTTCTGCACGAAAATATAAGAACAGAAAAGGTAAGGGATCGAGTAGTTGAAGTGGTCTCTGACCTCGAATCGTCGGTGGGCGGTGGCTGCTGGCGGCTTCGCTCCTCTTTCCTCTCGCTCGGCTCTGCCAGCCCTCGTGCGTAGAGGACGTGCAGCTTTTTATTTGTATTTGTACGTATAAGGATGGGGACGTGCAGCTAGCCTAGCCCGATCAAGTCCAGCCCAACCTGGAATCAAAGCCCATCTAGCTCGCGAAGCAGAAGCCGTTTCCGAAACGACTACCGACTCGTGCTCCTCGACGTTCAACGGCAACGACCATAAAACAGAACCACGTGAGCATGGGCTGCCACTCTGCTTTCATCGGAGGACGAAGCGCTAATTGGAGCCCCAAGTATCTGATTGGAAACTTGGCTAAAGCGCATCCTAGCGTCCTCTCCAGCATTTTGCTCCTCTTCAACCTGACAACCTCACGTCTGATCAGTGTAGCAGTGGACTTTTGGAAGCTTATATGCAATCCTGAAGCTTCTCCAAATAGGTCAAGAATGTGACTAACCGCCGTCAGGTCCTGCACTGTTGGTCTGACGAACAAAACAAGAACATCATCAGCATAAATCGATAACCTTTGGGTACCAGTACAGCCAATGAGACCCGAGAACACACTTTCTTGCACTGCATTTGACACCCGTGTTGTTAGGGCTTCCGTTGCAACAACAAAAAGCTTTCGGGAGACTGGGTGTCCCTGTCAGTCCTAGCGTGATCAATTTGTCGGCCAGGCATTCAATTTACAGTTACCGGGAAATATCAGTGATCAGTATCCTGCCAACCTTTTTTAATCAACTGCCTGCATTTTATTTAGCCTCCAGCACACTCAGATGCCAAAAGATCCATTACAAAAGCTGGGGGCATACCCAAGGTTGATCTTGCCGAGTACTGTCCCAAGGTTGCCCATGGCCACGTGAAGGAGTACTTCGATTTGTGTCGCTGTTCGTGCTGGCAATGCCAAGGGAAAGCGAGAGACCCAGCTCAATGCCTTGTGGCGACGGGATCCCGGTGATATCACCAATCGACTATTCTCCAGAAGGGCAGCATGAACTGTCATCAAGCCATGTCATCTCTATCAAGGGCAGACCATGCCATGGTCATGTAGGATCCGTCCTCTGAAGCCAGTCCCACCTGACACGGAAGACTTTTGATGCCCATGCCACTAAAACAAATTGGCTCAAATCTTGGCGCATGCCACCATACACTGACCGCCATGAACTTCTTCTAAACCTGCCCAAAAGAATGCTCTCATCCACTTCTCTACTTCCTCCAGGAGCCAACATGGCGCATGCACAATGAGTAAGTGATGGAGGCTTGGCGGTGGTAACTGTTTTGGCAAGCACCAGCCTCCCAGCTCTGGCTATCATCCCTCTTTGCCAAGCTGGAATGCATGACAGCGCCCTACTGAGCATGGGCTGCCACTCTGCTTTAGTCAGATGACGAAGCGCTAATTGGACCGCCAAGTATTTAATTGGAGACTTGGCTAAAGCGCATCCTAGCGTCCTCTGCAGCATTTGCTCCTCTTCAACCTCACCTCTGATCAGTGTAGCAGTGGACTTTTGGAAGTTTATGTGCAATCCTGAAGCTTCTCCAAATAGGTCAAGAATGGGCCTAACCGCCGTCAGGTCCTGCACTGTTGGTCTGACAAACAGAATAACATCGTCAGCATAAATCGATAACCCTTGGGTAGCAGTGCAGCCAATGGGACCCAAGAACACATTTTCCACCGCCGTTGACGCCAATGCTGCAAGGGCTTCCATTGCAATAACAAAAAGAAAATGCAGTTGACGCCACTACTGTTGCACCACCGTTGACGCCAATGCTCTTCTCCCTGTCAGGCCTTGAGTGTGATCAATTTGTCGGACGGGACTCCATTTACAGTTACCAGGAACTACCAGTGAGCAGCATCCTGACAACTTTCTGGAGATGCTCTTCACCCAAGTGCTGGCCTGCAGTGCCTTTCTGTTCCCTGCATTTGATAGAGTCGCTGAAGATCAGATAAAAATACAATTTGATTCCAGTGATAATTTGCTTGACTTCTGAAAGTGACAACAATGTTGATGATCTTCCAGACATTTCCAAATAAATGCTGCTCCACAGTTGGTCTATCATCATGAATGGAGTTCTGGGAAAAAACTGAGAGTCGAGTATAAATTTACTGGGAAATTGTTTGATTTACCCAGACTCCAAGGGTTAAAGTCTGAAAGCATGTCCAAGTACGGCCAATAATTAGGTCATTTCAACAGGTAATACAGATCAATAGGTAATACAGATCAATATATTCATCTGAAGCTGACAGATCAATAGGTAATACAGATCAATATATTCATCTGAAACAAGGAGAAGTTTGCACTGGATTGAGATATGCTTCTCAGGTTCTGATTAGGCCATTTCAACAGGTAATACAGATCAATATATTCATCTGAAGCTGACAGTTCAAGTCTCAGGTCAGCACAGCAAATTTTATTAGATTACAGTATGTTAAGATTTGAAAGCAAAATCCAAAAAAATAAGATATATTTGAAGTACACGTTAGAATTAAGAGAAGAAGTATGTTCCCCAAATTTTTCCCAGGATAAATCTCAGAAAGGTATATATTAACACTAGTGTAAAGATTCGGTTCAGTTCAAACTGAGTGCAATGTTGGATTGTAAGTAATTATCACATCAAGGGCCAGTACAAAGACATAGTTGAAGTTAATATTACGAAATATAAAAAGGCGGATTATGGGAGTGTGTGACTTAAATTGTTGATTTGGCCATGCAGATAAAGAATTGGATCTGCCACATTAAAATTCACAACCAAAGTGTCTCCGCATCCAATCAACACGTAAGTCTCCTACCTAGGAAGGATAGGCTGGTTTACTTGAGGAGAATAATTTCTATGATCATACCCCAACCATGTCATCCATGAAAAGGCTCCGTAAGATCCCAAAGTAGAAAATACCATAACAACTGGTTACTTATTTATATACACATGTTCTACTACGGCTGTGCAGTTTCTACGACGGTTTTATCGGACCGGAGGTAGTAGAAAGTATATTGCTGGAACCAAGATCTAGAGGAATGAAAACTTCATTATGATACAGTACATCTGGTGAATACATTTACCTGTAGTTTGTACAAGTAGCTAAATCTCCTATGTATGGTATATGCTGCTATTTGACACTTTCTTTGTGAAATCACATGAGATGTCCTGCATTTTCCTCAGAGAGCAACCCAGTGAGAGTATGAGAACAAACGACTCTCACTGACTTGATTTCACTTGAGTGTAGAATGTATGATTCAATATTAAAATCCCCTTCCAAGACATTTAGTTTGAGGGGCGTCAAAATGATCATATATGATAACATTAAGGAGAAAAGCGACCTATCTAAAACCTGTAATACTGACCCTCCTTTCCAGCTCACAGAGTACACCAAATAGTGTAAAGATAAATGCATATCCCCTGCTTCAGTAACATCTGTTGAAGCAGGGTAACGTCCCAACTCAGCTTCCATCCACTTACAGGCCCTTCTTCAACTTAAGCGACTGCAAAACGGGCATTCTGGCAACACTTCAACAAGCACACTGTCTGCAAAACATCTGGGCTAAGCGTCTCTTTTTTCACATATTTTCTCAGGGACTAGCTGCATGATATTTGACGGGAAATCCAACATTCGCCATTCTATTTCTTTCAGCATGAAAACCACAGACTTGCATTGCATCTCCATCAACAAAAGAGCCACCTTTCTTTGGAAACATGTACATCTTCACATTATTACTTCAATCGCCCTCCAGTGGTCCAACAATGTCCAGTCATTAGATGAACATGCTAATGTCACTCTTCCTGTCTAGCTCTCAATATCAAAACACACCGTCCAACGCATTATCACTGTCAGACTCTGATCCTGGTAATTTAGTCCCTAGTTCTTTCCTTGGCTTGGGTGAGAGACCCTTGGCAAGCATCTCCTCATCATACTTCCTAGCCAAATCCACCATCCCCTTCTCCAGCAATGTATCAATAAGTGTGTTGTATGCAAATGCATCTGGACTGAGCCCTTGCTCCTCCATTGTCTTCCACACAAAGAACACCGGCCGAAGGAAACCCCACCGCCCAAACCTCTTTATGAGCATGACATACGTGTCCATTCTTGGCCGGCAACCTCTCTCGAGCATTTTCTCAAACAGTCCAAGGACCTCCTGCGGGCGGCTCAGATACTGGAAGAAGCAATGGTAAGTGAGCACATTGGGCTCACAGCCGGCCTTGTGCATCTGCGGTACAAACGCATACCCTTCCTTGAACCTCCCTTCCTTGCACAGTAACTTGACAATCGTATTGAAAGTTGCAGTGTTCGGCTTGCAACCAGCTTCAATCATCTGCCTGTACAGCCGGATCGCGAAATCGACGCCTTCCGCGAGCCCAACGGCGTGGATCGCAGTGTTGTACGCAACGACATCCACCGGAAGGCCTTTGAGCTTCATCTCCTTGAACACCTTGACGGCCTTCCACGGCTTCCCTGACTTGGCAAGGGCGTCCATGTAGATGGAGTAGGAGTGGAGGTCCTTGGCGACGCCGCGCGTGTCCATGTCGAGCCAGTGTTCGCGGAGGCGCGCCCAGGCGCGCGCCTTGGCCCAGCCGCGGAGGAGCAGGTTGTGGGCCTTGGTCCCCGGCGGGAAGGGCGGCGGGGCCGCCTTGCCGAAGCAGAGGTGGTGGGCCTCGTCGACGCGGCGGTGGTCGCAGAGCGCGTCGAGGAGGAGATGGAAGGAGGCCTCGTCCCGCAGGCCCACGGAGGCGGCGGTGGAGTCGAAGGCGCGGACGGCGTCGTCGACGAGATTGGCGGCGGCGAGGCGGTTGAGGAGGGCGCGGAGGGCGGGGCGGAGGAAGGAGGGGTCCGAGGGGTCGTGGTGGGAGAGGAGGAGGGAGGTGGCGAGCGGGAACTCGAAGTGCTTGCCGAGGATGTCGACGGCGCGGGAGAGGGTCGACGGGGTCGGCGGCAGGTTGGCGCCGTCGGGGGAGGCGGACCAGTGGAAGAAGTCGAGCGCGGCGCGCCAGTCGTTGGTGTAGAGCGAGAGCGTCTCCAGAACCGCCGCCGCGTCCAGAGGGGAGGACGGCGCGGGGCCGGGGACGGGGGAGGGGACCGTGGAGAAGGGGAGGGCGAGGAGGCGGCGGCGCACCAGGGAGAGCATCCCGCGAGCAGAGATGAGTGTGGGCGTCGATGCCCTGAACCTGAATACTGAACCCTGACCTGCGACTTTCACTATAAAAACAGTCTAATTAGTCACATTTCTAAGCATTTGAATCAGCATCGAACCAAAACAGTAACCCCACTGATTCATTTATAAGCTACAACCCGTAAAATTGCAGTAACATTTCGCCAAATTTAGACGAAGTTTTGCAGAGAGTGGGACAGATTTTGGGAAGTTCCAGGTGACCGTGAAGTAACAAAACTGAGACATTATACATTTGCATCTTCTATAGTTGAACTTTTACAAGCATAATGTTGTGAGGCTGTATTTGAATTTTGTACACAATCTACAGAACCTTTCGGTCAACGGCAGCGTAAGTACAGGCATTTTACGTGTAAGTGTCTTGTTAGTCAGCATCGTCTTCGTCACCGAAATCTGGTTCCGGGGGCTTTGGCAGTCTCACGATGGCGGGAACGGCCTTGTTCCTAAGCCGGTGAACTCCCCGGAGGGCGTTGGCTGCGAACCGAGACGCATAGATGGTTGCTCCCAGGCTAGGCCCGCTGCTCTGGCGGTTCGCAGCCTCTTCCTCCCTACGGCGCTGCTCGGCCATCTTCCTCTTGTAGTAGCGGCGCCAAGCCGCCTGGATGAAGCAGGCTCCCCAGGTCTTCCACTGCTGGGAGTAGAACCTGAATGTGTGCTGAACTTGCCTGCTGTGCAGCCTCCTGAACTGGCTGGCCACGAATTTCAGTTCATCAGCGCGCAAGGCGAATGCCTCAACCTCGCTTAGAGCTTTTACTGTCCTGGATGAGGCTGGGAAATTGGCAGCAGACTTGGGATCCAGTGCCCAAGTGAGTAGCTCATCACCACAGAAATCACCCTCCTTTAGCTGGACCTTGTTGAAGAACCCACTTCGTCCCCCATCAGTGGTCACGCTCTCTAAACAGCCGTGTAGAATAAATTGCATCTCGTCCACTGGATCACCTTCCCTCAAAATGTATTCGTTCTCGGTGTAGAGTGCAGGTCTTAAACGCTCGCATATTGCATCTAGCAATCTTTCATCCATATTCTCAAACAAAGGTACCTATAGGGAGCAAAACAAAACAAGTTCAGAGACAAGTGCAATTCACAAAAAGAAGCTGAAAGATACTTGACCGGACAAATCCTACCCTTCTCACTAAACCCAAACAGAGATGACGTTTGATGTCCCTCCTAAGATCTTTTGGAAGGCTTTGAACCAAATTTTCTTCATCCACTCCTCTGGTCTCCAACCACCTGTACCGTTCATATCGCCTTACTCGTTCTCTGATTTCCGGTGGCAGTGAACGGTGATGCATCCACCTCTCAGCATCTCGCTTTTTAACTCTCATCTCTTCAAGGCGTATAGCGACTGATTGAAGGTAGGTCTGAAAAGAAAATGGTTAGAATCAGGCAAAAAAAGGCTGAAAAGAAAGCTTTCCAAGCAATATCACTCTACCTGCATGTTACCGATGAGGAGCGCAAACAGAATTAGTCCAAGGATGCATATTGCAATAGAGAATAACACCTCCCCAGGATATGTGCTTGTTACAAACCCTTGGCCAAGGGTACTGTTAAATGGAAGGAAGTTAAACAATAAACAAAGCAAGCACAATGAACCACATATATAGGATATTGAAACATAATACCCCCTCCGTTCCATGATATAAGGTGCCTAAGGTTTTGCACGGAAATTAAAGAATGCTCGTGGAGTACAAAATTACACTAGTTTTGGACAGAATTATGTTTGGCTAATTGGCGTGGGAATAAGAGGAGTTTGCATGGGATAACGAAACATAATAATAGCCTGAAAAAATTATTCAGATGAGTGGTGGAAAGAAGTACACCCTATATTTTGGAATTTTTCTCAAAACCTTAGGCACCTTATATCAAGGAACGGAGGGAGTAATATATACTCTCTACTTGCAAAGCGGTAGTCATTGTGCAGACAGAATGATTTCAAGGTACCACTGGTAATTTCTATCATGATATTTTGTCAAAGATCGCAAATTAATTTTTATGGAGTTAAATTTCACAGCAAATCTAATAATGTGGATTTCATGCTGCCAATTATACAAAATCTTTATACCAAAGGTCCATTAGTCTTTGAAATGTTTAACAGATACAGTTTCTTGGACTCCATACATTTACAATTGGAAAAGGTACACAGAAAATGATAATAGCTCATATAAACGTGCAACAACAAGAGTGCAACTTTTGATATCCGAGCAGAACCCAGAGTAATTAGGATCAGGGTTCACAAGATAGCTTTTGCTAGATTTCCTGGCCTAAGGCAGGGTTCTGTACAGGCTGGTTTCTAGCTCTTTCTTGGCATGCCATTGTAGATCCTGCTACTGACCAGGGAACCAGGAATCGGTAGCAGCTCCCTTTGGTTTTCTCTCTTCTTGGTTTTTTCATCGCCCCAATTATATTTGTGATTTTAGTTCTAACAACATTATTTCCGAACAAAACCTAATCTAACAGCAGTGACCACTGACCACTGACCAGTCAGTCCAGATTATACTTACAAGGTAACACCCATATACAATATCTCATATTCTCTCAGAAATTTGGCTCCAGCCCATGTGGTTTTTCGGACCATAAGTCGAAGAAATATTAACTGTGATGCTCTTTCAAATAGTACACAAACAATCTGTACTAATTATATTTATGCCACTCCATGCAATGTAGTGAACATATAATCGACTAATTTAGGAAAGGTAGAAAGTTCCTTTATGAGTCTCCAAGCTCTTTGTTGCTTCCCACTTCTTACATAACAGTATAACACTCACTAAATTTGTCTGGAGTGGCCATCATGCAGAACTAATTAAATTTCTATTCTCTAGAAGAGAGCAAAAATAGACTTTACACGCATTTCCA
This sequence comes from Poa pratensis, assembly GCA_947311845.1. Classification (NCBI taxonomy): domain Eukaryota; kingdom Viridiplantae; phylum Streptophyta; class Magnoliopsida; order Poales; family Poaceae; genus Poa; species Poa pratensis. Next base: position 13,146,461 of record CAMZMU010000053.1, read on the forward strand.
TCGTGAAAGAACTTGTGTTTCAGCAAAATGACTCATTTTTGGGGATTCAGAGATATTCAAACAGAAAAATCTGCACAACGAGAGACTCATTCCATTACCTTAGATTTTGTAATCCCCACCAGAAGCAATAACAAAGTTTAGAGACAAAGTTTCCTGGACCAAGTATTCCAGACACCAACGCTTGCTGATAGATACCAAAGTTGAAAGCATCAGCATTATCATCAGTACCATTGCACTGATTAAATATCTGGGTATTCTTAGTCCAACTGTTATAGATGTCACTGCTAGCATGATTGTCACTACAATACAAGTAGCTTAAATCACAACCCTCGCTACGATGACAGTTGAAACGCCAGCAACTATCTTCGCGTTCAATTGTTAAGTAGTACCACAGAGTGCCAACATTCTGCAACAAATAGTGTATAGAAAAAATACAGCATAAGTCAAACAAACCATGAATGTCTACAACAAACTACAAGACAAAATTATTGAGCAATGCTGACAACGTTCAATTTAACATGATGTTAGACAATAATGACAGGTGCAGGAACAGGGATACCGTCAAAAGTTAACAAAGGTAAAATCATCAAATTTACTTGTAATAACTAATGGGCTGATTGGCAGTGCCTACAATGTATTATGCACAATCTTCAGGTGGTGAGAAATCTTATAATCTATCGTGTCTGACAGGATAGCTGTAGAGTTCAGATAGTAAAGAAGCAAATTTATATAAGTTGTCGGGAATGTTCTCAAGAAAATAATTCTGCTACTACTCCAGGCACTCATCATATGTGAAATACAGGAAATAACTGCGACGCGCTCCAGACAAAGATGTTCACGTCTGGATAGGCATAGGCAGAAACTTACATGACCAGCCAGCATAAACCAGAGAAGATAGTAACCAGCACCAGCCCAGGCAGTTTCAATAAAAACACCAGCTGTCCTTTTCAAATCTTTGATCACAGGGAATATCCTTAGCAACCTTGGAATGTATTGACATAATACAACCCAAACAAGCGCCTTTTTTGTAGCCAGTACGTCTGGACCATCAGAACTGTGGAGATATCTCCAAACTACAATCTGTCGATTGCCAACAAGATAGTTCCAGGTAAAACTCGAAAAATGCTTATAACTATGCAGAAATCACAGTTCAGATTATGGGCAGAAATTTTTGCTGTAAAGCTATCTGTATGTTTGTATGCAAGTAATGGTACTGATTCTGATGAAGCAAAACTGTGCTGTGCGTAGAGGCAGGCTAGTGAAATAATAAACATACCCAGTGCTCAAGTTTAAAAAGTAGTTGAAAGGCTTATTTCTTTATGCAAGCAAAAGGCTCATTGTTCAGGTATAAAGACTACAGGACAGCAAAGTAAACTTCATATTGTTGAAGAGCAAGACTGCAAGGAAGTACCTGTGGAAGTGGTAACAGTGCAAAGAAGTCCATTATAAAGTAACTTTTAATGTACCGCATCGCAATTAACATTGGATCAATCACAAGCTCGCCACTTCCAAACACTCGAGAAGATGGAGCAACATAAGCAGTGCGGAATTGAAGAAACACACGAACGAGATAGACAGAATCAATAATAGTCCGTATTACTGTTGATGTCACTGCCAATTTCTTATCTACATCGATGCATTTTGAATTGTTGATGATGGGTAGGAAGAAGAAGAGAGGATCCACTGCAACAGCGAGAATACATGACGAGAAGAAAAATCTATTCATCCGCAAAAGGAACTTTTCCTGGGGGTCGAATATATACTTCTTAGAAGATTTAAGATCTTCCGCAAAAGCTGTCTTAGGAGCATCAGATGTAAGGGACTGTTTGAGTCTTCCAGAACCCTTTCTCACCCCTGACATGAATGATTTGACTGGGTTAAACGAATCATAACCAAATCCAGGCATGCTGAACCTCCGGCTGCTCTTTGCTCCCAGTTCAGAATTTACAGAAGACCTAGGGCTTGACTCATCCAGCCTACATAAAGTAAAATGTAAAATACATTACCAGTTTTGCCTGTTTCTTCTAGAAACTAACATGGAGTATTCTTGCAGGTAAAAACAGAAGGTCAAGTAATTAGCAAGCAAAGATCCAGGTCATGTTCAAACAAAGAAAGACAGCAAGAAAAGATGTCAGGTGTCTGACGAGGGGGGTAGAAGAAACCAAAAGAACCGTGAATATTTGTTGTAGAAACGGACCATACAACAGCATTAGCTGCTTCAGCTAAAAGGTTACCACTAATATACAGGAGAGGACCAAGACTAAATTAGTACAAATGTCCAGGCGTATTTTATTTCACTATTTTTTAAACTAGTACAAATTTTCCACATTCCATTAATTTAAGAGAGTTATGACATAATACAAAAAAGGAAAACGAAAAGATTATCACTTTAGGTGAACAGCCTTTAAGAGTTATGAAACCATAATAGAAATGCCCTTTTAAGTAAATGACCAACCTCTTAAAGGTCTCTCTGTGTCTATCCATGTATGGAGCTTTCTGAGCCACAGCCAAACATACAGCCGTGTCAAATGAATGAAGAGTAAAGCTGGTGAGAGATCCTCCACAGCTCCAAGAACCGTCACCAGTCTACCATTTCAGGGATCAACAATTAATTTCCACTTCAGTTCACGCTGTCAATGCGCCATCCACTGTCCTTGCGCAAAATGCCGTGATCTGTTTGATGATGAATCACACATGGTAGTCAATACAAAATACTACAAGCGTAAGCGTAAGACGAAGCTGTCAGGTAAGCGTCGTGTAGTACAAATGCAGTAGGAACGCACAAACAAGGAACGGGAGCACTCAAACTAGGAAACCTGCTATTAACGGGTAGTATAGCAAACGGAAGCAAACTGCTATAAGCAAGAGATTCATAAACGCTGGAATCCTGCAGCTCCAAACTAGGCGCCGCGCGTACCGAAACTACATACACCTTCATTTTCCCATGCTAGTATTCTAGAAAGAAAGAAAAAAACCTATGCTAGCAAGGCAAGACAGTAACCGAAAGAGCCTCCGTCCCGGTCCGAGCGCGACGCTGATCCAGATCCACGCGCCACGGCTGCCGGGACGCGGCGAGCAAATCGAAGGAACGGCCATAGCTAGCAGCATCGATCCTACGCAGCCAAACAAAATAGCACCGAGAAATCGAGGTGGGAGAGGGCGTTTGTGTCCGGCTGGTGGCTCACCTGCGAGCCGCGCGGGGTGGGACGGGAGGTGGCGAGGGAGGGGAACCGGCGGCGAGGCGAGGTCACGGGCGAGGCGGGGAGGAAAAGGGGAGGCAGCGGCACGGCTTCGGGGAAGGAAGGCGAGAGGTGGTGGTAGGCAGTCAACGAGGGGAAGCGACTGCTTGGGCTTGGGTTGCTCGCCTCCGGCAGGCTGGCTGGCTGCTGGGTCCGGGAGTGTCAACGAGGAAACGGACGGACAAGGGGGTGGTGCCGCGGACGCGGATTGGCCGCGGCGGAAGGGCTGGCGGTTGGCCCGAGAACGGGCATGACATGGAGGACGGCGGCGAGCGATGGGCCGCTGCGCGATGATCCTTGGGATCGATGGGCTGGCCAGCGGACGTGCGCTGCTTTGTGGACTATTTACTCTCTTTTTTTGAAGTTCCGCCGTCAGACGCTTTATTCAATTGACGACAAAATGTATGATTGAACAGGCTCAATCAGAAAATCAGGGATAAGTTCAAAAGTGATATCTACAGAATCAATCGAGAGAGCCACGCGAGCACAAGCATGTGCCGCTTTATTAGCTTCTCTCCTAACGAAACAGAACCTAAACCCCTGAAGGTTGGAGACTGTAGCTTTCATCTCCCTCATCAGCTGATCAGTTGTGGACTATTTACTGGTGTAGCCCGATTGGAAGATACTGGGCACTCTAACTTTTTTTTTTTGAACTGTGGCCACTCTAGCTTTGCTAATATGGATAACTCCATTTAAAAAAACATCAAGTGCCAGGCTTTAAATTAATATAGCCCACAAGTTTCGACAAGGTTTCATACATTCTGCAGCATACATATTGTCCAAACAGAAGTAAAGCTTAAAAAGTTAAACACGATCAAATAAAGCCTAGAAACATGGGTTCCCCAAGAGTGCCTAGGCAAACAGAGCTACTTGGAAGACTTGATAGTGACGCTTTACCTCGCGATGTCCTTCCGCTTGAGGCTTGAGGTTGGGCGTCCAAAACTGCAAGAAGACCATAGTTTTGAATATGATATCGGCATGCTTGATAATTGTTGCCTCAATGCTAAGCTTGTTCCAAACACATGGCCCAAAGTTGCGCAAGAAACAAATTCCAAAGGAGTTTGCGGGGTTAACCTGAAAAAATAGCGAAAACTTAAGCAAAATTGGCAGGGCGCCAATTACTTCTCGGCATCTGGCGCAACACGCTCCACGCCAAAGATGCATTGGGAAACATCCTCGTCAGAATCATAGAGAGGACATGATCGTTCGAGGGACCGTGCCTAGTGACCACTTGCGGGATAGACGGGAGGCGATCAAGCACCATTTGTCAAGGGCGGATTTTGATTTTCAGAGGCAACTTATCACCCAGTGTCGCGACAAGTAAGGTTTCCAACTTCGTCCATTGAGCAACCCCTGCCTGATCAAAGGAGCGATGCAAACGGCACCACCACCTTGTTAAACAATGATTTTGGGCAACTGCTCAACACCCAATACGGGTGTGGCTATCTCAATTATATAGGGGTACACAAAGTGTACAATACAAGGTATAATACATGTACAGAGGCTACGTATAAATATAGTCTAACACCCTCCCTCAATCTTAACTGTGGCCTGAAGTACAGAGTAAGTTAAGATTGCCTTTACAACCTTCAAACATAGGTTGTGACAGCGGCTTCGTGAAGATGTCAGCAAGTTGATCTTTCGAGGAGATGAACTTGATATGGAGTAGCTTCTGTGCAACCCGTTCCCATACAAAATGATAGTCAACTTCAATGTGTTTTGTTCGGGCATGGAATACCGGATTAGACGAAAGGTAAGTGGCACCGATGTTATCACACCAAAGGACCGGTGGCTGATCTTGAGAGACTCCCAATTCTCTCAATAAAGACTGTACCCATATGAGCTCAGCTGTGGCATTAGCAACCGCCTTGTACTCAGCTTCAGTACTGCTGCGAGACACTGTAGCTTGCTTGCGAGCACTCCAGGCGATCAAGTTAGGACCAAAGAAGACTGCATAGCCCCCCGTGGATCGCCTGTCATCAGGGCTGCCAGCCCAATCCGCGTCGGAGAATGCCGAGAGGACACAAGAGGCGTCAGGCCGAAGGTGCAAACCATGGGAGACAGTGAGACAGATATAGCGCAGTATGCGCTTCACAGCTGATAAATGGGAAGTCCGAGGAGCATGAAGATACTGACACACACGATTAACTGCATAGGAGATATCGGGCCGAGTGATAGTCAAGTACTGCAGTCCACCAACAATGCTGCGGTATTCAGTAGCATCATCAGAAGATAGTGGATCTCCAGCAAGAGCAGATAACCGATCAGTCGCTGACATAGGGGTAGCAGCATGTTTGCACTTCAACATACCAGCACGACCCAACAAGTCCAGAAATACTTGTGCTGAGAGAGTCAGTCCAGCAGATGACTGAGAGACTTCCAGACCCAGAAAGTAATGCAAGGTGCCCAAATCCTTGACAGCAAAGTCAGCACTCAACGAAGACAAGAGGCGATCAGCAGCAGTGACAGAGGAGCTAATAAGTATAATGTCATCAACGTAGACCAGCAGATACATAGTTACCTCAGGCCGCTGAAAAAGGAATAGTGACGTATCGGCAGTGGATGGAACAAACCCATGAGCCCGAAGAACGGAGCCAAGACGCGCATGCCATGCACGAGGAGCCTGCTTAAGTCCATATAGAGCCTTAACAAGGCGACACAAGTGATGAGGGCGGGCAGGATCAACAAACCCCGGAGGCTGACGCATATATACCTCTTCTTCCAAGACTCCATGAAGAAAGGCATTCTGAACATCCAACTGGCGTAGAGACCACCCTCGTGTAACAGCCAAGGAGAGCAGAAGACGAATAGTAGTAGGCTTAACAACGGGACTGAAAGTATCCTCATAGTCAAGACCATACCTCTGTTTGAAGCCTTGGCAACTAACCGTGCCTTGTACCGTTCAATGGAACCATCAACATGTTTCTTGACCTTGAACACCCACTTGGAATCAATAATATTAACACCAGAAGTGGGAGGAACCAGACGCCAAGTATTATTTTTTTGAAGTGCCTGAAACTCCTGCTCCATTGCGCTGCGCCAGTGTGGAATACCCAGAGCAGCCTGAAAGTGCCGAGGTTCAGCGGTGGGATCTGCCTCAGAATGAGCCACGCAAGCCGCCAACCATGCGACCGTACCATCCTTGCGATCAAGCGGACGAAAAATCCCACTCTTACTGCGTGTGTGAGGACGCCGTACCACAGGTGGAGGTGGTCGTGGTGGTGGTGGAGGTGACGGCGAAGGAGTCGGCGATGGTGCATCAGCACCTGTCACAGACGGAGACTCAGCTGCGCGCATGGGCGACGGACTAACAACTGCGTGCATGGGCGACGCAGAACTCGGCCCAGCGCTCCCAGGCGAGGACGTACGCGGACCAGGCGAAGATGGGCCCGGCGAATGTGGCCCAGGAGACGCAGCTCCAGGCAAGGGCGGTGCAGAGGAGACCGGAGCCTCACATGTCATGGAAGGGCCCGGCGAAGGCCCATGAGGCGCAGCTCCAGGCGAAGGAGGCCCGTCCGGGACAGAGGGCGACGAGGACCTGGATGCAGGCACCGTCGATGTCCTGGGATCGGCGCGTGCATGCCCCATGCAGGCACGATCGGCGTCTGATGCCTGGGACGAGTCGGTGATGTCCTCAAGCTGAAGGCGAGCTGCGCGACCGATACCTGCACCATGATTAGGCAGCAAAGCAGGAGAGTGTGCAGCATCTACAAATTGATCAGGCAAAGGTGGATATGAATGCAAAACTGGTGTTGGAGAAGCGTGGGTGTCGGAAGTGTGGAAAAGGGAAACACATTCTCATCAAAAACAACATCGCGAGAAATATAGACACGATTGGAGGGAACATGTAAGCACTTATATCCTTTATGAAGAGAACTATACCCAAGAAAAACACACTTTTTAGACCGAAACTCGAGTTTGCGACTATTATAGGGACGGAGATGTGGCCAACAAGCACAACCAAAAACTTTAAGAAACGTATAATCTGGAATCTCATTAAGCAAGAGCTCGAGAGGGGTTTTCATATGCAACAGCCGTGAGGGAAGCCTATTTATGAGAAAACAGGCCGTGGAGAAAGCGTCACTCCAAAACCGAAACGGTACAGAAGCATGTGCGAGCAATGTTAAACCAGTTTCGACAATATGACGATGCTTACGTTCAGCAGCACCGTTCTGCTGATGTGTATGAGGGCAAGACACACGGTGCGAGATCCCAAGCTTTTGGAAAAAGGCATTGAGGTTGTGATATTCACCACCCCAGTCCGATTGTACATGAATAATTTTTTTCTTGAGAAGACGCTCAACATGAGCTTGAAATTGTAAGAAAACATCGAACACATCAGATTTGCGCTTAATAAGATAAAGCCAAGTAAAGCGACTATAAGCATCAATGAAACTGACATAATAGTTGTGTCCACTAACAGAAGTTTGGGCATGACCCCATACATCGGAAAAAATAAGTTCAAGTGGAGCTTTGACTACACGACTCGACTCTAAAAAAGGGAGCTGATGGCTCTTGCCTTGTTGACATGCATCACAAACTGTATCAATATTATTACTAGACGCAACTGGAAGCTCATGACGATGAAGAACATGACGAACTATGGGGGTTGCTGGGTGACCAAGGCGGGGGTGCCAGTGGGATGACGAGACACGAACACCACTGAAAACTTGGGAGACTGGCGGCACATCAAGCGCATATAGACCCTGGCGGCATCGACCTCTAAGAAGTACGTCCCTCGTGTCCCGGTCTTTAATAAAAAAATGGAAACGGTGGAATTCAACGAAGACATTATTATCACGAGTAAGTTGACGGACAGACAACAAATTACGAGTGACAGATGGAACACGAAGGATGTTGAGAAGATGCAATTGTTTGGAAGTATGAGTGAGAAGAGATGCCTGACCAATATGTGAGATGTGCATACCTGCTCCGTTGGCGGTGCGGACCTGATCATGCCCCTGGTAGGGCTCCCGAGTGGCGAGCTTGTCCATCTCACTCGTGAGGTGGTCGGTAGCCCCGGTGTCCATGTACCATGGTGCATCAATCGGGTAGGAAGGAGTGTGCCCTTGAGCCGCCATAGCAGCTTGCTTGTCATTCCCCTTGCCATTATTTCCAATGCCCAGAAACTCCTTCTTGAAGCGGCGGTGGCAGCGGGATGCAATATGGCCCTCGAGGCCACACAATTGGCAGGAAAGCTGCACACCACACGATGGGCAGCAGGCGCGAGGGCGACCACCCGTGATGGTGTTGGGAGGCCGCGGATGCTGCTGGGGCGGGGACATCGGTTTGCCACCCGCGCTCGGCAGCTTGTAGGGCTTGCCGGCGCCACGCGATGCCGCGTTGGTCCACGCGACGGCATGCTCCACGGGAACAACCGCAGACGGCGTGGGCGAGGCGTACAACGACGCATAGGGACCCAGGGGAGGGGCAGCAAGTGCCAGCTCCGTTGCCGGGTGAGCAGCAGGAGCCACGGATGGCGGCGGGTAGGACGCCGAGGGCGCCCCGTAGTGCACGGACGCACCGTATAGATACGCCGGATAGGCACCGTAGTAGGACGGCGACGAAGAGACACCGTAGGGTGTAGCAGAGGGCTGTGCAGGGGCGCCATAGGACGGCGACTGATAGGTGACGTACGCCGGCTTTGGAGGAGCGCCGTAGGACGGTTGGGCAGGGGCGTAGGGCACCGGCGGTTCACCATACGGCAGCGGCGCGGGCACAACCATCAGTCCACCATACGGCGGCGGCGCGGGCAGGCCGTGAGGGATGGAAGACGGCCCGTAGGGCGTCGGGGCAGCAGCACGGACGGCGCTCAGTGCGGATGGCTCGGCCGGCGGTCCACCATATGGTGACGGCGCGGGCAGGCCTGGCGGGACGGAAGACAACCCGTAGGGCGTCAAGGAAGCAGCAGGGACGGCGCTCGGCGCGGACGGCGCGGCCGACGTGATCGGCGGCGGCGGCGGCACCAGAGGATCCATGGAGGACGGCCGAGAGTGTACCCAGGCGAGCGGCTGCGAGGCAAGGAACGGAGAGACCGCGGCGGACGACGGCGCGGCAGCAGAGGCAACGGACGCCGAGGCAGCGGCGGCAGCGATCGAACTAGAGGCGGCGGCGGAAGACATTGTTCGATCTAACCTAATCTGATACCATGTTAAACAATGATTTTGGGCAACTGCTCAACACCCAATACGGGTGTGGCTATCTCAATTATATATATAGGGGTACACAAAGTGTACAATACTACAAGGTATAATACATGTACAGAGGCTACGTATAAATATAGTCTAACACACCTCCCATAGCTTGACACATAGGTTGTCCGCCTTCTAGACAACCCTTTGTTTGACGTGTATCCCTGAAATTACAAAGAAAACTAAAAACTTTGAGTTGCTTATTCACCCTCCCCCCTTCTAGTTGACTATAGAGATCCTTTAAATCTTCGGATGGCGACAGAAAACTCGTCCATTGTATAAAAAGGTTAATATTTATTACCAACATGAGTATGATTCGAATTATATCTTATTATGAGTGTACTTTTATTAATCTCGTAGGCCATAATGCAAGCACATTTGGACTCTAATAGTTTATGACTTGTCCTATTAAGAAAGAATTTAATTTGAACATTCAATAAAACCCCACACACTCCCAAAATTTTTTGTAGACATCCACACCACAAACAAAAGTATTCTTTGTTTTGACGCAGACCGCAAGACTAACAAAAATAAGGACCGAGCATTTTAGTAATCTCAAGAGGTTGTTGATTAGTCAGGCACAACCCTTTGTCTTTTGTTTTCCAAAGTTGAAGAAAACAAGTGGCCATTAAAGAAAAGACATTTTGTATCTGTCACATTGTATGTTATCTCTTCATCACATGTTTAACAACAGAATTGTTTAGGGACCTGTTGTAGCCGCCTCTTTTACTTCGGAATTCCCTACTCCTCATCTTTTCTATTTGTACTTTTTCTGTCGATCAGAATCACTTCTTCTTGGATTGGATGCTCAAAGATATTTCCTCTATTTTCTTCTATTGTGAAATAGAGGAAGTAGGTTCTATCTAAGTAGATTGGGGTTATTTTAAATTAATCTCCCTTATAAACTGGCCAACTCTCTTCTTCTATATTGATGAAAAGTCAAATCTTTTGTCTCGTTTTAAAAAACATCCATTTTACAAAAAAAAACAACTTCAAGATTGATGAAAGTCCGAGACTTGCACATCTTCATCAAGTTATGTTTCCAAAATCGACTTAGGTACAAAAATATTTAAGACGAATTAGGAACCAAAAATTAACTAAATTTTAGAAACATGCAATTGGTAACACTAACACTAAGGATAAATCATTAGCGTGTGGCTGCATCCTCGAACATCAGAAGAGAGAACGGTTTACCTAATGGAAAAAAATGACATATGGTATCTCACGATCTCATCTCACCGACCTCATGGCTCTATTCTCTTTGTCCCTTTCTCCCTCGGCGGATAGGGACAGAGCTTCAAGCTTTGTCTATGACCGAGGCCCGGCCGCCGGTGGTGATCACTAAGCATCTGCTTATATATTCAAACGCTCCAATCCTAACCATCTCATCTCTCGTTTAACTAAACTGAAGTCGTCGGCAATTAATTAACGCAGCACACGTACGTACATCGCCCGCGCTTGCGTAGGATCGAAGAGTCGGATCAGACCGACCGATCGAGCACATGGCGGCGGCAAGCGACGACGGCAGCGCCAACGCGCTCCCCGTGGTGGACCTTGCTCCGTTCTTCGTCCAAGGAGCCATCGCCGTCGACGGCCGCGCCCGCGCCACCGAGGCGGTGCGAGAGGCGTGTCTGTCGTCCGGGTTCTTCCGCGTCGTGAACCACGGCGTGCCGCGCGAGCTCATGGCGCGCGCGCTGGAGCTTCAGGCACAGTTCTTCGCGCTCCCGGACGAGGAGAAGGCCAAGGTGCGGGCGGCCGTGGGGACCTGTGCGCCCTTGCCGTCAGGGTACGCGCGGCAGCCCGCACACTCCGTCGACAAGAACGAGTTCCTGATGGTTCTGCATCCGAGGATCTGGCCCAACCTGTACCCCGCCGAAGCAGCCGGATTCAGGTCAGCGTTTTGCAGTTTGTTGCCTGAGTTTCGGCTGATTATTTTCGATTTCGCCGATCGACCCCAAACCAAAGGGAAGCCGGAAGGTGGGCGAGATACACGATCATCGCATGCATGCATAGGCGGTGTGTGACGAATGCATGAGATAGCTAGCCTTTGCATGTTGTTCATGCCAAGGACCTGATCTTCGCCGCTCTCGCTCCTCCTCTGTGCTCCCGTACGTCCAGGGATGCTGAGGCATTTGGCAGTCGAGCAACTTGGGCGCGGGGGATCGAGTCCAGGGCGATGTCGTTTCCCTGTGGCGGATCGGATCTGCGATCTGGCTCTTGCTCTTGCCTTGCTGCCACGGATCTGGAAGACTGGAACGGCTTGTGTTTGACTTGCGAGTTGCGACATGTGAAGTACGTAAGGATGAAGCTGGGAATAAGCTGCGTAGAGGTGTCGCCGTGATGCCTCTTGCTCATCAGTTTGCAGATGCGTCGGGTCAAGACTCAAGTGTCTCCCCCGTGCGGGCTGGCCGCCGCGCTACGGGTCAGAGCATCAATAGCTGTCTGAACAGCACAACACACCGCATGGTAGTTCTCACACATAGTAAAAATGACATAGTTCAATCAAAAAACATGTAACCTATCGGTGCTCTACACAAGATCATTAAGAAATTGGTGATGCATCTCCCTGTGGAGAATTTGTTGATACATCTCCAGAAAATGTGCTAGTGAAGATAATTGATGATCTGACTCAACTAGAAGGCCCATGAAGTCAAACTCAAGATCATGTGGTTGATCCTTCCACAATCATTTTGTGCATGATAACATAAACAGTCATGACCTTCCACGCGACATCTTTGCTCCACTTTAGAGCCAGGTGTGGAACAATAGTCCGACGAGTTTGGAGCACTCTAAATGTCCGCTCCACATCTTTCCTTACACTTTCTTGTTCATATGCAAATAAAGATCTTTTGTTTCCTTGGGGGTGGAGATTGTCTTCACAAATATCACAAATGACGATGGATACCATCAACAAGGTAGTACCTCTTGTCAAAGGTGCACTCAAAAGACATTTTCTTAAACAAGTCTTTTTTTTTGTGAAACACAGTACAACGCAGACGCTCACAAACACACGCATACACTCACCCCTATGAACGCACACATGCACACCTACCCCTGTGAGCACCTCCGAGAGACTGAGCCGGCGGATCAGGTCTTGAGATTGACGAAGTCACCACGGGCGCCTCGCTGTCGATGGGAACGTCGCCTCCCACTGAATAATATTCCGCCTAAAAGAGAAACACCACGTCAAACCTAGGGTTTGAACTCTGATGGGTTGGGGTACAACCACCCTCCTAATCATCCTACCACAGGCAGGTTCTCCTTAAACAAGTCTTGGGAACACCAGAAAACGCTGAAACATGTTGATGTATCATGTCGTGCCAATAAAAGAGTGGCAAATCCATAGGTCATGCGATGCCACAGCTTGAAGAATCATAGTTGATTCACCAGATGATCTTGATATTGCTCTTGCCAAGTGAAGGGACAATATTTCTATTCCACGGCGCCGGCCGTAACATTTCCATTCCATGACCGTTTGTTTGTAAAACTGAAAAGAAAACTCGTCTGGTGCATGCATCAATCCACAGGGAGGCGCTAGAGGAGTGCCACGCCAAGCTCACCGACCTGGGGCTCCTCATCCAGGAGATCCTGAACGAGTGCATGGGCCTGCCACGACGAGGCTTCCTCGCGGAGTACAACGACGACCGCACCTTCGACTTCATCTCGGTGCGGCACGGCTACCCGGCGACGGAGGAGGACAGCACCGGCACCCGCGTGCACCAGGACGTCGGCTGCATCACCTTCGTCGTGCAGGACGGCGTCGGTGGCCTGGAGGTCCTCGCGCCCGACGGCGGCAGCTGGGCCCCCGTGGCGCCCGTCGAGGGCAGCGTCGTCGTCAACATAGGCGACGTCATGCAGGTGCTCAGCAACGACAGGTTCAGGAGCGCCACGCACCGGGTGGTGAGGACGCCGGGGAAGCACCGATACTCGCTCGTCTTCTTCTTCAACCTCCACGGCGACAAGTGGGTCGAGCCGCTGCCGGGGTTCGCCGGCGACGTCGGCGAGGCGCCGCACTACAGGGGGTTCAGGTACGGCGAGTACTTGCAGCTGCGGAGGAACATGACCCGCCCGCCGACCAGGCCAGAGGACGTCGTCGACATCACCCATTACGCGATCTAGCTCGTGGAAGATTGACTTCCATGTGCTACGGTGTGCTGTGAAGTGTAAGGCACTGGTCCATATATGTTTGAGGTAAATAAGTTAAAAGATGAGTTCTATCACAAATCCATTATCGTCCAGCCCGGTTAGGATACCTGGCTTTCACCCAGGCGACCCGGGTTCAAATCCCGGTAATGGAGAATTCTTTTTGTTTTTTCTGTTGTGCCGTTTTCCTTTATTAGCTTTGCTCAGCTATCAGAGTGGAATTCTTCCGAATCCCATCAGAGTTTTTAAACATTCATTATTTTTGGTGCATTCTTCTTCTAAATCCCATCAGAGTTCTCAACATTCATTATTTTTAGCACATTCTTAGAGTTCCTTTATTAGCTTTGCTCAGCTATCAGAGATTCAGAGTGGAACTCTTGCGAATCGCATTTCTAGTGCATTGTTAAAGTTAGCCTATGGTACCAATATCCAAGAGTTTTCTGGTACTATAGGCATCTAGAATCTGTTGTGATGCTGTGAGTTTGGAAGTTTTGTACTAGCAAAACTAGTTTCGTTAATGAAGCTGGGGGAGGCCCCCTTTTATATATTATAAAAAAAGTCTCCAATAGAACTCGTTTATAAATCATGACTCGACATTGGCCCACAGCACATGTCCAGCCATGTACAAGCTTATTGATGGAGACCACACAATGACCACAGTTCAATGGAATTTCTGGACGAAACCATTGCCAAGAACCATTACCACTTTACAATGTAATCTCCTTTCAACACAAGCTAAATTTTCATCCAAGATGCAAAATACTGCCCGCACCACTCAAACTACAGAGTAGCAGTACAATACAAACACACTACTAAACCAATAATAACCACAATGACAACCGAGCTCTGTGACGGGCCAAACCGCCAACCAAAGGAATAGATGAATAAGGCAAAGTGCCACTGTGTTCATGAGCAACAAGGACATAAGAGAAAATTATCGGAGCAGGAAAGGGTAAATGACCCCTTGTAAAGGCTTAAACCCTAGGGCCATGCAGGCAAAAGCTTTGGAACCGGTGTTTTGATATGCTGTTGTTGTCATAACGCGCCGCGCAAAAAACGGTTTAGCCCCATCTCACGATAGCTGATCCCCAGGTAAGCCCAGCTCCGAAACCAGATGCCGCGATAATATCACCTGCCTTCACCCTCCCGTCGCGAACCGCCTCGTCCAACGCTAATGGGATGGACGCCGCACTGGTGTTGCCGTAATTAGCAAGGTTGGAAATAACTTTCTCTGATGGGATAGACAACCGAGTGGCAGCAGCATCGATAATCCGCTGGTTAGCCTGTAACATGGCGGGTCAATTAGATCGATGCTTAGGGTAAATAAAATCATTGTCGGCAAGGATACTCACTTGGTGCAGCAACAACCAATCAATACTGGATGCAGGTAGGCCAGCCTCTTCTAGTGCCTTCTCGATGGACTGTGGCACACAACGTACAGCAAAGCGGAAAACTTCTTTTCCGTTCATTTCAATGAACGAGAAAGTCTCCTTCTTTGGTGGGAAGCTAGGGACGTCGTTGGTCTTGGACAAGATCGACTTGGCGTTCGAATTCAAACAATGTAGGTGCCTGAATTAGTAAACAGCAAACATAAGGTGACTTACAAGAAGCGTGACATCAAAACTTGTTAGAGAGAAATCATACTTTTGCCCGTGGCCATCGCTTTGAACACAAAAACCTAGCAAGCCATCTTCATCAGGACTGCATGCCTGCAACATTGAGGATTAGAAAGTAGACAAAAGAAACTGCAGAAAGATTTGTAAATTAGAATGCCACAGCACCCAACACTTCATGTCTGTAATACAACAAATTGCATTGTCTTACCCAACAGACCATGGATAACTTACTGGGTAAGGGAAACCAGACCAACATTGCAGCAAGAAATAAGAGATACCTGAATCAAAACAGCACCAGCAGCATCACCAAAGAGGATACATGTACCTCTGTCTGTCCAGTCCACATACTGTGAAAGAGCATCTGCACCAACTACTAGGATATTCTCATAACCTCCGCCTACAATAGTAGCATATATCAATCCAACATAATAGCTATATTAATCCAACAAGGCACCGAACAACAACTTCCTGTCTTTGATAATGGAATTACCTTTCATATAACGAGTAGCTGTAATCAAACCAAGAATGAACCCACTACAGGCAGCAGTGAGATCCATGCCATGTGCCTTTGTGCACCCCACCTCTGCCATCAGCTGTTTACATTTTATCCAGTTTTTACACAAATTTGAGCATAGTAAAATCCAAAAAGCACTAGAACAGTGTAGAATTATGATCAAAACAGATACTCCCTCTGTTCCTGAATGTAAGGCATATAGTTTTCTGCACGAATATGAAGACATAGGTATTTGGCATACGGTGGACTCATTTGTTTCTGAGAAAAATTATAAGAGAGGAGTCCCTAATAGCCACCAAATGAAAACAATCAGTAAAATTCCTCCGTTCGAGAATGGAACTCATTTTTGGATGGATAAAATCGTCCATAAATCGCAATAAACCCTATATTTTGGAATTTTTCTAAAAAACTATACGCCTTACATTCAGGAACGGAGGGAGTATAACAGAACATTTACAGTACTGAGCATAAATAAGAATGAAAACAGATGCAAAGATCGTTACGTAGTGAATATAATATTTAACTCCCTCCATGAACTATAGGCTGTTCCAGGAAGCATGCCAGTACGATATTTTGTGTTTTGATGTGCTAGAACTTAGAAGTGTCAAGATAGCAATCATGAATTTGGCATTGCTTTATTTATCATGAAATACACTTTCATCTTACCGGTTTGTTGTCAAGTATAACAACATACTTTAAACAGCAGCTCCTCAGATAAATTTAACAATAAAATAGTACCAATTCCATCCAACCACTGTATATTCTCACACATGAGTTGGTTCGCATTAAAAGCAGGGGTACACAAAAGCTCAAACATATCATTGTTTTAGTATGACAACTACTTCCTCCGTCCTAGTTTGTAAGGCATAATTTGTAAATCTCTTTGCCCAAGGTGCTACCTAATTGGGGCTAAAAACTTGCATGCATTGGTGGGAGAGCCAACTAGCCAATTATAGAGAGGAAATTAAATGCAATTGTGCCTAGGAGGTGGGGGGTTTTGGGACAAATTGTTTTTGGAATTGTGCCTAATACACCAGGACGGAGGGAGTACTGTATTGTCGAGAAAAGGCAGGGGCTGCATAGCCATACCTGACCAGCACCTCCAAAGAGATCATCTGGAGTAGATGTGCAGAGCAGAACAAGGTCAACATCTTCAGGTCTTACTTGAGCCATCTCAAGAGCCCTTTGTGCTGCCTGTGCTGAAAGGCCAGCCAGTGTTTCATTTCCTAACACATTAAAATATTACGAGTTACCCCTGAAACATAGAGAAATGAATGTCTGCAAACTGGAAACACTGTAGCTCTTAACGTTTTGACAGCAGGGTCTGGTTACCTACCTAGTACATACTTAGACACAATGGTATTTACCACATCTATACAGTTACACATATGCACTGACTTGGAACCAATATGTGAAAAGTGCTGCATTTATTTATATAAAGTAGAATCCAGCAAAGTGTTTGGTAACGTAAGAAGATACAGATTTACCAGCATGTAAATTTATTTTTCTAAATAGGTTCTTTATTATCTTTATGCTTGTGTCCACGTCACAGGATGTCGATATTCATTTAGTTTAAATGGAAAAGACTGTTTAATGCCAATCTATTACGATTATTGATAGAATCGGCATGTGTATGACCTAAAACTACTTCAAGCACAAAGTGAGATGCACATATCATCCACAAGCGATCACCTAAGTAAGAGAGAAGAAAATAACTACTCGGAAAAAATCACTATACATCTTTGCCAGAGGGAGCACAGTTACCCTATCAAACCACCTCAGTGAAAGAGAAGGGAGAAAAGTGAATCAAAAGTACCCGAAAGAACGCGCCTGCTCCGAATCCCAGTCCGTGTTGCGATCCATTCATCTGACGTTTCAACTAGCTTTGAAAGGTCATCATTTGAAATGGTAAGTGACGGAACGGCCGATCCGCATCCAATGAACTTCGAGCCCAGACCAACCACCCTGCAATTTCTCATGAATGTAAAGACATTTCCTGCGACGGTTAAACTGTATTTTATCTACGAAGCCAATAATTGCAGATCAGTGCGTCGACCCCAGCACCACAGTTGAATGAACACAAGCAATAGCATGGTGCCATTGCCTACACCACACAGTGATGTACAAAAATGGCACCATCTGCCAGCGCATTTATGACCAAAGCTGGGCGGATCCCCATCCATGGTCATAGAAACCATGAGCTAGCATCTGCAGAACTCTATGCGTAAGGGCGGCCTATTCTGGTGACACTCAGTAACACTAGCGAGTTGAGGCAACTTCGCATCATCACTGTAGTACCAACAAGCACCGAAGCTTCCAACAGGAGTACATAGAACTGCTGCATTTCGATCTTAACATGGCCGTATTAACCCGTCGTGGTACCAAAAAGTAAGTCCCGGAGCGACCTTTTGCATTTAGCGCCAACCATCCGACCAAGCGTAATATATGCGAAACTGCCACGGGGCAAAGGTAAATAGGCAAATCTCCTAGTACCAAAAGCTTTGGCCGAATAACCAAATCACATCAGCGAACACATAAACATAAACCCAAGCCGAATCAACTGAAAACCACACCATCCCCAACAAAATCACCTGAAAATCAGGCAATGAGGAACGGAGAGTAAGATCCCCGGCATACTAACATCACGAACACAATCCCACCGCTGACGCGAGGAGGCCAGCCTAAAACCGTAAAATGATTCCCCAAGTTTGGTAGCACGAGCAATCGCATCTCGCCGCGTCGCCATTGCGGGTAGCAGTAACTAGTAAGGCACGTGAGTGGTGGCGGGTCACTGGCGTTACCTTGGGCTGCGGGTCTTGGGGGCTGCTGGGGTGGGCGCGCTGTCGTCGCCGGCGGAGGCGCAGCACAGGAGCTTGGCAGCCGCCGACGCCGCCACCTGCGGCTGGGACCGGAGAAAGCCGAATTGGGGCCAGCCTCGTGCCCGCGTGCCGGGGACGAAGGCGGCGGCCCGCGGCGGCGCGATGCCGGAGGCGGCAACCATGGCGCGGGCGGCCGGAGATCTCGCTGCGGTGGCGGCGGCGGCCCCCACTTGGGAACAGTGGCGAGAATAATCAGTTGCGAGCAGGAGGAGGCGGCGGCGGTGGCTTGGGGGAGCGTGGCATGCGATGGGAGAGCGGGCGGTGGGGATATAGAGGCGGCGGCGGTGGGAACGGTGGGCGGTGGTGATGGTTGCGAGGGCGGGTGGGGCCGCGATGGGAGGGAGGGGGAGCTTCGAAAGCTCCGCCCGGAGGAGGACGAGGTTTTTTTTTTTTTTTTTTTTTTTTTTTTTTTTTTTTTTTATGGGGATGGCGATGGGCGTGCGCTGTGGGTGACTGACCCTGGCACAATCTATGCGGGCTTTGGGTGGAGCGTTCCAGGCCTATTCTTTCGGCCCTCGTAGCAAGTTTTTCCGCGTGCCAGATCGATCATCGGGGTGCAAACGGAGCTTGGCTCTGATGGTTGGGTTTCCTGTGGTGGAACCAGCCCACCCAGGTTCAAGTCCTAGACTTGGCATGGGCGTTTGCATTTACCTGGATTTATTCCAGGATTATCCGGCGCTATTCTTTCAGTGGTAGGTGACGTGCCCGTCAACAGCGAGGCGCCTGTGGTGACTTCGTCAACCTCAAGATCTGCCGGCTCAGTCCTTCAGAGGTGCTCATAGGGGTAGGGTGTGCGTGCGTGCGTTCATAGGGGTGAGTGTATGTGCGTATTTGTGAGCGTCTGTGTTGTACTGTGTTCTCAAAAAAAAAAGATCGATCATCGGGGTTATCGGCTGGACGGGAGCGGGATTTCCGGCGTGTGATCGGGTTGTTGGTGCAGTGAACGACTCTGGCCTACCGTGCGACTCGCCCGCCGCCACGTCTCCGGTCGGCAGGGGCGGAGCTAGAGTAAAAGTGCCTTGTGGTTTGTGGAAAATGGAATGCCTGATGCACACTTGGTGGCCTAACCTGATGCAAAAATCCTGTTTATATACGTAGTAAGTAAGGCTAAAAAATATCTTGGACCCTGATGCACACAGCCCATGCAGCTCCACCCCTGCCGGTCGCCGTCATCGTGGCCGATGTCCTTCCTCCTAACGGCCTCTCTGGTCTCTGCAACTCTTCGCCGTCGCCATTCGGTTGCATCGACCGGTCTATCACGCGTCGTTCGTCTCCAAGCTGACGTAGCCATTGGCCACATTCAGTCGAAATGTTCTTGTTGATGTAACGGCGAACGATGTATCCTTGTTGCTAAATGAATAAAATCACTCATGGTTGCTTTCTCTAAGAAAAAAAACAGTTTCAAAAATATGTTCAATCGAACATGACCTTCATGCAAGCGGCACGCTGCAATACAAAGATAAGAAGAAAAAAGGAGAGCAGCTAAAGCAAAATAGGCTCGCAAAAAAGAAACCGCCGGTTAAATATACATGATGCATAACTAGGGTGATGTAACTAACAAATGAGGGGACACCTAGATAATGTAAATATAAGTCATGTTCGCTAAATACCACTTATCGAGACAAGTAAGTAGGAATTTGAAGTTTGACGAGAGAGGGTGAATATCTAGTTGAGCTGTTTTTTAAGGGACATGAGACTTCATTAAGTAACAGTGTTTTTTATAACATCTTTCATAATGACGATGTTAAGAGCTTTTTACATAATGACGATGTTAAGAGTTGTCGTAACCTTATGCAAGTGTGAGCTTGGAGTTCATCTCCCTCATTCACATCGGAGGGCATAAACCATTGTGAGATCAAGACGGTTTTGCTGAGCCATACAAACTTACTCCGACTTTATGATATACCAAGGGTTACACAACTACATTACACCATGTGAAAAGCCCATATATTGACATACCGCTTCTAAACTCCTTGTCTATGTAAGCATGTTGTTTGCTTATTGATTGACATTAATGCTCAAAATGCATGTTTGTTTCAGGGATGGGTGCGTGACAGTTATTCAAATAATGCATACAATATTATCCGATCAAAGTTTAGATATTTTGGATGTAGTGTAAACATATTCAAAATCATATGTCACTTTGTCATACCATCCAAAGGCTATCAGTTAGCAAAGAGTTACAAAAGAGTTATTAATGTTACTTCACTATACATGGAAGTATTATTACCATATGTGGTGTCATTTTTCTCGCATGTGCACACAGAAGGTTGTACACCTAGCAAGTAGGATTGTCTAAAAGGTCCAACCTCGATGAGCTGTTTGAGTTCGCTCGATATAGGTTTGGCTCAAGCCCTAAATGGGCCGAGCTTGGGCCTAGAATCGAACTCGGCTAGTTTGGTAAGATCATTTGGCTACATATATCTAGATAACTTTGGTGAGTCGCGCTTGAGCTTTCTCGAGTTTGTCGAACTTACCTTATTTTTTACAAATAAGCAATGCTCTATTACAGCGCACACTCAGTTGTTTGAGAATGCCCGATCTTCTGTGGGCTTACTATTATTTTTATATCAACGAACATTTTCTTTACTTACTAAGCTTTGCCTAGTCCAACTTAACTCTTCACAAGCTTCTTCCAAGATGAGATCCAGTCTAACAGTATGCTCGAAGGCCAACCCAGACTAGCTCGAGTTTGGCTCGTTGAAAGCCCTAAACACACGAGGGTAACCTACATTTGTCCGAACCCCCGACGTACGCTTGAGGGAGCATTCGGGGCCTCCATTGAAGATGCTCTTATCTACAAAAGTTCACTCTGTTCGAATATGAATATGACCTTTGTTTTAACTAAGTTCTCCTAAACGAATGCAAAAGTAAGCATGGTTGAATTTTGACCAAATCTCTTCTTCTTGGGCTTAAATTTTAGCCAAAAAAACTCCTCTGCTCCGCTTAGGATGACTCCAACGGGGCGACCCATCGAGTCCGTTTGTGTCCGGATGGGAAAAATCAGGCCCCAACCATGCGACGCATCCATCCGGCTGGTCCGTTTCGTGTCCATTTTGTGTCCGGGCCGACGCATTCCTGGTCCAAATTTGGGTCACCGATGCGTCGGGGACGGACAGAAACGGAGACAAAACGCGTCCGCTGCGTCCACCCATGTCCTCACTGTCCGCGTGCTGCCCCACATGGCAGCCACACAAATATCCTCTCTCATCCTCCCACCTACCTCACTCTTCTCTCTCCTCCCTCTCTCTCCCGATTCCCCATCTCCATTGGCCCAGTCTCTCTCCCTCCTCTCGAGCTCCACCCCTCCTCCTGCCCACGATGCGGCGCCGGCCACGGCGAGCTTAATCTTTTCTCCGGCGAGCAGCATGGTGCTTTTTTTCCCGATCTATAGCGCTGCTCGCCCGAGCTCGCGATGTGGCGTTGATGCCCGGCGTCGGCGGCTGCCGTATCTGCACCTCGGCCGCGCGGTGGAAGCGGCGTCGGCGTTGATGCCCGACGGCTACATGCCCGGCGAATACGCCTAGCTGCTGCCGCCTTGCGTGCTCCCCACCGTGGCACAAAATCTGGAGGTCGCGTCTCCAATCCAAGATCCACGAGGACGAGCTGGGCGGCTGCTTGCGTGATCTATACTAGTTCATCTAGTAAGCGCGCACCAGCTTGACAACCGTGACACCTTGCAGTACTACTTTTTTTGCTAGATCGATCTAGGAGCCTAGGATCGATCTATACTTTTTTTGCTGGTGAGCTAGAGCTAGCTCTACTGCTTTTCCTTGCGTTGGAGTCATTTTGATTGCGTTCGTTCGCTCGTGCTGCTGCTTGCATTTTCTCTAGAATTTCTTAGTGTAACGTGCTGCTGATTGCGTACTTTTGCTCTCTCTCTCTTGCATCACGGCAGCATCTAGCACCCAAGAATCCATCTAGACGCGGTCAGCTGTGCCGAGATGTGCAGCGTCTGGAGGAGGAAGAAGACCCGAATAAATTCCCAAATACGTCGGCACCGTTGGGTGCACCCTCCGTCCACCCCCTGTCCGCCCCCTGTCCGCCCGGCCGGACCTGACGCAAACGGACATGCCCCGTTGGAGTCATCCTTATCTGTCTCCACGAATCAGAAGATCTACTAATGGGAACCTCGAGGAGCTCACAGGATCGGACGCCCACGGAGCGTTGACGTCCCACGTGTCTTCTATCCAAACAATCACTGCCCTTTCACCCAATCCCCAAATCCACACACCTTCCCCACTCCATCCAAACCCCAAACCCCCACGCGCACCGGCGTTCGCCGGAGAACCTCCCCGCCGGCCGCCGCCATGCCGCCACCTCTCCAAGCCCACCGGATGCTCCTCTCCCACCGCCGTATCTCCCCGGCCCCTCGTCGCCGCTTCACCGCAGCCTCTTCCCTCCCCTCCGCTCCCACCAAGACCGTGGTGGCCCCAGCGGGCCCGGCCCCCTCTTCCATCCTCTCCATCCGCGAGTCGCTCCTCTCCGGGGAGAGGACCGCGGCCGACATCACTTCCGAGTACCTATCCCGCCTCCGCCGTACCGAGCCAAGCGTGCGCAGCTTCATCCACGTCGCGGACGCCGCCGCCGAGCGGGAGGCGGAGGAGCTCGACCGGAGGATTGCCTCCGGCGGGAAGGATGCGGTGGGACCGCTCGCGGGGGTGCTGGTGGGAGTCAAGGACAACCTCTGCACCGCCGACATGCCCTCCACTGGCGGGTCGCGGATACTGGACGGGTTCCAGCCTGCGTACGACGCCACGGCAGTGCGGCGGCTGCGGGAAGCGGGCGCCATTGTGATTGGGAAGACTAACCTTGACGAGTTTGGCATGGGGAGCACCACCGAGGGCTCCGCGTATCAGGTTTGGAGGCTCAGTGATCAGATTCTTACACTGTTTTGTTCAGATTCCTTGAAGTTTGCATCTGCATCATCCTAGGTTGACCAATGCGCTAAGGATGGTATTTGTATATTTATGCTGACTTGTATAGTTCAGTGAAATCAAATCCACCAGGTGAAACTTGCAAGTGTTTATTGATATGAATGGAACATCTCGCTGCTTTCAAACTTTGTGAACATAACCTGTAGTTTCCATTGCCGCGTACTGCATCATTCTTGTGATATAATCATGGGGTAATATAACACTAACAGGTAACGATGATGGTATGCAGGTGACAACAAACCCTTGGGACGATTCGCGCGTTCCTGGGGGATCCTCAGGTGGCTCTGCTTCGGCTGTTTCTGCTAGACAATGTGTGGTGTCCTTAGGGAGTGATACTGGTGGAAGCGTGAGGCAACCAGCATCGTTCTGTGGTGTAGTAGGATTAAAGCCAACTTATGGCCGGGTATCCCGTTTTGGCCTGATGGCTTATGCTTCATCACTGGATGTTGTTGGATGCTTTGGGTCGTCAGTTTTTGACACCGCAACCATGCTATCAGTAATTGCTGGCCATGACAAAATGGATTCAACCAGTAGCTCTCATGTAAGGACACTGAAACTTCACCTGAATTTACATTTTCCATTTTTTATTTCAATCCAGACATATTTTCTTCTGATTTAAGACGTTTAGTTGAGGAACCACTTACACTTTCCTTAGGTTCATTCAGTTCATTAACTGTGAATAAGAAACAGATTGTAGCCACATATACATGTACAAAACAAGAAAAACGATATGGCCATATTTTGCACGAGCAAGACCTTATCTCATATTGGCAACTGTCATTCTCTTTGGAACTGAATCTCCTGTTGTATAATTTCGTTCTCATGAATCGCATGTTTAGCGTGTCATTTGTTTGATGCACATATCGTGTTGAACTGTTGATACTGTTACAACACCATGGTAAATCCACAGTTAACATGCCATTGAATTTTTTTTTGGTGTGTGGGTGGGGGGCAGGGTGGGTGGGGGTGGGGGGGGGGGGGGGGGGGGCAGAGGACTGTATACCGTTGCCCATCTCGATCCTATAAAGTGCTAATGCAATTCAGGGTATGTAATATAAGTGCACGTCACACGGAATGTTTTTCTTTATGTGAGCACAGACTTTCTTAATTTCATTTGTTTTGGGATCTGCATCTATGTAAGTTCTTGAAGCAAGAAGGCAGGATAGCTTGGGTAATAGCTGCTGAATCTGATCTCTCGTATCTCTTTCTCAGGATGTTCCAGACTACAGATCAGACTTAGTTTCTCTAAACTTACTAGAATCAAAACCGTTAAATAATGTGAGAGTTGGGATTATTCAAGAAACTCTTGGAGAGGGTGTGGACACTGGAGTCATATCATCAATCAAGGCTGCTGCTTCACACCTGGAACAGTTGGGATCTGTGGTTGAAGAGGTTTGTTGCTTCCATCTTGCTGGGAAAGGATGAAGAAGGATATTCTTTCTTGTGTTACAGGGATTTCTGCAAAAACATAAAATATAAAGTGAAATATTCTTTTTAATGCATTTCAGGTTTCTCTGCCTTCATTTTCTCTTGGCTTACCTGCATACTACATACTGGCGTCTTCTGAATCTTCATCTAATCTGTCACGCTATGATGGTATCAGGTGATCTTGCTGTACTTGAAAACGTCATACTTTTTGAATTATTTTCAAATATAGAATATTGATGTTCTCAGAAAGTCATTTTCAGGTATGGAAAGCAGGCTTCAGCTGATGAATTGAATGAGCTTTATGGAGATTCCCGGGCAAGTGGTCTCGGTCACGAGGTACAGTAACTCCACCACCCACCCGCCCTAAGACCCCCTTCCCATAACTAATTATCTGTCCTTTCTGTGCATAAATGGACATTTGTACCATGTAAACTGTTTTCTGCTGAAGTAGGAAACGTAGCCAGCTCAGTTGTCTTCTCAAGAATCATGTGCCATGTTGCCTGAGGAAGCGCCTTACCAAGGTGCATTCTTAGGAGCAGTGCTGCTCCTGTGTACTGTAACAATCCTACCCATGTCACGGCGTAGGCAGTGACGTGGATATCAAGGATCACAACGGTTAAGGAGCTAGTCACGTTTTCCATTAAGTTTGCTACTGTACAACATTGGATATGCACTAGTCACTAGATATTTGTTTGGGTGCAAAATGTAGAGGCTGGGAGAGTGTTATCTTCCACAATATGAAAATAAAACTTGCACCTAGATCATTGGTGCACATCGTATTATGTAGAGACTGGGAGAGTGATATCTTACATTATCTAAAAAGGATAGCAACTTGATCTAAAGCAGTGCACTGCTTCAAGCAATTAGCAAGTACAACCTGCACTATACCTGAAACATAAACCAAAAACTCAGATGAACTTAGGTTACCGCTTTGTTCCCTCGTCAAGCAGAGCTTAGCGCACGTGAATCCAGACACACATATGTGCCATGGTCATATTGTGTTGTTAAGCGATGCATGCCTACCTATTCTGGGCATGACATGTCGGTGACAGCATGCTAATTGGAATTCTAACTGTACTAGTATTAATGCCAAAATGTTGGCTGAATCTAGAATACCATAATCGATGAAAAAGAAGCATTGTTTTGTTGCTACATTGGGTTGTACTTTAATCTTTTTTTTTGCTTTATATGGCTCACAATCATGGTAGTGGTAAATTACCTGAAAAAACAGTCGTGATAAATTGCGTGGAAATACAATTCTGATTGCTCTTTTCAGGTCAAAATGAGAATTTTGATGGGAACATATGCATTATCTGCTGGATACTATGATGCTTACTACAAACGAGCACAGCAGGTAGGTTAGAAAAGTAGAAGCCAATGCAAAAATTTACATTTTTAATATATTGTGCCTCTTAACCGACAAATTTACACTAGTAGGTGAGGACACTGGTTAAGAAAAGCTTCGAAGAAGCTTTGAGAAAATACGATGTTCTTATTTCACCTGCTGCTCCATCAGCAGCCTACAAGATAGGTATGGTATTGTCTGCTCATATGTAATGTTCTCTTTCCTAGAAAAGAGTATGGTCCTCTGCCTTCTTTCCTTTAACAATTATAATTCGTGCCCTTTTGGCAGGTGAAAAGACAAATGATCCATTAGCTATGTACGCCGGAGACATCATGACGGTATGAATTGTTGAATGCACAATTTGTTGCTGTATAACTGTAGACTTATCTCTAGGTTGATTCACGTTCCAAAGTAATAATATATCCTACTGGTAACACATCCCATAATTCTTGTGAAGCTAGTTTGATTCATTGGTAAAACTCTACCATTGTGAAGTAGAACTCTGTCCATGATCATTTTTGGATGTTAAAGTTACCATGGCAGTGAATCTTAAAGAGTGCGGTGCAAATCTGATGACTCTGATGCAGGTGAATGTTAATTTGGCCGGGCTTCCTGCATTGGTCGTGCCTTGTGGATTTGTCGCAGGCGGACCTGCGGGTCTCCCAGTTGGACTTCAGATCATCGGATCCCCCTTCAGCGAGGTAATACATATTGCCATCGTTGACCTTGAATGCTGCCCGCATCGTTCCAGGATCAGCGCAGTTTCCCTTCCAGTTCTTTCTACCGATTTCCTTCTACTAAGCGAATCTATTGACGGTCTTTTTTCCCCCGCTTATGTAGAGGAATTTGCTAAGAGTAGGGCACATCTTTGAGCAAACGCTGCAGGACTTCAGCTTTGTGCCGCCACTGTCGGCAGACGTATAGATACAGCTTTGGGATATTTTTCATGACGATTTGGCTCTCTAGAGATACTCTGCAAGCAGTTCCTGGAGCTATGCGGTTTTGAACGCCCTTCTATCCATTGCTGCAGTTTTGAGACATGCTTCACGTGTATGCTCAGGAAACTGAATTCTGTGCGATGTGTAATCAGTGGATATTTCCCATGGCGTCTCGGTTTTTGATATATCTTTTCATGTGGTTGTTGATACTATAACTGAGACACCATGTGCACATCTGCAAACAACAGCTGCACTGTACGCATTCAATATTGGTTCTCATCATTCATCAGTGAATAGTTTTGTAAGCCGATCTCTTTTAGTCGGGCGACGGGTTCATGGCTTTATGTGCATCACGTTGTGTATCCTTTCCGTTTTAGAATTTAGAAGCATCACGTCTTTGTACATACTAGGTAAGATGGCGCGGCGGCACGCCACACCCGTGTGGTTTTATTGATGTAGTTCATTTTAATTTTCTGTAATTTTTGTAAGTGTGAATTCGATATAAAAAGAGGAAGGATTTATTTTTAAAAAACATATATGTTCAACATATTTTCCCCGTGGACAGTGTCATATACACTTGAATATTCTGTAGCTGGTAGAAGTGTGAAATATACTTATATACGTTTGAATTCTTCAAAAAAATAAACACATTATGAATTAGGGGAAAGTTTTGGCATTTTAATTATAGTTAAAAGTTGTTTAATTTTGTTATGTCAAATAACAATGGTTAATTTTTCCGAGCATTCGTGAATTCGATATGAAAAGAGGTAGGACTTATTTTTTTTAAAACATATGTTCAACTTATTTTCCCCGTGGACAATAAATTAGTTATGAATTTATTGGAAATTAATCTAAAATTATGCGGTATCACTATTATTTTTCGTTGGTGAATTAGTTTTATGTAATTTGTGTAAGTATGGAAAATAGTCATATGTATTTGAATATTCTATAGCTGGTAGAAGTGTGGAATATTTATATACGTTTGAATTCTCCAAAAAAAAATACATTGTGAATTAGGGGGAAGTTTTGGCATTGTAAGTATGGTTAACAGTTGTTTAATTCTGTTATGTCAAATAACCATGGTTAATTTTTCTGAGCATTCGTGAATTCGATATAAATAAGTAGGATTTATTTTTTAAAACATTTGGTATGTTCAATATATTTTTCCCATGGACAATGAATTAGTTATGATTTTTTTTGGAAATTAATGTAAAATTCTGCGGTATCACTATTATTTTTCGTTGGTGAATTAGTTCATATGGGAAATAAAGTGAGAAAATAATATTGCAGTGCAATATGAAATATATATGCTGTTAAAAATAATGTCAATAAAATTAGCTTTTGGAAAAGTTATGTGGTGGTGATGTTACTAAAATTAGTTTGTAATATCTTGAGGACGCAAGGACCTTTGCATAAAACGCGTGGACTTTTCTGCAAAAAGTGGCTAGCGGGGGGTTTTTTTTTGCAAAAGGTATTATTCCGGAGGGCCGATTTATATTTTTTGGTCGGGAGGCCGATTTACAATTTTAGGAAGACACGAGGGCTTTTTTGCAAAAAGTGTCAAGCGGGGATTTTTTTTTTGTGCAGAAAGTCTTATTTCGAGGGCTGATTTATAATTTTTGGAAAACACGTGGGCTTTACTGCAAAAAAAAGACACGTGGGGTCTTTTATGCAAAATGTTGTTTGGAAGGGTGATATCCCTACTCGTGAAACGAAAATTCAAACGGGTGACCGAGCGCGACGAATTTGACCAAACTCGCCAAATGTTTGTGCGAATCTGAATCTGAAATTAAGTAGCTAGAGTCGACCAAACTCGAAACCGTTCACGGGAATGGAACATATTTATCGCCGCGTAAAATTTTCGTGTACATTTTTTCCGATGGTTTTGAAAAAGAAAAAAAAACGATTACTATAGCGTGCTACAGCAGCACTGTAGCTACTGCGCTACTGTAGCACGCTACATTCACGGGAATGGAACATATTCATCGACGCGTAAATTTTCGTGTACATTTTTTCCGATGGTTTTGAAAAAGAAAAAAAAAACGATTACTATAGCGTGCTACAACAGCACTGTAGCTACTGCGCTGCTGTAGCACGCTGTACTGTAGCCACTGCGCTACTGTAGCACACTACAGTGCGGATTCTCTTCAAGCTATATGGTTAAGCGACTTGCTCTTCTTCAATAATGAAGAATCTGTGCTCTTATACAACCCATTGTGTTGTACTTGGCCTTATATTAGTACTACCTCCGATCCATATTAATGGGCTCAACTTTATCTAGATACAGATATATCTAGTTAAGTGTTTAGACTAGATGCATCCGTATCTAGACAATGTTGAGACCATTAATATGGATCGGAGGGAGTATATGAAAAATCACCCCAAAATAGTTGATTGGATTATTGATTCACCTTGATCTAATGTTTAACTGGTGCCAAATCGGAGCTTAACTCCAGATCCACATCCTATGACAAACAGATAATGACAATCGCAAGCTATTTCCAGCACGAAAACTTGAGGAAAAAATACAAGCTGTGGAAGAGTACAGCCAGAAGAATACACAAGTCTGCATCAGTGCAGCTTTACATGAAATCTTGCTCAACAAATGCGTAACTAAAACGAGCGTGCAGGGAAGGAAATAAATATACGGTACAAATGAATTTGCTAACACAGCTGCACATAGCCACTCCGTGCTAAAGTTCATCCGCAATGTTTGGTTCCCAAATCTAGTACAGATTATTGTTTTGGGTCTCGGATGGCCAAAATTCAGGCTACCGCCTGAAACAAAACCTCCGCCGCCCTATAAACAGATGCGGTTCTGGAGCTCCAGGCACCAGAACTTATTGTCTCAACCACTGCAAAGAGAATAAGCAATTAAAATAATCGAAAACAAAGCAGGGCGTCTCTGCGAGGTGATCAAGCAACATGTTGTTACAGAATCAGAAATGAAGAGTAGTAAATTTCCATATGCGAAGGGTACAGCACACACGTTTACCCTTGCTTGTGCCTAGCCTTGCCTCTTAGCAAGGCAAGCAAGGTTTTCTTGCTTTTGATGGAGAACCAAACTGGTTATCCTCCCACTACCAAGTATTGCCTAACCCAGGTAAGTCTAGGCAAATGAACCACACATGCCCCAAGGTTGCCCTCAGGTGATCGTGAGAAACATCTGAGCAACAGTATCATGGCATTGACAACAACAAGAAGACTGCATCTATGCCTAAACAGAGAGTTCCAGCAACTAGTAGTCTGGCTTCACCTTTATTCGTTGATATGGACAATGGCCTATAATTTAGTGAATTCATAGAGTTGAAAAATCAAGACTTCGAGTTCATGTCCACTATGGCTTTATCAAACATTTGTTTTCCAAAGATATAACTCGGCTACTTATATAGAGTGAACTAGTGGTTTAGGCAAACCAACAGAAGAAGTTAACTTTCGAGAGATAAATTCCTATGAACTTCAAAAGAACAAGATTCAACTTAGTGTTACCCAGATACTCACGTGTGGAAATGAACATGTCCTGAGTACCACGTCTGGAGCGCAAGAGGATTTCATGCAAAGAAAAATTCATCATGATAGTGCTACCTCCCTCTTTTTCTGAGGAGATCAGCCTTCCCTAGCTCCAGATGTGGTTACCCTCGCTCTATATGTAAGCAATAGCCAGTAATTGTCCACAAGACTAGGCTAATTTTCACGAGAAGCGTAACATTCTTTGACAAGAAATAAATGCATGTATGATATTTATGGATTTTTAGCACACTATTTGCTTAATTTTCCTTTGTTCCCAATACTAATATGTGAGTGTATACATAAGAGTAGTTGGTCTTCTCTTTTCTACAGCATTTTGATGAGCACATGGAACTATGATATTATACATGGTGCCTTTTGTGAAGCTTCGGGGATGGGCTGGTGGGGTTTCTGCATCAGAGACAGCCAGCGTGCGGTGCAGGGTGCAGGTATGGGCCAATATGTTAATCTGATGGATGTCTAACATGCAGAGACAGTGGCCTGTCTTAAGGCGATTGATTTTGCATCATATTCTGGATTAGGGTGTATCATTGTTGAAACAGATGCAACAATCTTCGACATGCTATTCAGTCACGTGGCCATAACTCAGCGCACTATGGAGTGCTCTTCAGAAAGGAAAAATGTCAGGTTATTACTAGTTTTATGGATTTCAAAATTGTATCTTGCAATCGTGTCTAAAATTCGGTGGCTAATGTCTTAACTACTCATGTATCTTGTATGGAATATGGTGGCGCTATGTACTGGCACTACAATGTACCTGGCTTGCAAGTTCTGTGGTGGCCGATTTAGTTGTGCCAGTAAGTTAATAAAGCCCATCGGTTTCCCTTACAAAAATGCTGCTATCTGATCTGTGCTTTGCTAAGTTGTGTATAATGTGTTATTCCATGATTTTTCTGAGCAGTGCATCATAGGTGGCTGACTAATCTGCCAGTGAACACAATACTACCACGTAAAGTAAATACCATCTTACTTGGATAGTTAGCACAGAGAAACATGAGAAGAGCAAAGTACATAGCTCATCGAATCTTATTGGCTAGCAGTTACTACTTACTAACCTTAGAACCATATGGAGTAAACAATTGTTTGGATAAACTACTGTAATGCGAGGCTAACAAAATTTTCCAACTTAGTAATGTGAAGATTGAGGATAATATAATGAAGCATGCACTTGTGATTCTGTGTGTTGTTTTTATGTTTCATGCACAGCCATCCACCTAAGAACTATTGTCCACAAAACCGCAGTTCTTTTTGTTGGGTACTACGATCAAATGAACTAAATCAAGCAGCATTTGCATAAGAAAGAATCAATCTACTATTATGTATGAAAATTTTCTAATCCTAGATCCAAAACATGTGCACAAGGTATCAGCACTCACCGATCGAAGAATAATTGGATAAACATGGGTGATCAGATCAGAAGATGATGTCGTCGTCCTTGTCGCCCCCAGCCAGTATGTTGGCCGCGGCCCCCATGGAGATGCCCCTCTTGAGTGACAGATCCTCCGCAAGTTGCTCCTCCGCGAACAGCCTGGCGGCGTTCATCTGGCGCTCGACCTCCCTCCTCTTGTAGCCCTGGATCTTCTTGAGCCTGAAGAAGTCCTCACGCTCGAGCTCGTCCAGCTCCCCCTTGATGTAGGTGATTGTGTTCTCCAGCCTGGGCTTGACGACGTTCTCGAGCGCGTTGACACGGCGGTTGGTGGTCTTGATGGCCTCGTCGAGGGTGAGGAAGGAGGTCTGGAGCGATGCGAGCTCGACGAGCACCTCGATGGCCTTGACGTGCGCGGCGCGGCAGGCGGTGACCTGCTGCCCTCCGCGGGCGAGGCCGGTGAGGCTCGGGGAGGCGTTGGAGGGCCCGCCGGATGCGCCGGCGGGTCGACGAAGTGGGAGAACTTGGGGAGCTTGACACCGGCGACGTTCTCCTGGTGGGAGCGGACGCGGAGGGAGGCGGAGCGGACGGACTGGAGCACGACGTGGCGGACGCCGTCGCCGGCGACGTACTTGGCCTCGGCGAGCGAGAAGGAGGAGGCCCGCATGGCCTCGCCCATGGACTCCTTGGTGGCCACGATCTTCTTGAGGATGGCGCGGAACTGCACCGTCAGCGCGTCCGACTTCTTCTTGAGCAGCGCGTGCCCGCGGGTCGCGCCGATCAGCCGCGCCTTGACGACGCCCAGCATCGTCACCGTCGGCACCACGTTCAGGCGCGCCGTCTGCCCCGACATCGCGCCGCCGTTGCCGATTCCCTGGGAGGTCGCGTCGGTGGATGGAGATCTGAGCGGAGGAGGAGGAAGGGGATCGCGGAGGGGAAGATGGGAGGATTCTTAATTATGTTCCGGGTTGGATCGGAATAATAATGTTTTGTCTAATTCACGAGTCGTCGACTTGTGTTGCGAAAACTGGTTTTTTCTGGAAAAAGAAATTCGAATTGAAATCGGATCGAGACACGTCTCCGAGCGAGGAATAACTGATGGCTGATTTATATTTCAATTTACAGTAATAATACTCCCTCCGATCCATATTAGTGGGCATAACTTTATCTAAATTCATATGTATCTAGTTAAGTATTTAGACTAGATACATATGTATCTAGACAAAGTTGTGCCACTAATATGGATCGGAGGTAGTAACATTTTTCTATCGAAAAAACAAGATTTCTTCCACAATAATATGGTTACACCTAAAACTAGTCATGAAATACGTTCTCGAGTATGCCGTAGCCAACTACTCTACCTCAAAAAATAAAAAAAATACTCTCCCTCATCCATATTAATTATGGGGAAATCTAAAGAGAGGCGCCGCTCGCGGTCTCTTCTAGCGGCGCACAGCGAACCGTCCAATTCTAATCTCTCCTCTCTCACTTAATCACCTAACCACCTAACCTTATCCTCTCATCCGTCCGCGTCAGCCACACATTCGTTCCTTTCTCCTCGAGCTCTGCCCGCGAAGCTCTGCCCTCTTCGTCCCCGGCGTGCGCCGCCCATGCTCCTACCCGACGCCGAGGCCCTGCTCATCCCCGGCCGAGGACCTGCGCGGAGGACGGCGGCCGGGCGCGTGGCCCTGCGCTCCGCGTGCTCACCCTCAAGGGGAACGCCGGCTCGCCGTGCGGCCCTGCTCCTCCGCGTGCTCATCCTCAAGGGGAACACTGGCCTCGCGCGTCCGCCGCGCTGGCCGCAGCTGCGTCGCCCACCGCCGTCATCCCCAACAGCTCGAGTTCCAGGTGCAGAGGCGTCCACGGGCACCCTGCTCTCCGGACGGAAGGAGCTCGTCGTCGATCTGCAGGGGCGCCGATCTTTCCCTTGTGATGGCGTCGTGGAAGGCCTTGGCGAAGGTGCGGAACACGTCGGGCCGCCCTGGCCGAGGCCTCGCCGCCCGACCTCCTGGGTCACCGGCGACCACGTCCTGCGCCGCCCGACCTCCTCGAACGCCCTGCTCTCCGGACTGAAAGACGGAGCTCGAGCTCCGTCGAGAGCGGCGCGGAGGAGCACGTGGAGGTAGAGCGCCGCCTCCCTGGCGCCAGGGCGCGGCTCCGGCGAGTGCGACATCCGCCGCCGCCTTCCTGGCGCGAGGGCTCGGGCTCCGGCGAGCGCGACATCCGCCGCAGCCTCCAGCCCGTGGAGGCCCTCTGCCGCGACTGCCAGCGCGACGGCTGCGTCTTGGACGGCCCCTCCGAGAGCGCGACCGGCACCGGCGACGAGGCCAACACGGCCAAGGTGCGGTGACTGTGTCTGGTACCACACCCCTAGCTAGTTAGTTGTGCCAAACTCTTATGATCCAGCTGCTATGAAGCTTGCTTCGCTCGTGTACGTGCATATGTGACACCAGCTTGATGATTCCGATACTTGGTTACCACAAGTAATCAATCTGATGACCGCTCCTAATTAAATTGGTAACTGGAACTTGGATAATCGGTGAAGTGTTCTTCTTGCATCTTTTGTAGAAAATGAAATATCCCACATTAATCTGGTGACCGAGGTTAATTAATCTGATGACCACAGCTAATTAATTTGGTAACTCGAACTAAGATAATCGACGAAGTGTTTGTTTTACATATGTGTACAAAATGATGTTCAGGTGACCCAGACTAATTAATATGGTGATCGGGACTTATTAATATGTTGACTGAAACTAAGATAATGGAGTAGAAAACGATGTCAAGTAATTAGTGCGATGACCGGGACTAATTAATTTGGTAAGTGAACTAAGATGTTGACTATGGTGATTGAGATAACCTGATAAATGTGACTAATTAATCTGCTAACCATGACTAATTAATCTGGTAGCTGTCACTTAAATAGTCTGATAAATGTGACTAATTATTTGGTAGCTGACACTGAGATAATCTCTAAATGTGACTAATTAATCTGGTAGCTGTCACTTAAATAATCTGATAAATGTGACTAATTAATTTGGTAGCTGCCACTGAGATAATCTCCGGTAAATGTGACTAATTAATCTGGTAGCTTCTGTTGGGACAACCCCTAATTAATCTAGAAACTGCTACTAGGATAACGTAATAACTATGGCTAATTAATCTAATAGCTGGATAATAATAACCTGATAATTGTGACCAATTAATCTGGTATCTGCTATAGTGCTACTATGGGTTGGAAAATCTGGTATGGAAAATCTAGTACCATAACTATAATAACCTGATGATTTGTGACATAATAATCTAAAATCTGGTATGTTATATGTGCAATAGTCAAATAATGACACTAGATTGATCTAGTAATCACACTAGGGTTAATTTAGAAACCGAAAACAATACAGCAAACAAGCAATAGCAAACATGTAATGTCAACTAGATAATTGGTAACTAAATTTTGCATAATGGCGAGTGAATGGTCCTTATTTTTTAATCCGGTTACTAAATAGTTTATAATCTGATAAGTACGCGACAACAATCTAGTAATTATTGATGATAAAATAAAGTTGGTGAAATATATCGACATGGGATTTCGTTTGGAAGATCTCAGCGCGAGGAAGCCAACGGTGAAATCGGATCATAAATCCAGTGAATGATTTGAGAGATAAAACTGTTTTAAAGTTCGAATTCAAAGGAATCTTTTATTTATTTTTCTACGCATGCATTTGCATGCAGTGGCAGCCACGAGACAACTTTGCATGCAGTGGCAGCCACGAGAAAGAATCTCGTGCTGTACGACGACGTAGGCTTTTCTGTTTGGACCATACTTTGTCGGGCCAAATGGAATATTATTAGTGTTTGGTGGGCTGATTAGATCCGCCGCTGGCTAAGACAAATGAGCGGCGCCGCTCTGTAGTCTTGTCCATTAATTATAGCTGAATTAGATGAATAACCATGACATCATGTACTCCCTCCGGCCCAGAAAAACCGTTTTGACCGGTAGTGTAAAATTGTACGTGAATAGTTCAACTCAGGCGACGTTTATTTTGGATCAGAGGGAGTATTCTTTTTATACCTATCTTTATAAACTTTACCTCTTGTAATCCGATAAAAGTCACGTTTCGTTTTCACCGTTGCTTACCTTTGACGAGATCTTAGAAACTAGATCCAGGTCTGTGCGATGCTTGTGTCGTACTTGCTCACAAATGTTTTAAATACACTGAATTTTTAAACAGATTATTAATATTTATTTTCTATTCCATTTTTAATAAACCGGCAATTGAACCGAGCGAACCGACGGTCCAACCGGGTG
Source organism: Poa pratensis (assembly GCA_947311845.1). Lineage (NCBI taxonomy): Eukaryota > Viridiplantae > Streptophyta > Magnoliopsida > Poales > Poaceae > Poa > Poa pratensis. The sequence continues at coordinate 13,182,894 of CAMZMU010000053.1, forward strand.
AACCGTGAACCGAGGCCCTCACCGGTTCGATCGTCGGTCCGGTTTTTAAAACTATGGATCCAATACATGTTTTGATAAAAAAAATCATGTTTAGTAACTGCAAAATTGTTATCACTTGATTGCAAAATTATAACAATTTGGTTGTCAGATTTATGTACGTCGTCAATGCAATGTTGTGCGCTACTAATTTTTGTGCAATGATATTATCTCTTGGTTGTTGTTAACACTAGAATACTCACTCTTTGGTTGTGCATAACATTGTAATGACTAAAACAGTTATAAAGTTCTATGGGAACTATATACTATTATTGTGACCACTTTTCACCCTTAATTTGGCAACCACAAGTATAAAAATATGACAGCTGTTGTGATATTTTTTTGATAAAACACAGTAACATGAGACCTAGTTTTGTAGCACTAATTGAGAAGAAGACAGTTCATTGATCACATTAATAGTTTAAGAGAAATAAATTTTAAAAAAATTCGGATTTAGCAAGTAATGTTAGGATATTGGCATGAGCTGGCAGATTGCAGCCTGTATACACATGCTCTCTCTATAGCTAGAAAAGTGCATGCAAACTACTTGCTTCACGAGAAAACAACCATGGGGACGCGCCTCAGTTAGATTAGCTTATAATTCATATATGTATATTATATATGTTGAAGGAAAAATACACTGGTTGCAACTGTAATACTACAGAAATTAAGTAAAAATCTTCGAATATTAAGAATTATTTAGTCGGTACAATTTTGAAGACTTTCAGAGTAAATTGAAAGCCGTACCGATCCTATGATCCCGAAATTGTTTTCCAAAGTGTCTCGCTATAATGTACAACGATATGTGCACCTCTCGTACTGCCATGATGTTGCCCCAACCGAGGTTATGTGAAAGAATGATATTTGTTTGATGATCAAGGGTGAGCACACCTTCCAGTCGAGAACGCCTTAGTTGTTGTTGCTAACGAGAAGACAATCATATAAAATTTGCATGGTGTTAGCCAACGAATTTTTGTGTGGAAGCAACCTGCACCTATTTATACCAAACATTTTTACCTTTTTTTCACTGGTAGTTCCACCACTTAACTTATTTGAAATATGCCCATTTTCGATATCTTTCACTTGCATTGAGAGTGTTCTTGATTGTATTGATCATTGCCACATAAGTGTATGGGAAATATGAAGACAAAATGGTTGTTCTTATAACATTCAAACACCCGTAATTACATATACACAAGTGTTAATGTGACATTATATTTTACCATTCAGATTATGTTATTTGTCAAAAGTTAGCTCGAAATTTGGTGAACTGAAGTATGTTGAATCAAAGTAAAATAAATATATGACTACAAGTTACTTTATATATTACAATATGTGTGTACATTATAGTATCCGAAATATTTCATAGATGCTTCTCTAGTGTATGAGTGTAACAAAGATCCTATTTAACTACCCTAGATCTACCATAATAAGCTAAACAGTGTGCAACACTATTTTGATCAATGAGTTTAAAGCAGAGCCACATAATCTATCTTAAACCTTGAACTATCACCAGCATGCTAGACCGCTCTAGCGCCAAAGGAGTTTCTTCTATAATGGCAATCTCAAACTCTACTTCATCATTACAATTATGTATATATGCACCAAAATCACCTCGCTAGAGGAGTATCAAAATCACTGCTGAGTTGTTCGAGCTATCAATTCCTCAAACATGCCATCAATTGGTTGGGAAATAGTTGAAATAGTGAGTGTTTTATTTCTAAAAATCCCTAGTATATTTTAGTGTACAGTCGAAAACATTTTGGTGTAAATTTAACCCCATGAAAGTAAAGTGGACATGACATTTTGATCCTATGATATTTTGGCTATTTTTGTGTCTTTCAGAACATGCAATTTAAAGAGGACTAAAACAATAGTGTATGTTGAAATGAAACATAATATGCTAAAATAATATTCAAATGTATATAATCCACATATATATGTATATTCCCCGGAAAATACATCTGCTTGCACTTGCAATGATATTTTGGTAAAATTAAGTATAACTAAAAAATAGGCTCAAGATTATCCACCGCATTTGAAACTTGAGTAGTACTAATCTTTCTAGAAGACAATCATACATAAATGTTTTGGGTATATATTTTTTTACTTCTTCATCGGTACTTCCAGCACTTAAATTTTTCATCGAACCATTTAATTATACGAGCAATATGTGACATAATATTCATTTTACAAAATTTAAATGTCTATCTTTGCAGGTCATCGATGTTAATGTGAAACTCTACCATTGATGTATTATGTTATTTGTTAAAATTTAGCTTGGAACTTCACTGAACCGAATTATGCTAAATCTAAGTAAAGTAAACATAATGGCATCAAGCTACTTTATATGTTAATCTTATTTATGTTTGTATATTTTAGTATCATAAAACATTTCATCGAAGGTTGTACAATGTACGAGTGTAGCAAATATCGGTAGAGATTTTTGAGTAGTTTTTTTCAAGCAAAATTGCACCACTAAAAGTTATTTACTCCCCACTTCTCAATGTATATCTGCCTTTCTGTCTTTTCTAAAAACATTTGTATTTCTATACTTTGAATGCAGTTTAGTCAAGGTGTTCCTATTTTGCCCTTCATGAATACAGCAAAAGTTCATGTCATCTCCCAAATGCAGGCGCTCGGCCGCGTCCAGTCCTGGCCTAGCGCGACACCCCCAGCCTGATGCATCGTTGCTCCCATTCTGTCCCTTGCCGGTGCCATCCTCCCCTTCTTGCTGCGCTGCATGGCGTAAAGCGACGGCACTGCTAGCTAGACTCTTGTACAACTAATGTATGTTACGGAGTGTACTAGTACTTGTTGGGGTACCAACGGGGATTCACTCGGGAATACAGGATCAATGCACTGGATACAAGCACAAGTGTGCTAAAAAGGAAGAAGCATGAAGAAGAAGGGTTCAGAGCCGGAGATGGGAGAGAAGGAAAACAGAGACGCAGCTCTGCCGCCGCCTCCAGTGGCCTTGATCACGCAGGATAGCCTGAGCGTTGTCTGCTCCCAGGCATATATAGTGTCCAGCTTCTGAGAAGTGATGCCGAACCAGGCCCATGTGGCGGCCTAGGAGGCCAGCCCACGTAGAAGGGGAATAGGTTCCTAACATCCCTCCCTCCTTGAAACTCGGCTTGACCCCAAGCCGAAGCTTCGGAGTAGTGTGCTTGAAATTCGACTTGCCGGGGTCCCATGGCATGTGACTCTCCTTGGTCTTGCTGGAGTCGCCGTGGTAATCTTTGCGATAGGAGATGATGTCGCTGCAGACTTTGTCGAAGTAGTATGCTTGGTTGAGGTAGTAGTCGTAGTCGAAGAGAAACTGGTTGGCGCAGACGATGTAGTAGTCGTGACTGACAGGGACTTGGTCAGAGAAGGCTGCTCGGATGACATCCCTCCCTCCTTGAAAAGGGTCTTGTCCGCAACCCGTGGAGAAATCCAAGACATCCGCAGTCCATGCGACCCACCAGACACAGGATGTACGTGCACAGAACCAGTGAAGTTCTTCAAGACAATGCAGATGATCGAGTTCTGGAGTAATCGACCAATCCGGAGAGTTGCACAGTGCAAACATGCAGCCTCCAGGATCCCATGGAATCCATGGAATATTCCAGTGTTGATTAGCTTCGCCATCCAAGTCCGTGGGCACCCAGAAAAATATTGCAGTCACAACTTGATGACCCGGCTTACTAGCCCAAGAAGGTCGCTTGATAGTTGATAGAGCTGAAGCATATATGTTGCTGGAGAAACACTTGCTCCTGAGATCATTGATTAGCCACGGAGGTAGTTCACAATTTCCCTTTGCCTTCTGTTTCCTCATGCCAGTGCACATAGGGACACTAGAATAGAAAGCAACACCACCAGAGTGAGAGACACCATGAACAGTATACTGGACAATAGGAGAAGATAGGTGCCCCACTTTGAAAAATATTCCCTCTTGACAATGATCAGGATCATAGAACTTCCTGTAGCTCTGAACCATGCCAGCTTGACGTGTTCCAGCTGAAAATAACTTGTATGTTGATCCCTGTTCAAGCAATGCTGCTGGATAAAATTTGGATGCACTGTAGTAGTACAAGAGATTTAGCTGCTGAAACTCCATGACTATTGTTTCCGATACATCCTGAAGGAAAGGGATGTGTTTCACTGCGGTATCCATGGCAGAGCCAAACCATGGGTGCAGGTCAACTGTACTTTGCAACAACAATCTCTCCACACTTAACATAGAAGCAGGCTGAAAGCTTATGTCCTTGGAAGTTAGTTCAGTGATCTGAACCGTTGAGAAGTGTGGCCATGTTGCCAGAACACCTAGAATAACAAATCCCAATCTGATGTGATGATCCAGAAAATGGCCAGAAGTGCTGTCGGGCAGCTTGGCTTCAATACTTTGGCGACTTACAGCCTCTACTAGATGTTGTCCAGTTAAACCTTGTGCTCTGTTGGTACACTTCAACTGATATGCATCCTCTAGTAAATCGGCCAGACCGAAACTGTTTGGAAAGCCACTGGAAAACAAGGTCAGAACTGAACCACTGACAAGTACTTTCCACATAACACCAATGGTATATCGTTCATGCCAATACAGAGCATAAGAGTTCACACAAGCAGGCTGCACACATTGGATATCTGGCGCCCATTTCTGAACTCGCAATAGCAGAGCATTGAAACTACACTTTGTCTTAGCACTGCACTGATCTTTAGCCATACCACAACTAACAGAAGATGAGAAATTACCAGGCAGTTGCAGCACTTGTGACTCCGGAGTGGTAAGAGTTGTTCCTCTAGGACAATTGGAACTGCAATGGTGCAAATCAACGCTAGCAACATTACCAAAGATTTCCTGCAGCTCATCCCGGAGTGAATTCTCACAAAATACCGGAGGTGGTGGCCATGGTTGCCGCTGGACTGCTTCATGCTGCGGCACCTTGTACGTGGGAACCTCCTCGGTATTGTTGCACAACAGAACTGTGTTTATTGCTGAATGCACTGTAATGCAAGCCTCTGGTCGAGAACCGGACCATGCACCTGGGAACAAACTCCACGGGTCCGGAGGATGCGGGGGCACCGGCTCAAGCCATGGTCTGGGGGATGGTGTAGGCGCACTCCCAGGAAGCAGGCACGACGCCATGGGGTCGTCCATGTCGGTGTTGTGGTCGAGGCCACCCATCGAGCACCTGGTGGGTGACATCGGGATGCAGCTGGTGGAGGCCTTCATGGTCGGCGTTAACGCCGCTGGCGTGGGGGCGAGGTCGGGGGCGGGCGTGCCCTGGTCGAGGCTATGGCGCGCAGGTGTAGGAGACGCGGCGACGAGCTTGTCCGTGCTGGAGCTCGCCGGTGCGGGCCCGACGACGCCGTCGGTGGTGATGGCGGGAGTGGAAGCAGGTGTCGGTGTGGAGGCATCTTCCAGATAACGGCAAAGAGCATTGAATCTAGCTTCCCACCTGTCGAAGGCTTCCTGGAGCGTTGAATCCATGGCGGGTGTGAAAAAAATTTGGGAAATTTTTGGGATGTGGATGTGGATCGAGAGCTGGATCGAAGTGGCTCTGATACCAGATGTTGAGGTACCAACGGGGATTCACTCGGGAATACAGGATCAATGCACTGGATACAAGCACAAGTGTGCTAAAAAGGAAGAAGCATGAAGAAGAAGGGTTCAGAGCCGGAGATGGGAGAGAAGGAAAACAGAGACGCAGCTCTGCCGCCGCCTCCAGTGGCCTTGATCACGCAGGATAGCCTGAGCGTTGTCTGCTCCCAGGCATATATAGTGTCCAGCTTCTGAGAAGTGATGCCGAACCAGGCCCATGTGGCGGCCCAGGAGGCCAGCCCACGTAGAAGGGGAATAGGTTCCTAACAGTACTGAATCTGTTTTTGCTGAATTCGTCGGTCGACCGACGTGTACTACTAGTCGTAGTCAGCCTAATCGTTTGTTTTTTTGTTAAATGTTGACCGAAGGTAAATTTTCGATGCATCTGTTTATCACCAATCTGATTTCAATTGCACAATCTGTATATTTAGGATTTTCCAAAAATTCTTGAATTTGAATTCTTGATTGAACTATGTCATTTAAAAGTTTGAACTGTTGTTGAATTCGTATATGCCATCATCAACTATGTTATAGAATTTCAAAAATGAGAAAAGAAAATTGGACACATGGGCATGTCCGGGATAAACGAGAGGTAATGTAGATACCATGGTAATTTGGCGTCCCCTATTTATTGGAACACCCTACACTACACAATTGGGGAGTACAGATAACTGAAGGGCAAAAAAATAATTGAAGGGAAATGTCACTACATCAGCATGCGCTCGCACTCTTGATTCTTGTGCTCAGACGAGAACCCACGCATTTTGAAACAAATGGAGAGCCATGGGCGGAGCTAGCGGGTGTGCCGGGTGTGCCCTGGCACACCCAGAGCTTCCGTCAAAATTTTGGGATCAGCTGAGCAGTTGTCAAACCGTCACGACACAGCTAATGAAAAACCAAAGTTTCACTTCAAATAAAAAAGGAAAGCCTAGGGAGAAGCACAAATGACTCGATCGGTGCTTCAGTGCTTGGTCTCTTTCGTCTGCAACCGATCAACAGTTGCTCGCCTGCTCCCAAATCCCAATTCCTCTTAGCTCAATCGTAATTTCCTCTCCTTTTCAACTCGGCGGCCGGCAGCGCGACGCGAGTGAAAGTCAGGAGGGAAGGCGGGATGGGGTCCATGGGGAAGCGGAAGCAAGCGGCGAGCCTGCGCGGCGGCCTTAAGAACTCCGATGGTTCGCGTCGACCACGCGGGCGAGCGCTGCCGGCAGCAGCGACTATGGTTTCCAGTGGCGGGCCGACCCGCTACGCCGCCCCGCGAATTAGGCCCGCTACGCGCCGCTGGGCCGCCGCGCAACTCCGAGCGGGCTGAAGCGGCACGCCGCGTAGACCACGAGCAAACCGCAGAACTGCTTGACCCGCAAAAAAAAAGACCCTAATCTCTATTCTCTCCCCCGACGAAGGCGACGATGGGGAAAGATCTCCCGACGGCGGCGCCTCACACCTGAGCTCCGATGGAGTTCATGCTGGGGTCGACGGCGGCGGCGGCGCCGCGATCTCCACATCCGGCCCCCGCACATGCCCCTGACGCCGGATCGCCTTCACTCGCCGTCATCCCTCCGCCCCCCGCCCATGCCCCTGATGCGGGAGTTCATCGGTCGCTCGCCGTCGCTATGCCATCTCCGCCCCAAGCCCATGCTCCTTTCCCGGCCGCTGCCTCTGCTCCTGTTCGGGCACCCCGTCCATCGCAGGACGCTCAAGGTTTGCCGAGAGTTCAACTCCTATTTTCTTTGCTGATTTCTGTGGACACGGAGGGGGAGGGATCAGTAATGGCTTTGTTTAATTGTATTTAGCAAAATAAAGATCATTGGCAGTCAATTTGGCACTTAGTTGTTGATCATCCGTGAGGAAAAGCGTAACTTGATCATAATCTTGGTTATTGGTTACACTCAAACCTGGTTTCTACAGTAGCAGTTTGAACGATTATATGTCAGTTTTGTAGTTCGTTTCAAGGATGTATTGGTTGATGAATTGCCAACACCTGATCAGTAGTTTTTTAGTTCGTTTCACCATGACACTATCTTCCTTGAAAAGAAGGGAATTTATTACCACTTGCCTCTATATTTAGATGGTTACTTGCATGACACATTGTGCATTTGTCTATAGATTAATGGTCTGGTCAACAACTCATTTTCTAATACAATTCAGGAGAAAAAAGAAGACCCCCAAAAGCACCACCAAAGAAGAGGAGGTCACCTCTAGTGCTGTAGTTGGATCCCCGGGGATTAATGCAATGTTACCTCAAACATCCCCAAAAACAATAGGTGTCAAACGATCCTCGCCAAAACCGTATGAGATTCCTTGTAAGTTCCCATGTACATTCTACCTATATTTTAAGTTTTCATGTCAACTGTGTGCATGTCTTAAATAGCAAATGCCTTAGCATGATTATTTGTTCTTTTTCAAATTCCGTAGGTCTGTCACGTAGATCAAAAAGAAGGAAGCTTAAATCTGAAATTTGGAATGATTTTGATCCCATATATGATGATGGTAATAAACTGAAAGAAGCCCAATGTAAACACTGTAAGAGAGTTTTTGTGGCTACAAGAGAAGTCGGCACTAGTAGTTGCACGAGGCATTTGTTAGTGTGCGAAGAGAGAGCTAAGGTAAATGAGTTTCTTGACTCCATGTCACAAGTCAAAAAAATGGCAATATGACTCTGATAGGGCACATTTGGAATTGGTAAGGATGATTGTCTTGCATGAACTGCCTTTCAGAATAGTAGAATATGAAGGATTTAGGCAATTTGTGCGTAGTCTGAATCCGACATTTGAGTTCGTGTCTAGGTCAACAATAAACTTCATTGTGTCGACCTATTTAACGAACAAAAGACCATTCTTCGAGAGCTTCTACAGGAGTTGAACTCTCGGGTCTCTCTAACAGCCGACTTGTGGACATCAAATCAAGTTGTGAGCTACATGTGCATCACTTGCCACTATGTTGATGAAAGATGGAGATTAAGGAAAAAAGTGATTTGGTTTTCCGAGGCAGATACACCACACGATGGAGCAAATTTGTTTAATATCATGTTGGATTGCATGCAAGATTGGGGTTTGCAAAAGAAGATCTTTGCCATTGCCCTAGACAATGCTTCCAATAATAATTTGTGTGTGAGCTACATGAAGTCAAATCTGCTAGGGAAGGATTTGCTGCCTTGCAAAGGAGATCTTTTACATGTTCGATGTGCAGCCCATGTCATCAACCTTATTGCTCAAGAAGGGTTGATGATTAGTTGCATGGCAGTTGATAATATTCGTGAAAGTATCAAGTATGTTAGAAGCTCGCCACCTCGGAAAAAGAAGTTTAAGGACATGATTGCCCAAGAAGGGATCTCTTGCAAGAGGGATCTCTTGCAAGACTAACCTGTCTCTAGATGCTCCTACACGTTGGAATTCCACATACTTGATGATTAAAACAGCTCTAGAGTATAGGAGGGCATTCACCGCTTTAAAGTTGCAAGATACCTCGTACACATGTCTACCTTCAAGTGGTGAATGGGAAACCGCAGAAGCTGTTTGCGGCTTGCTAGAGGTTTTCCTCAATGCCACTAGGGTGGTCTATGTGATTTGGAGAGTTTGAATTAATCATAGCATGTTATAAATTGGCACTGTGATTTTAGTGCAACCTGGACAAAGCTAGCAAGCGAGCGATCGTATGCGGCGTACGCTGTGCGCACGGGTGCTGGCGGGCCGAAGCGGGCCACCGCTCTGCCCCACGCCGATTCAAGCGGAGCGTGGCGGCCAGCCCGCAAACAACCGGCAAGATCGATCAGGCCGCCAACGGAGGGTAGCGAGCAGCCGCAACGTGCCCCGCTTGAAATCTGAGCAGCGACACATCGCACTCCAGAACGCACTCTAAAGCAGCGCACTCTAGGACGCAGCAGAACGCCGGCCGCCGGCTAGCCTATTTTACTACGCAAGTATCGGCGCATCAGTGCATCACAATCACATCGAGCAGCAGCAGACTCTATTTTTTTTATCACGTCCACTGTTCTTTACTGCAATAGACTATGTTTTGTGTAAATTCACTAGTTTATTATGCAAGTTTGGTGTTACTTTTGTTTTTAGAATTGTCAAAAATGAAAAGACTATTTTGTTTACGTAAGACTATTTTTTCTTCCCAGCTATTTGTATTTGCTATTTTTGCTATTCTTCCCAGCTATTTGTCTTGGACAAAATAGTGCTCATGGACAAACCAGGTTTTCATGTCTTGAAATACTGGCACGAACCCAGCAGTCTTTGAATTTTGCCTTCCTATTTCTTAAATATAATCATAAAGTATTTTTCTGCTGCTAATTGGAACTCTAAACCTGAAGTTGTGTATGAGCTTGTGAATACTTGGTTTTTTTGTCTGAATATTGCTTAGAGGATCGTATATTTCTTTCTTGAACGCGAGTTGATTGTAGATTATATCACTTGAGCTTATGCATGATTTGTCGGTCAAATACATAGTGGCCACTGGCCAGTCCAAACATAGGGTAAATTGAATTTGTGTGGCATTTCTCGTTCCATGATCAAAATTTTGATTTATTAGAATACAAACTCCAAAATGGAAATTTATTCATATGGATATAAAGGCATTTAATATTTATACTGTAGTTTTTTGAGAAAAAAATAGCTGGACCAGATTCATCATTTTGATTTCACATAACATTTGACTATTTGCTTTGTTAGCCTATTTGACATTCTGATGCTTAAAGTGGCAAAAACATATCCTGATGCTTCTTCTGTTTTATCTGCAACAGAAATGCCATGTGAAGCTGAAGGAAGCTGTTGGATGATGAGCCATAGGGGTGCCATCAAGGAAGCCCAGAGAGCTGCATTTCCTTATATTACTAGTTTTAAGCTATGTTCGCTATAACACTAGTACAAAACGACACATCGGAAACGGGCCAAAACCCCCATCGGAAACGGAGAAGTGGTACGTGTACCCGCCTCCGTGGCTGATGTGAAGGGCCTCATCGGCAAGGGAGACGAAAAACCGTCACCGATGAGGTCAATTTTTGGCAACGGTTGGCTTTGATCTCTGTTGCCGTAGTTTGACATGATCAGTTACGGACATCTTGGTTTAACCACTTGCATTGAGATGTTTTCGTAAGTGGTATATTTATTTATTTAGCCTGCAATATATATTTCGCGCCGCATTTGATCTCTGATACGTCTCAAACGTATCTATAATTTTTGATGTTCCATGCTTGTTTTATACCAATTGCTACATGTTTTGCATCTACTTTATATCACTTTTATACATTTTCTGGGACTAACCTATTAACAAGATGCCGAAGTGCCAGTTCCTGTTTTCTGCTGTTTTTGTATTCCAGAAAAGCTAGTCTGAAAATATTCTCGGAATTGGACGAAACTACACGGGAGTCCCTATTTTACCAGAACTCATCTGACGGACCAAAGAGGCGACGGAGAGGAGCCACGTGGGCCCCACACGTGGCCAGGGCGCGGGCCCCCCTTCTGCCGCGCCCTGGGGTGGTGTGGGCCCACAGGCCTCTCCAGCCGCCGCCCTTTCGCCTACTTATTCCCCAGACGCGAAAATCCTAAGTGCCTGAGCAAATATGCACGAAAAGTTCCAGAGATGCCGCCGTCGTCAACCCTAGCTCGGTAGGGTTCAGAACCTCTTCCCGGCACCCTGCCGGAGAGGGGAATCGTCACCGGAGGCTTCTACATCGCCATGCCTGCCTCCGGAGTGATGCGTGAGTAGTTCATCCTTGGACTACGGGTCCATAGCAGTAGCTAGATGGTTGTCTCTCCACTTTGTGCCATCATGTTTAGATCTTGTGAGCTGCCCTACATGATCAAGATCATATTATTGTAATGCTACATGTTGTGTTTGCTGGGATCCGATAAATATTGAATATTATGTCAAGTTGATTATCAATCTATCTTATATGTTATTTAAGATCTTGCATGCTTTCCGTTACTCGTAGATGCTTTGGCCAAGTAGATGCTTGTAACTCCAAGAGAGAGTATTTATGCTAGATAGTGGGTTCATGTCTCCGTTTAACCTGGGACAGTGATAGAAAGTTCTAAGATTGTGGATGTGCTGTTGCCACTAGGGATAACCTAACGATGCTATGTCCACGGACATATGTGTTTGTTTACATTACGCACTTTACTTAATGCAATTATCCGTTTCTTGCAACTTAATACCAACGGGGAACTCGGATGACAACCCGGCGGTGGATTATTAGTCATAGATGCTGTTGGATAACGATCTATGTATTATGTCGTAATGCCCAATTAAATATCATAGTAGTCAACATGTCATGTATATGCATTGTCATGCGCTCACTATTCGTCAATTGCCCAGCTGTAATTTGTTCACCCAACATGTTAGTTATCTTTTATGGAGAGACACCACTAGTGAACTGTGGACCCCGGTCCATTCTTTTACACTGATTAAACAACCCCAAACTGCAAACTGTTCCTTTTTCATTCTCTGCAATTTAATACTTATTTTCCACACCATACGTTTAATCCTTTGTTTTCAGCAAGCCAGTGAGATTGACAACCTCACTGTTTCGTTGGGGCAAAGTAGTTTGATTGTGTTGTGTGCAGATTCCACGTCAACAGTCCAGACTCTCATCAACAACACTATTTTTCTGGCGCCGTTGACAACCTTCTGAAGAGTTGCTGCTCCTACTGGTTCGATAACCTTGGTTTCTTTCTGAGGGAAAACTTGCTGCTGACTACATCATACCTTCCTCTTGGGGTCTCCCAACGAACGTGTGTTTCACGTCATCAAGCTATTTTTCTGGCGCCGTTGCCGGGGAGACAACAGTCTTCTGCAAGGGGAGTTTCACGCTTCCAATCTCTTTACTTTGTTTTTGTCTTGCTTAGTTTATTTTATTTTATCTTGTTTGCTTTCAATTATCAAAAACACAAAAAAATTAGTTACTTGCATTCAGTTTATTTTCAGTTTTGTTTTCTGTTAGTTATCATGTCTGGTTCGGCTCATCATGTTTTGGTTCCTGAAGTTGAGGTTCGATCTTTTAAGCAACAAAGTGGAGAAAGTTTGAAAGATGCTTGATATAGAATCAGCGATGCTCATCGTAGGTGTGCTAAAAGATATTCCACTATGATCCTGCTTAGAAATTTTTATGTTGGCATAACTATCTGGTATAGATATGTCTTAGACACTTTGACGGGAGGTAACTTTCTTGGTACCCCTGCGTTGGAAGCTAGTTATATTATTGAGAGCCTAGTAGGAGCACCACCTGTTAGTAACATTAAAAATGAGATCACCTTGGATGATGTTATAAAGAAATTGGAGTCTATAGAGAAAAATTTGCCAAATCTCCTTGATAGTACTAGCAAAGTTGATGAATTACTGGGAACCATTAATGAAAGAATTGCTGTTTTAGAAACTAGTACTATTCAAGATAATTAAAATCTTAGGATTGGTGAATTAGAGGAGGCTATGGATGCAATAAGTTCTACTTTTACCTCTATTAAAACTAAAGGGGAAAAGGCTTTTGTGGGGCCGTTGACAACCTTCTGAAGAGTTGCTGCTCCTACTGGTTCGATAATCTTGGTTTCTTTCTGAGGGAAAACTTGCTGCTGACTACATCATACCTTCCTCTTGGGGTCTCCCAACGAACGTGTGTTTCACGTCATCAATCTCACACAACACAAATACTAAAACGGTAACAGATTTCATTCATATCACAATGTAACCTTTACATTTCCATCACAATTTCACCTTTACATTTGCATCACAAGATGTGACAAACATAAGAGGTAAAACGATAATATATTTCATCTATACTAAGCCTATCATGTCAAAGGATGGAAAGAATTAACGATTTCTTCCCTACATCCGTTTCCACAATCCTCGCAGGTGTCACTCTAGCAATCTCTTCTTATCTCAGCTTTCGGAGAGAAGGATGTTGAAGCTTTGGACCCTATACATTAGTAAATAGAGTTACAATTGTTAAGTACATATGCTAAAACAAGAACACTATGAATTTAAGCAAAACTGAAATGATATCTTACCTATATCTTGAGGTGGCTCTTATTGATGAACCGGAGCAGCCAACACACGGCTTGTCAACAAGATATTGCCACGTCGCTAGCTTCATAGGATGCCTGATAGCGATCATGCTTTCCATGAAGGCCACCACCGGCTCTAGATTTTTTATGCGGTGTCACCGAAATCTAATCTTATACGTCACCGATGTGACATTTCGGCGACACTGTATAAAACACTTTTACTTAAAAAAGTATTTTATGCAGTGTACCAAAATGTCACAATAGCGACAGTGGATATGTATGGTGGGGTTTGAAAGGGAACAGCTTGATATCCCTAAATGTAAATAAGGATTTATGTTAGTTCTGACACTACTAGATAGAACGAACAATTTAACACAATAATATGAAGTATATAGTAGTATATAGTGTGTACTGACCTTTGTATATAATTGGAGGACATTATGGGAAAGTTAACAAACACTACTGTCTTGAGTAGTGTTCGTTGTTTGTTCTGTGTTTCCGACTTTTTTATGCAGTGTCACCGAAATAGACTCCTGTTTTCAAATTTGTAATGACTTAGAACTATTGGATGTGAACTGAACTATTATCAACAAGTTAGCTAAACTAAAACCGGTTGCAAGTGCACAATAGTCAAGTTAAATACATCATAACATGAACAAGTTAGCATGTGCAGAATAGGCAAGTTAGCTACATCAAAGAGTACACAATAGGCAAGATAGAACTATTGGATGTGAACTGAACTACTATCAATATCAACAAGTTAGCTAAACTATAACCGGTTGCAAGTGCACAATAGGCAAGTTAACTACATCAAGAAATTATCTAGATCGAACTACTGGATGTGAACTGAGCTGCTATAGCGGGTGCACAATAGGCAAGTTAGCTACATCAAAGAGTGGATCTGATACCTTCTTCACGTTGCTGTTGGATCGATTTAGCAGATCCGGAAGAGGTGGAGGCAGAGGAAGCGAAAGCAGCGAAGACCTCGCCGTGTCGGGAGAGATGGCGAGACATCGCCGTCTTGGGGGTGACGGCGACGCCGATGATAGCCGTCGTCTCGGGGGAGACGGCGCCGCCACGGCGCCAGCGATGGCCGCAACGTGAGGAGCCGCCGCCACGAACAGATCTAGCATACTGGGACAGTGAGAAAAAGAGTGAGCGTTAGGTTTTGCTCTGTACGCCCATATATATAGGTACAACATAGGAAACGGTTCTTTAATAAAACCGTTTCCTTTGTGTTTCTTTCACTGAGGAGTGGGGCCTACGCGTCGACTCTCTGGAATTTCTTCTACTCTCTGAAATAATATTTTCCCTAATCTCTACTGTATAGGAGAAACCCACTAGGATATTTATATTAATATTAGTAATTACTACATTACATACCGAGTACATATTAATAATAATAAAGTAAATTACATACGGAGAACTTATAGAACTACTAGCTAACTACTTCTTGTTTTTCTTGCGCCTTGCTTCCGCGCAATGCTCCTCCTTCTCACGGCCTCGCTTGTTGGGGGCCATCGGAGGTGGTGGCGGCGGCGGCAGCATATCGGAGGCGGTGGCGGCGGCTTTCTTCTCCTTCGCCGGGGTTCCCTTCTTCGGGACCAGCGGCTCCGCCTCGTCCTCCTCCTCTTCGGTTGACTCCTCCTCGGAATCAACCTTCGGCGGACCTAGCATCAAGGTGGGATCATTGAAGTTGGCGAGCTCTTCGTCGTCGCTCGTCTTTGGCGTCGGTTCTTCAACAGACTCGCCGCTGACGGGGGGACTGTCGGCCGGCGATGGAGTGCGCTCCTGTGTGTCGTTGCTGTGAGGCATCTTTGCTAATCAGCAGCAGGGAGCGAGCGAGAGAGATAGAGAGCAGATTCTGTGGTGTCTTGAGCTAGCAGGGATTGGGGGTTTTAAGGAGTAGTGGGCGATGCCACTACACCATGGCATTTACTCGCCTCCTTTCAAATTCCAAAGAAGATGGAACGTGTCCACATTGTAAACGGACACAGAAAAGTGTCTGTTGCCATAGAACCACATATCGGAAACGGAGACAGAATTATGACCGTTGCCAAAAATATGGGTGACGGAGTTAGTACTTTCTCCGTTACCTATGCTGACGGGCCAGCCGCGGCCTAGGTCAGGTTTGTACGCACCGACCGCGCGGAAAGCGCGATTTTACGTCGCCTGTCTCGTGTCATTACCATAGAGGGATATCCGATGTGTCGTTCTATACTGGTGTAACTTGTATGGGATTAATTAAGATGCTATGTAACCGGAGCCTGTACTCCTACCAGTCTACGATAGATAGGAGTCCTATCCCTACGGTACCATGACGCTTTGCGACCGATCTTTATTTCGTGAAGAAAACTACCTATACACAGCTTGCGTCGCAGTCTTGTGCTGCTTGTGATGTATGGTGTTTGCTGAAGCGTCTTCAGGCACCATTGCGTAATCAGTTAGGTAATGATTGGATACAAGCTTGGTGGTTCTTTTACTTGTATAGCCTGATCTGGTAATTGCATCGACAAGTTGCTGCGTTGATGAAGGAAAGATATTAATATATGCATAGTGGTAAACGGAAGCACAAAACCCAGGTACCATAAGATGGGAGGTTTCTTATGGCACAGAAAACACGTGCTGGTGGTTTACAGCGATATGAACTATGTTTTCTTCAAACCACATATTGGTGCTGAAGCTTTCTTCACTCCACGGGCACTGGCAGCCATTGGATACCACATATTGTTGTTGTTCAGCACTGGTGTGTGAGTGTGACACACAGGCACTGGGGTTGGTGTGTGGCACACTGGCACGTTATTGTGGGTGATGATCAGGTAAGGCATTTGGATTATGGACAGGAATGCAAGCTCCTAGACAAATGATCAGAAATATGTGCTAGTAGATTGAAGGATTAAAGCTTGAAACAAAGAGGCATGCATGACATTCAACTTCAGTACTGCAGTCTCTTCACTTCTTCCTTTGCTAATTCAGTTTGAGGTGTAGATCTTATGGTCCAGTTTCTTGTGCCTGTAATGGCCGACCTGGTAGCTGCATCAGCCAGGAGGAAGATAACGTCGGAGAGCGGCCGAAGTTGCCGCTTGTGGAGAGCTGCCACCGGAGAGGTAGGGAGGAACGTGAGCTACCGAGTACAGTCTTTGATACCCTCGTTTCGCGAACGCAGCTTCCTTTTTATGTGACCAAGCCAAACCCCAAGCCCATTGCCGCCAGCCCACGGCCCATGCCCACTGAGTCTAGTGTATCATAATGCACGGGCATGCTCCGTTTAAAAAAAAAGGATAATCAGTTATACCGGGGGTAAGGGAATGAAGTGCTGAGTTGATGAAGGGAACTACATGTGAGTAGTCATTTTAATAAAAAGCATATAGAAACCATGAAATGTGAAGTTGTTTATAGAAATATGAAAGATTTAATTGATCATAATTGTCTAAAAGCTAAATATAATTGAGGTGATTTTTTTGTATTTGATGATTAAAAATTGGTGACATGGACAATTTGATGGATAAAAAGTGGATGACCTCCATATGTTGCATGCAAGAAAATATTGGGTTTAGTGAATGTTAGTCGACTGACATTGCCATTTGGTTGGATAAGCGAATGGATGATGTGGATAACTGCATGCTGAGATAGAAAAAAATCAATGCATGTTAGTGGGGTTTTGCTTCATAAGAGGTATTAGATAGATTAGCAATTCTTGACATTTTGTTTTTGCCAAACACAGACCCTCATGTAATTCACCCCTATGAACGAACACATGTACCCTGTCAGCACCTCCGAAATACTGAGTTGGCGGTTTGGGTCTTCATATTGACAAATAAAGTCATTGTAGTCTTGGAATCCTTTTTTTTACAAAACACAGTACAACGCAGCCGCTGAATGCACATATACATGTATACCATACCCTGTGAACATCTTCGAAAGACTGAGCCGGTTGATCGGGTCTCCAGGTTGATGAAGTCACCGTAGTCCTGGACTCTTTTACAAGTATTGTACATAGCAAATATATCGTGACTGCGCATGGTAACATTTTTTGACACATCACGGGAAACGGGTCTCATATATACAATCAAAAAACCGGATACGGTTCTGGACTCGTGGTTCGTCCGGTTTTATCTGCGCACAGCTAGCTGTTCACGTAAACTAAAACCAATGCGAACTCGTGGGCCGGACTTGGATCAGACCACGTCTACATGCGCGTAGCGATTTCCAACAGACTGAAAGTAAAATACGGGATATGATTTGTTGAGATTGATCCCCTGCCCTATCTATCTGTTAGTAGTTCGTCAGGGTCGTTCGGTATCCAGCATTTGAGAATCTATTCGTGGTAGCCGCCGCCATCGCCAACGAATTGCGGAAGCAACCTGCACCTGTTTATACTGAACATTTTTACCCTTTTTCTTTGGTAATTCCACCACTTAACTTATTTTAACTATGCCCATTTTCAATATCTTTCACTTGCATTGAGAATGTTCTTGATTGTACTGAGCATTGCCACATAAGTGTATGGGAAATATGAAGACAATATAGTTGTTATTCAAACGCCCATAATTACATACACACAAGTGTTAATGTGAAATTATAATTCACCATTCAGATCGATTATGTTATTTGTCAAAATTTAGCTTGAAACTTGGTGAACTGAAGTATGTTGAATCAAAGTAAAATAAATATATGACTACAAGTTACTTTATATATTACAATATGTGCGTACATTGTAGTATCGAAATATTGCATAGATGGTTCTACAGTGTATGAGTGTAACAAAGATCTTAGTTTACAACTACCCTATATCTACCATAATAAGCTAAACAATGTGCAACCCTATTTTGATCAATGAGTTTAAAGCAGAGCAACATAATCTATCTTAAACCTTGAACTATCACCGCATGCTAGACCACTATAGTGCCAAACACTAGTACAAAACGACACATCGGAAACGGGTTAAAAGCTTTATCGGAAACGGAGAAAGGGTACGTTGCCCGAGCCCGCTGCTGATGTGAAGGGCCACATCAGTGACGGAGGCATTAACCGTCACCGATGAGGCTAGTTTTTGGCAACGGTTAGCCATATATCTCCGTTGCCGATTTGTCGGCCTCATCAGCAATGGAGTATGTAGTTCTACTCATTTGCAATGCCGTTTCACAGCAGGAATACAGATGCCACTGGACATTTAAAATCTCATAACACAAGCACAAAACTGATAGCAAATTCATTCATAACGTATACGAAATGTCACCATTACATTGCATCACAAGATGACGAATTACACATGCCTCGCTAAATCTATCATTGTCATGCCTCGCTAAATCTATCTTGTGCATGCATGCCTAGCTAAATCTATCATTGTCATTCCTCACTAAACTTATCCTTGTCCTTCATAACTAAACTTATCTTTATGACTTGCTATTACATTTGCCTCACAACTTTGGCAAGTTCATGAATTCGATCTTCTTTTTGGACGGTGTCGCTGAAATATAATAACGTCACCGCTGTGACATTTCGGCCACACTGTCCATGACACTCTTAATTTAAAAAGTGTTTTGTACAGTGCAACGAAACGTAACAACATCGACGGTTCACGGATATGATCCCACTTTGTATTTAGCTCATTTAAATAAGCTTGTTTGTATCTGCATGATGCTTCTGCATAAAAAAATACATGGATAGTAAGAATAGAGTCAAATATGATGCTACATGACATAAAACATTTTAAGATGAAAACATTTTACACCTTAAGCCCCTATATCCGTGAGCCTGCTGTACTTAGGAAACGATTTGGAGGCAGACCTTTAAGGCCATGATTCCTTCAATAGCCTCACCATTTTTATGCATTGTCACAGAAACATACTATTACTTCATACACTTACAAGTTAGCTACACAAAACCATAACGAGGATAAGCACTAAATTGACAAAAAGTTGTCAACTAAAATTAATTTAATGTATAAGACTCGGACATAACCCTACTAGACTTTAAATAGAGTGTAAGATCTAGTGTCTAGGTCACTGAATATAATGTGATTATAACACATCTTGACCCTAAACCTTAAACCCTATTAACATAGTAGTGAGGGTGTATTCATCATCGGCAATACTAAAAATAGGTACTAATTAACCAAATTATCGATACTACAAAGAGTTGCAATTAAATATGCTAAAACAAAGCAACATAATACTAGACAAGATTTCTATGCTACTTTCAGTGGATGTACAACAATACAAAACATGTAAGTTACTAAAAATGGTTGCAAGTGCGACGGATATACTCATTGAGAGACCAGACCAGCGGATCCGGACTAATGTCGGCACCACTCGAGGGCGATGCCCGCCGTGCCGCTTGGGGAAGATGCGCGGCGGCGATGCGTCCGCGCAGCTCAGATTTGGGAGAGTGAGGGTTAGATCTGGCCACGCAGCTAGGAGCCGCCGCCACATTGTGTTCAGATCGGGGAGAGTGAGAGTGAGCATTAGGGTTGCCGGTATCTAGCATTTATAGTACAAGTACAACATCGGAAACGGAGGTGCCCAAATAACCGTATCCTTTAACTTGGTCACTGACCGGCTGGGCCTACTTACGAACAATGCAGAACAAGAACAACAATAATGTACAGAACTACAGAAGAACTACTATCTACTCTACTTGTTCTTCTTCCACCCTTCCTTCGCGCGTTGTCATACTCGGCGCGGCGTCTCTTCTTACCGGTTGACTCCTTCGTCTGCTCCTCCTCCAGCGCGTGCGCCTCCTCCTCCGCCGCGTGCTCCTCGTACTCCGACGCGTCCTCCTCGGGCGCCTCTTC
This sequence comes from Poa pratensis, assembly GCA_947311845.1. Taxonomy (NCBI): domain Eukaryota; kingdom Viridiplantae; phylum Streptophyta; class Magnoliopsida; order Poales; family Poaceae; genus Poa; species Poa pratensis. Next base: position 13,203,310 of record CAMZMU010000053.1, read on the forward strand.
CTCCGCGCGTGCTCCTCCTCCTCAGGCGCGTGCTCCTCGTTGGAGTCGTCTTCTTTGCCGCTCGAATACGCGGGTCCGAGTCCTCTAGCGGGTCCTCGTACTCCGCGTCTCCTCCTCTCCAGAGTCGTCTTCTTCTTCGCTCGAAGACGGTGGGTCTGAGTCCTCTGGCGGGTCCGAGTCTGACGGCGCCCCTTGATCCCACCATGGGACGTAGCCCTCGGTGTCTTCACCGCTCGCTTCGTCGCTTGGGACCTCCTCGTTCTGCCACCAATTGTCGGCCATGGTGGTTGTGCTAGAGAACGTAGAAGAGAACGAAGGGGAGAATGCGAGAACTGCCTGGTTTCGCGATTCCAATCTCATTTTATTAGCCGAGAGTCGGCGGTTTCAATTGCTCGTTAATTCAGCCGCATTGAATAGGCGCGCTTCCAGTTTACAACTGCAATTTTCAAAGCACATCGCAAACAGATATCCATGCCAACCGTTGCCATAGAGTGCCATATCGGAAACGGAGCAAAAATTACAACCGTTGCCAATAATATGAGTGACGGAGTCTCAAATATCTCTGTAACCAGTGTTGACGGGGGAGCCGCAGCCCAGGTCGGTCAGACCGCGTCGGCCACGAAAAGCGCGAATTACCGTCGCCTAACTCGTGCCGTTTAAATAGAGGGGTGTACGATGTCTTGTTCTGTACTAGTGAAAGGAGTTTATTCTTTAATGACAATCTCAAACTCCACTTCATCATTACAATTATGTATATGCACCAAAATCACCTCGCTAAACGAGTCTCAAAATCACAGCTGAGTTGGTCAAGCTATCCAATTCCTCAAACAAGCCATCAATTGGTTGGGCATAACCCCGTGAGCATCTACGAAAAACTGAGCCGACGGATCGGGTCTCTAGATTGATAAAGTCACCGTAGTCCTGGACTCTTTTACAATGACTAGGAAGCATGCCCGTGCGTTGCAACGGGATCTAAAACACTATACTTTTAAGGTAGTATTCGAAATTGTTGTTTGCCTTTCGAAAACATAGGAATATGCTAAGAAAAATCCACTTGTCAACTATGCAAACCTGCAAAATAAAAGTTGTACACCCGTAAAAAAAACTATGCAATAACTTGAATAGAATAATGGTTGTGCTCAGCTTGGTGTACATCATTGTGAGGCACCGAAAGGAATCGTCGCTGAATCCATATTCTAGCCTGCTACAAGAATTCTTAAATTACTAATATTCAGATCAACCATGTGAAAACATCTTCAGACGTCCAGGCATGAAAGCAACAGTAATAGTTAGCATCTGCAAAGTAATCAGCAGAGAACATTACCAATTGGTGATGTGAGCACGAACATGGAGAGATGATCCAACGTTAGATAGTGCATGCATGCGTGGTTAGCCCTCCGTGGATCACCGTTCTGCCTGGAGTCTCCTCTCGGACGCAACTCCTCTCTACCAGCCCAATAAGTCCAACATCATCGCATATGGTATTGTTGCGCATATGTTTGGCCGCTACTGCCCTCGACCTTGTTCTGATGAATCAGTTGGAGCCTTGGAGGCAGTCCAGAACGTGAGCTTGGCTGCCGGTTCGAAATCCACCTCGCCGGATTGATACACTTGGACAGATATGGTCATCTGGCAGTGAAGGTGTGAAGGCAACCACGCCGGCTGCGCTGCGCTAGTTTTGCCGGAGGGGAGAAAGATTCGTTTCTCCCTCGAACAAGCGAGCGACGGAACGCGCGGATGCAGGCGACGGACGAGGCGAGAAGAACAACCGCATAGAACGGCGATGCAAGTCTTTTGTTCGGCTTCGCCATGCCCATCCGCTTTCAGTGCTGAACTGCGAGGCGAGTCTTTCGTTTGGCTTCTCGACATGGTTGCGACGTCCGCCGTGTTCTTGGGCGCCGTGCCCATCCGCACGACCAGCTCCAGCTCAGCATGGAACCCAGCCCATCTGTCGCGACCACCACGAGTCCACGACGTCTCCGTCCCTCACAGACATATCCCGACGGCCGCTTTGGCTAAGCTGTCTACGTTCCCGCGAGCACTGGAACGGGCAGTTGATGTAGTTCTGCCGCGCCCATGAAAGTTGCATGATCTTGCGCGTGCCGGGCTCAATCACCAGGACGTCCATGGATGCGTTCGCCATGAGCCGGCGCGAGAACGTGGCCTGGAGCCAAAATTCATCGTTTGCCAGCGAGGAAGGAGCTCATATCCGCCTAGCGGTCTCCTGCATCCGCGCGTCGCTTGGCTTGCGAGGACGCCGCCGATCATCGCCGAGCCTGTCTCCTGCGTCCGCCTGCCGCTCGGTCAGCGAGGGCGCAGTACTGCGGTGCGCCCTTGTGCGCAGATCCGGTCGATCAAGTCTGCTTCGACGGTGCGTATTTATGAGACGGCTTCATGTCCTGCTTGCATCCGGAGTTAGAATTCATATCGACAAAGGTTCAGCGTAAGACTGATACGTGACGGACGAAAACATACGAAAAATTATGAGCCTGTAATCTGAAGCGTTTAACTTATGGATGGCAGTGGTGGGTAATTTGTACGAACTTTAGGGGTATTTTCAATGACGTACGAGAAGAAGCTTTAATGTTTTTATTATTAGGTATAGATGTATCTACGTGAATATTGTACGTACTCCGTACCAAATATGTCGTGACTGCGCATGGTAATTAACAAATTTATTTTCCGGCAAAAAAATGTAACAAATTTTTTTTTTGAAATTTTCAATATATATATAAATATAAGCAAGCAAACCGCCTCATTAAAAAGCTTCCAGTCCCCTTAGGTAACCTGGTAAGGAAAAGAGTGCGTAAAAAACTTGCTGCCACAATCCTTACATCAAAGATACATCATTTGCAACTACAGCTCTAAGACAAGTCGGAGGATCGCCATGCCACACACCGTGGTTTACCTCATAATATTTAGCTAATTCATGAGCTGCCATATTGGCTTCCCGAGGACAATGATAGAAAACAACGCGAGCAAAACTGCGACAAATGTAACAAATTTATTTGACACATCACGGAAACGGGTCTTATGTACAATCAGAAAACGGCTGTACATGTTTGACCGTCACAACAGACCATTCGCTCGACCCCCCCCCCCCCCCTCCTTTCCCCGTCCACAGTGAATCGAGGCGATTTTTGGGTCTCTCCCGTGCGACCAGGTTCACCGCCGGCGATCCGGCCGATCCCCTGCTCTCCGCGGCCGCTCCGGCGGCGGGAGGGTGGGGAATCGACGGATCCGGTGTGTATGTAACTTAGGTGTGCGTGGGGGTGCCAGCCGGCGGCGCTGCGGAGGTGGCGGCGTGGCCGGAGTGGCTTTTGGCGGCGGCGGCCCCCTCCTCTGCTGTGGGTTCTCCGGTGGAGGCCCGTGGCGGATCCGCCGCCCTCTGCGCGCCTGCTGCTCTCCGGAGCCGCATCGCGCGTCTTCCCGAGCCACCGTCCGTGACGGCGGTGGTGGCTCCTCGCTGGGGGGTCCTTCCTCCTCCGCCGCGGCGGGTGGAGTAGCTTTTGGTCAAAAGATCTCTGGGAGTTGCAGGCAAGTTCTTCTTCTTCGCCGGTGGACGCGGTGGGCTTCGCGGAAGACGGGACGGTGCTCTGGCGGCGGCTTGGAGCTGATTCTCGTTCATCGTTCAGATTCTGCTGCTTGCGGCAGATGGTTTATGCAGCTTTTCAACAAGGTTGGTCCAGCCGTTGCTCGGGTGAGTGGTGTGCGTGGTGGTGCTGTGTTCGGCGTGCGTAGGGTGGTTCTTGCTGCTTTCAGTTCTTGATCATGTACACGAGCTCCTTTCAAAAAAGAAAAACGGCTGTACGGTCCTGGAGTCATGCACGGTTCGTCCGGTTTTGTCTGCGCACAGCTAGCTGTTCACGTAAAAAGAAGCAATACGAACTCGTTGGCTGGATTTGGATTAGAACACGTCTACATGCGTAAGCGATTTCCAACCGTCTGAGAGAAAAATATGGGATACGATTTGTTGAGATTGATCTGCCCTGCCCTGCCCTGCCCTGCCCTATCTATCTGTTCGTCACGGCTGTTCGGTCTCTAGCGTGAGAAAAAGTTGTTGGTGGTAGCCGCCGCCATCGCATGCGGAAGCCAGCATCGTTCCTAGATGACGTCTCAATCTCCGAAGAAGACGAAGAAGAAACCGATTATGCAGCTCCGTTGTGCTGTCCCTACGATCTGCTCGACGAAGTCCTGCTGTACATACCGACGTTGGACGACAAGGTTCTAGAGGCGCTCGGAATCGACTGCTCGTCGCCGTCTTCGCCGCCGCACGAAGAAGCACGGCTGCTGGGGTACTCGCCGAGCGCCGCCGGGGAGGACCACGGTGTGCTGGACCTGAAAAGCATGGTCGCCGCCGCCGGTAACTCGTACCCAGCAGCAACATCCGCCGACTGCAGCCTCTCGTCGACGTCCTGGGAATCCGAGTCGTCGGATAAGGCCTCGTCTTTCCTCTACTGGCATGTCCCGACGAAGCCGCGCCGCCAAGCCGTCAATGTCCGCAAGCGGCCCTGGTCGCACCCGTTTCTGACTTTTCCGTCTACTCCGGTGGCGGCGGCTGTCCACGACACGCACGGTATCAACAAGGGTATTAATGCCGGTGACTTTGGTGAATTCAGTTATGACAATGCCAGCAAACTCCGAAAACTCAGTCTGGACGACGACGATGGCGGCAACTTCAGGAAAGTACTCGGATACGACGGCAACAACGTGGGCAAATTCGGCTCAGGCAATGGCAGCGGAGGCCAGCGGCGATTGCCAGGGCGGCAGCGCGGCGGGCACGAGGGCCCCTGCCGCCACTGCCACACGATGGAGACACCGCAGTGGCGGGCCGGGCCCGATGGGCCGGGCACGCTGTGCAACGCGTGCGGCATCCGGTACAGGATGGGCGGCGACAAGCTGGTCCCGGAGTACCGGCCGTCGACGAGCCCCTTCTTCAGGAGCGGCGAGCACTCCAACCGCCACAGCAAGGTGGAGAAGCTCAGGGAGAAGAAGGTGAAGGCCCACAAGGTCGGCTTCGGTTCAGCTGGCGTCTTGATGCCGGCGAGGTCAGGCGGCAGTGTAGATAGCACAGTTCCTTAGGGCATCGATCAGGCATTGAGGTGGATGGTCGTGTTTATGTAAATATAGGTAGGTAACGTTAGTTCAAAGTCAAAGCTCGTGTGTTAGGAAAAAAACAATATAATTTTTCTTTTTCTTTCAAGGCCCCCATTTATTTATTTTTTAAGAATATAATTGAGTATATAGAAAGATGTGGTGTTTATTGTTATATTATATAGTCTTACACTTGCTAGTGCTCTTGAAATCGTCTAATAACATGATGTGAGACCTAGAAAAATCAAAATTAATATAGTTATATGTTCTTTACATACAGAGAATTGTGAATCGCACCGCTATCAGCAGTTGGATTGCATCAATGATAAATGCAGGATAGACTGCGAAATGTCATACGAAGGAAAGGTCAAGGAAGCTTTCTGTGCTCACGACATCGATATCTATTGTGTATGCGTAGTCTGTGACTAGAATTACACTCTAGTTCTGGATACATGTACCAGCATGTGACGAGCGTCAAACGCATGAATAATAAAGTTGAATAATATGTACGGATATTAGCTATCTGGTATCCATCACACCAAGTTTGGACCTATTGTTTTTTATATTTAACAAATATGTGATTTGTGTTTGTCATAATGGCAAATTGTACATGTCAATAATGCCTGAAATGTTCGCATTTAAAGTACAGTGTACTCTCTTCTCTTAAAAAACCCGGCAAATGTTGGCTTTCTAGTATTGGCAGGTAGAAGTATTTACATGCCTTAGGGATAGCAAACAAGAAGAGTAAGAAAAAGAGAAAACTGAAAGTAAATGAGAATTAAGAATCTCTTGACGATAAGTAGCGTGGAACTACTGTATGAGCCGTATAATATACGATGCCCAAGGGGCCTTACGGGTGCGCGGTCTTTTACTGGTGTATGCAAAGAACTTGTGGAGATACCGTGTGTCGCTACGCGAACACCGGGGATATGAGACACCCCTTGTATGTGTCGCTGGCAGTCCACCGCCAAATCAGCTTGTCAGGTTCGTCTGTGAGTTGCGTGTGCTCGAACATTTGATAAAGCAGCAGGTATTGGCCAATTTCGTCGAGCCCCAACACGCCGTGGATGTCGTGTGCCAGTTGTTGTCATGCAGACCTGCCGCGACAGTCCTCGCCTTGCGTCGCCGCTTGGGGATGCACCTGTACAGCTGCGGCGCGATCTCACTGATACCCCGCCCATCAATCCACCTATCGGTCCAGAATTTCGCAGTTTGGCCGTTCCCCAGCGTCATGTAGGTGGAGGCAAAGAACAGCGTGCGCTCCTCTGTCGAAAATTGTAGGTCCAGGCCGTTGACGCCTTAGTTTTGACCAAAAACCTCGATTTTTCCTTACGATAAAGGGAACCGCGAGAAGATATAACTTTAAACATTTTTGTAAAATCAGACATACATCAATTGTAATTTTGAAAAGAATGCCTATGTGCAGATTTTTTTTCTTATACTTCGTACATTGAATTTAATTTATGACTGTTAAGTTTGGCAACGCCAGGCCTGAAATCCTAGATCTCCCACTGGGTCCAAGCACGAGTAAGGTACCGTTGCATTAACACTCCCGGCATCGGATGAGAAGGACATGTTTTGCATTTGAATTTTCCAGTTCGTTCTAGCATTTGAAACTTCACTATTAAGTTGACTAAGTACATGCCTGGACACCTTAAGCCAAGGCCAGTCGAACTCCTCCCCGGACGGCGACAGATCCTGCTGGAACCTCGTACGGAAAGCCGATGTCCCCAACTTCGGATCTTTGCGCGTTTCCACGGTCGACCTGTGCTATCTGTGGTTGCACACAGGAGATCACGCATTGGGAGCATTAGGCGCGAGGCTTGGAAACGAGTGGTTCCTGAATCTGATCGGCAGTGTTCCAGCGAGCACTCGAGCTCGGCTCATCTTCTTGTTCTGGAGGGTTTGACATTACCGAAATAATTTTGTCCACGGAGACGGCAAGGCATGTCTAGCAACCTCAGTTACCATACGTCCATACCTATGCAACTACTTTGACCTTTCTCATCTACCAAGGTCCCCAACATAGATTCCAAAGTAAAATTACCATGCATGCCTGATCACAATAGTATGTCTGAAGGCTCAGTGATCTCTTGTTGGGAGGCCCTGCGGAAGAAAATCTGAAAGCGAATGTGGACGCGGAATGAGACGCATACAATTAATAAAGCGGGGATTGCTGTTGTAGTCAGAAATCATCTTGACAGGCATACATTAAGTCATTAATCTTCGTTGTCGTTCAGCATTCTTGGAGCCGGACCGTAGTCGTGTGGTGAAAACACTTACGACTGAATGCCAGGATCATTCACCAAGCTGGAGTTTATTCCGGGAAGGGTAGGAGTTTATTCAGCAATAGGAAGAAACAAAATTGGAAGGGGTTATTTGTAAAAATCAGTCAACCACGTAAGCGACTTAGCGTCCCTCATGACGGAATGACTAACTAGTTGCTAATCTACAACTTGGTGACTACTTTTTAGCGTTTTTCAAGTTGGTGACCGATCCTTACATTTCGTGCAACTTCGTGACCTCACGTGCGTTTAACTCCTTATTTTAACATGGTTTGCGAATGTGTCTAGTAGAGCAAGTGTGTAGCTGCTTACATGTTCATGTTTTGTGGTTGCAGATCAAATGGAAGAATGTCCAGAGAATGTCAATAGGTGGTGGAGCTTTGCCGCTGAAGTGGTTATGTCTCTTATGTCATATATTTACAATTTGTGTTTCCTAGAAGCAGCTGAAAATTTTGGCCTGGTGAAACTTTGTGAATTCTGATATATTAGACTTGGTCGATTTCCGCCAGCTAGCTGCTATTGTAACGCAGCACAAGAATGCAGCAGCACTTGTCAATACTAGTTCCTTCCTGACCTGATTTTGGTAGTGCCATTTCGAAATCTCATGTGTACATTTGGGTGATTTGGACTGCAAAAGTGATGTTGCCCCACTTTTTGTTTGAGTGAATGGAAGCCATACTCTCGATGTCAGGATGTGCACTTACTTGAACCGCAGTGCCCCATACAAGCATCATCAATTGTACTCCCTCCGTTTTTAAATATAAGATGTTTTAGCTATTGCACATGTTGTCTACATGCATACTAAATTGAGTGAACATGTACACTAAAATATGTCTACATACATTTGTATGTATATGAATGTGGACATATGCTAAAACATCTTATATTAAAAAACGGAGGGAGTAGAATTTTCGTTTGACTAAAGAGAACTGAGCAAGTTTCCAACTCATTGGCATAAAAGTTCCAGTAAGCCATTTGTCCAGCACACAACATTTCAGCAAACTATGAGCATTTCGACAAATAAAAGATATTGTTCTCGCTAGCTGTAAAGCAAACAAAAAGTCTCAAATTTCAATGTAGATAGCAAATATTTGCGTTTTGGGGACAGGTTGAGAAGTCCATGAATACATCACAAGTCGTGTGTCCTAGACGCGAATATCTTTCCATACCTAGCCCAGCAACAGGTAGAGATAGTTGCAGGCCTGGTGACCACGAGCAGTTACCCGTGTCATACGTTATTTACTAGTGCTAATTTACACACCTCGAGCTACTCAGGTTTGACAGGAGGAGAACCACAAAATTCTCCGCTACGGCTTTGGGTGTACGATGCGTTCGGTGGCACTTGTCACTCTGCTTCATCTGACAACATGCCTGGTGACCTGGTGATTAATTCATTAGCCTCAGGGAACATGCCCGGTGACCTGGAGATTATTTCATTAGCCTTGGGTAATGGTGAATCCTTTGCATCAGCGGCATAAAGTATCTTCCTTATCCCTTTGGTCATCTATCAAGAAATATGTCCAGTTAATAGCAAGACCAAATGAAGAAAAGCATGAACTGCAATAGCAATATACGAACTTCCACTATTACAGCCACTGCAACTTCAGTGAACCAATTTGTTCATGCCCAGAGGTTCAGTTCCGATATTAGATGTGAAAAGCAAATCATAGTCATGCACATATGAGATATGACAGGAGTCACACAATGCCATGTCAATGTTGTACTAATTCATTAGGTTGTTGCTGAAGTTGTGAGAAATAATAGATCGACATAACAGAAGACTAATCTTTGGTACAGTAACTGAAGTGCCAATGGATGGTAGTATGATAGAAGGGAACTTTTTTTGCATAGGGACACAATGTTACCCATCAATGCAGACGAGTACAATATGAACAAATAAATGCAGAAATATAAGCTGTCCAAAAGATATTCGTTTTACCGGTAGATGCTCCAACTCAGGTCTTTGACATAATAGCTCAATGTCACGCAACTTTGAGAAGTAGAAGTCTTTTTCTTTCTCAATGCTGTCCACAGAAACCTTCAGATCCGCAATCTGCAATCAATTAGAGATGGTAACATCAACAGTTGGAGAAATGTATCATAAAGCTCACAAAAATGCAACCTGTACAGATTCATATCTGCAAAACATAAACTCCACATGGTTCACCGTTTAAATGATCAGAATCTAGAGTGAAGGTTAGGGCTATAAATAAAAACAGCTACAAAACAATGAATTCTAGAGTAAACTTGAGGTCACATATTCAGATACCTGTTTTTTCAGTAAACAACACTAGAAAAATGAAACAACTATTTAAGTTAACATTAGGTACCTTCTCAGATAATTGCTGAATCTGCTCCATGTAATGCTCTTCGGTAACAGTGTTACAGACTTTTTCAATTGTGGGAGCTGCGTAAACGGGTCAGCATAGAGTTATTCAACAACATCACACAGAATAAATATTGCTAAACAAAAATGAGCATATACTAAGAAGTGATGACACCAACTTAAACTGAGACCCTATGTTGATTTGTTTTTATAGAGGAACATAGCCAATTTATTTGTAATAGTAAAGAATTGATCTTATACTGTTTATACTAAGAGAAAGACAAGTGCAGTCCTGTTATTTAGTTTTAGACGCAACATAATCTTAAAATTCAGGGTACCTCCATCTGCTGAATTAGCACTAGACAGTCTGTTAGCTTGAAGTGATTTGGATGACTTGTTGGAACCCTTGTGATTGCGCTCTTTGCCACCTTAGACCTTCTTTCTGCAGGATTGTAGTTCCTAAAACAAGAAACAGTGTTATCAAAAACAGTTAGTGACGAACTACAGTTGTCTTCGGATTTAGCACATACTCATTCATGATTCCACCATTCACGGCATCACAGTATCTTTTCAACCATTGAAGAAACTCCAAGTTGTCCAACGGACGTCCTTTCACAAGTTTGTTGACCTCAATATTCTGCAATGAGCATCCATTCATTAATTAGCACGACAAATAACCTTGTATGGTACAAATTATCTGTATCAACAAAAAGTGGAAGCTGAAGGACAGAGATGAAGGGCCCTTAGCTCTGTTAGATAAAACACAGGCCACAAGATCGGCAAACATGCATATTGCAAAACTCGGAAACTAGTTTTGTGCAGAATTCAACCATAAATTTAACAGTACGAGTTGAGAATACATTCTTGCAAGATGCAAATATTAAACGTGCAAACAACACCCGCCACTCTATCTAGCCTTTCCTGATTCAGTGTCAAGTCCTGAACATAGACAGTCACAGAACACCAAACTCTGTCTTGTGATGTGTCCTCGTATGCTAGCAAATAGCAATAGCATTAACATACTTGCACATCTCCTGATCCAGTGTCAAGTCCTGAACATTGACAGTCACAGAACAACAAACCCTGTCTTGTGATGTGTCCCCATATGGTAGCAAATAGCAATAGCATTAACATACTTTGCACATCTCCTTCACCCGACCAAATTGTGCACTATAGACTTCAACACACAAAAACACATCTCTTAAGTTCATTTCCAACCCTACTCAGTGAACCTAGTTTACACCCCTGGTTCGTCCGAACAAATGATGTGTAGTTATGATGCGTAGTAGCCTTCAATACACAAAAACACATCTCTTAATTCCATTCCCTCCTCAGTCCTCACTGTGCACAACAATGAGCATACTTCAGTACTGCATACACAAACTTAGCCCACTACCGAATGGCTATCTGGACATTACCATATCCTAACATGAGGGACATATATCTGTTCCAGGTTGAATACCAACACACCATATTCACACATGACAAACCGCAAGACGAAACCCTGAGCAAATCCACGGATGAAGAGGGCAAAATGGCAAGGGCCGAGAGCCGGCAGGTACCTTGCCGATCCGCAGCTTGTTGAACACGTCCTGAAGAACCTTGTAGTTCTGGATCATGTCGTACTCCGTCTTGGCATCGAAATTCACCTGCGAAACACCACCAAAATATGAGCATCGCGGCCATCTAGTGGGCCCTAATACAGCACCCTACAACGGAAAGGAACACATCAGAGATCCTCTTAATAACCTTGTGCATCGGCACCACTCCGGGGTGCACCATATCCAGCAGCTGGCACTGCACCGCCCCCGACGCCGCCTGCAGCGCGTCAGAAATACAGTCTCAAATCAAAATCAGAACAGCCAAACCGGGCCGCGCCGCGCCGCCTACGAATTAATTTCCCCCGACGAACTCCGACACAAACCAATCTACTACTATTACTGAGAGACGCGGCGAGATGCGCGCGGGGCGAGGGGAATGGGGGGATTCGATTAGAGCGCGGGGGGTCTGACCTCCTCGACCTTGGCGAGGTTGAGCTGGAGCGTGGCATTGATCCAGCTGAGGATCTCGCCCCTCCCGACGAAGTAGGCGCTGTCCATCAGGCCGATGCTCGCCACCGCCGCCGCCGCCATCTCGATCGCTCGCTCGTGTTGGGAGAGGGAGAGAGGCTGTGAGATGAAACAACTTTTCGAAAACGCCTCCACGCGAAATGAACGGCGAGCAAAGCGAAACGGCACGCACACGCCCCCAGCTACGCCTAGGCCTAGGCGTTTGTGTCTCTGGATTTTTCTCCGCGGTGCGTCACCTCCCGTGGGGTTACCCCCGAACATGTTTTACGCTTGCGTAGGGCGATTATTTTGAAACGGGTTGGAGCGATGAGGTGACCGGTGATGCGACCCAGGAAAACAGGTTTCGTAATGGCGTCGTGGGCCCGGCTGCCTTTACTGGCTCGCAAGCCGACGCGTCTCTCCCTGCCGACAGGTGGGTCTACACGCACGGGGACCACGGTGGCCCGCATCCATGGCCTTCGTGAGACTGGCTGGTGGGACGTAGATATCTGTGGGCGCAAATTCGGGTCAACCGCCCTGATGCTTGCATTTTATGGCTGTGGGCCGGGTTTTGAAGCGTTAGATTCGGGGCCCACAATGAAGTGTGCATGGACTCCTGGGCCGGGTCTGGTCGCGCCGTGTTTTCCGAGTCGGTTTAGAAATAGCGACACCGCAACGACCGAGTCAAATCAGGACAGGAGTGAGATTTTCCTGAAAAAAAAAATACTACGAGATCCTGTCGTCGTCGCCGATGGAGCAGCACCATGTCACCGTCGCCGTAGACGCGAGTGCCGGTCCTACCCTTTCAGTGCTGCTGGATCACCGACAAGACGTGGGCCAAGTTCAACGAGGCGGTAGCACGTCGAGACCTACGGGAAGATCACCGACCAGTGGCGCCGGTTTGCTCGCTTATGGTCCATGTCATGTTCACCGGAGGACTTCAGGTCCAAGGGAGGGGGAGGGTCCGGTAGGACGATATAACCAAGTAACCAACACTACACATGAGCTACACATGTCGCACAACTGAGTTAACACTCCAACACTCCAATTCACTAATAAACCACTGTCACGACGACTGTCACACTAAAAACTGTACATCATGAGCCTAAAGATGAGAAATAACAAGTCACCCCGTGTAGAGGCGCTTTTTATTGTAGGGACTAACAAATATTAACCGTCCAACTGGCAGATCCAATGGTTCTGATTAATCAATACTTGTTAAAAAATGAGTAGTATTTTTTCACCAAAGGGCAGATTCGGTAGATGCAAGAAAACACACGCATCTAATATCACTACAGCAAAAAAAGCCTGTAGCGACGGTTTTTGTGTCTTGTAGCCACGGTTTTACCCGTTTCTACGAGGTCTAGAGACAGTTCTACCACCCGTCTCATGGGCGTTGCCATAGCTTCCTTCTCAAACACATAAAGAAGGTTTTGATAACCATATCTACAACTAGAGACGATCAATAGACACGGTCAAATCCGCCTCTACATAGTGGATTTGAATTTGAACCAATTTCAGCTTGACATGCCAATAGCCGTCTCTAATTCAGATTTTGCCCGTCTCTAGTTTGAAATGTGAAACGTGATAATAAACATTTAGAGACGTCTATCATGTTCATAGACACGGTCATGTCGTGTCTAAGCTCAAACAATAGAGACGTTGTTTTTATTTCAATAGACACGTTAGCACCCGTCTCTACTTTATTGTGCCATATATATTTTTATTTGTTTTGATCCAGTATTGCATCATATCTAGACACGGAAAGTATCCATATCTATCCACGAATACCAATATACATCAGCAAGATCATATGGCACAGATTTTCGAAGAAGACAATTTTACTAATATTGTACATCCAAAGCACAAATCAAATCTGTAGGGTACAATAAATAGTTCTGCAAAGAATGAAACATAACAAATGCAAATCTTGACTACCAGATATGTATTTTCTAACACATGTCTGTAATGCTAACTAGCTTGATTCAATTTCCAGGTACATATTTTCTAGTCTTGGCTTCCTTCAGGTGACTCTTCAGAAGTTGAAGTCGAATTGCAATGTGACAGTTGAACCCTCTTTCTGCCAGCAACCTACCATTGAGAGCAAATAAAACATTTCATTTCTGTTTTGTTGAATGTGTAAGAAAATAGGCATTCGCAAGTACAAGGATCAAAACTTATAATGGCTTATTTATTTTATTCCTTAGACGAGTTTCATGGTACTACTAGTTTCCTACTAGTTTCCTTACTTAACATTCCTTATAATGGCTTATTTATTTTATTCCTTAGACGAGTTTCATGGTAGTACAAGAATCTGTGTGGTTCATAAACTTGGATCAACACTTCAGGAAAGTTATATATGAGGTGGCAATACTACCTTTTCACAGGAGATTTTTTTTTTTAAAGGGAGTCATGAAAGAACTTTTAAAGGGAGTCTCTAGCAATGTAATCCTTTTATCACATAGTGCAAAAATATGTACTACTTCTTCCAGAGTTAAAATAATGTAATTTTTTGAACGGGTCATAATGTAGGATCGATCATTCTTTTTTTTTTTTTTGACGGAACACAGCGAGCGCTGCTTCGATTATATTAAGAAGGAACTGGAACAAATGCCAGCAGAGTTTGAGTTACAGGTTAGGGGGAGGTTAACATAAAGCAGCTATAGGTATGTACAAGTAAAGGTATTATGTACTGTAGATCGATTACTCGCTAAGGGGCCACGACTTCATGAGGACGCCGGCTCTTCGCCACTCATTTAGCTCGTCGATGATCTTGATCTTCAGGTCCTTGGACAGCTTTGCTTTGTTGTTGAAGATCCGGTTATTACGCTCCTTCCAGATCTTGCACTTCGGGATCGCCTTGGAATTCCAAACAGCAGCAAGTGTGTGATTAGCCTGTCGCCCTACAAGCAAGAAGCTGTATGCCGAGGCGGCCGTGTACTGTCCAGAATTTGTCCATCTCCATATTGTTTCATCTTTTTCCTCGTTGAAGATAAAAGGTTGCATTGAGTCAATAGTTGCCCACAAATCCAAATTCTAGAAAATTCTCCGTCGATTGAGGACTAGCAAAACCAAATTTAAAACAGGGAGGAGCGCGACTGGATAATGCTTGCAAAAATGTTTGTAGGATTAAGATTTCAGGGAAGAGGTATATATGCAGGAAGTGGCCAAAAGTGTACCATAGCTGGACCATGCTAACAAATGATGTACGTACTTCATCACTTCATGAGTTCGTGCGCATGATAAGTAATTTATTTCCTTCTATTTTCTCACGCGATATGTTAATTAGTGAGAACAAATTGACCCATGTGCATGGTAAGTATCATTGGAATATCAAATCGTGATGTGGCACATTGCACTTATCGTAGTAACAAATCAAACCAAATTTTCTCTAAAATACCCCTAAAATCAACGGTTGATATTACTCAATACTAGCAGACCTACGAACTACTCCCTCCGTTCAGAAAAAGATGACTTCCATTTGTCCAAATACGGATATATATATACTTGTAACATGTCTAGATACATCCGTATTTGTCCTACATCCGTATTTGGACAAATAGAAGTCATCTTTTTCAGAACGGAGAGAGTAGCAAATTGTATCGTAAAAAACCTACAAAGTACAGAGCGCTATGTACACCGGTGCCGGGATATCCTAGTCGTCGCCTTCCTCAGGTTCGGCCGAGTCATGTCGTCCATTCGCCGAATCCTTCTCTACGCCATTGGTGGGCGGTACGTTGACTTGTGTCATCCTGGAGTCGGTGTCGTACTTATGAGGTGTCTTATATCGGTTGAGACGCGGTCTTGTGACTTTTTGTGCCTCGGCCCCTCGCCATTTTTGAAAGGAGTTCGGGCAAGGGAGTCTCTGCTATGTGCTCGTGTTGTTGTGCGTTGTAGGCCGAGAGGCGCGCGTGTGGGTTCAAATCCGATGGCGTATGAGTTGGCTGAGCACTAGCCGAGGATTAGCGAGCGAGAGATTGCAAATTCGCTCTGCATTCAAAGCTTCTCCTGGAGAATGGCAGTTGTATCGTCTCGTCATCTGTTTCGGCCCGCCTGTGACGCGCGCCGCTGGTCGGTAGCAGTCCACTCGTGGTACGGATGCAAAGCCATGTTTAATGGTGGTACTTGCAAAACGATAAAAAAGGTGATGGGCAGGGTGATAAGATCTCGCAGAGAGTACAGGGTCGCAAAATGAATGCCCATGATTTCTTCTGCGATCTCCCTGCATGCCTGGTGTTTTCAGTATAATTTTTGATCGGTTTTGCTATCTGAATCTCTGCTTTTATTGTAAATACAGCGGGTACTTGCAGACAGTGCATTCAACTGCCTGCGGAGTTATTTAATGGCCACCCACTAGTCTAATCCTCGGTCATCTTCTGATGTTGCCAACATTCAGAGATTCAGGGATGCAGTGCTAAATATATCCGCTAGGCATACAGCGCTGCTACACTAAACACAGCACCCATCCATCACGCAGAATAATCGCACGCTTTCAGCTGCACGCGTGGCTGCAAGCATCCACGAGCAGTTCACTTGGTGTACTGTAATCTGTAGTTCTGTACCAGCAAATACTACTACTCACTCCGTTCCAAAATAGATGACTTTCATTTGTCAAGATACGGATGTATCTGGACTTTTTACACATCTAGATACATCTGTATATAGATAAATGGAAGTCATCTAATTTAGAACGGAGGGAGTAGTTGACAGACCGAGACGCAGAGCAGTATGCAGAAGAACTGCAACCACCGCTAGGTGTCGTTCACCGACAAGGATTACCGAACATAATCAGACTATTATCTGCAGCTTATCTCACATCATGGCCAGTAGCGAATCTCGCAGTAAGAGAGACCCGTACGTGCGTGCAGGTGCAGCGGCTCTGCCCGGTGCAGGAACGGAACAGAGGAAAGACTGGAGCGGCTGTCGCCGGATCTCTCGTGCTTGAATCCGAGGATGGACAGGCGGGCCGACGGGGCAAACAGGGCCGGCTGCGCGACACGTCGCGTCCAAGGAACAGCGCCTATCAATCATTCGCTCATCTCATGCTTCACTCTACTCCACTGTCTACTCTACCATCCTCTCGGTCTCGTCGCCCTGTCCTTCGCGCACAGTGCCGCCACGTACGTGCACCACGGCTGACGCGCGCGCTGCCGGCCGGGGAAGGAAAAGCAGCACACCATGCTTTCTTTTCTTCGGATTTTGTGTGGTGATGTGATCCGTGAACCATAGTAGTGTCTCTGCTGGGGCACGTCAATTTGTTTTAATTTGACGGAGTACTAGCTAATCTTCGCATCTCATCAGTCTCGGGTTCTTGTACGTTAATTTCACACACCCCTAAGGAGTACTATACCTCCACCCCCGGAAATAATACGTTTTGCTAAGTGAAACATTGTAAATTTTCACCACGTATCTAGTTACAATGAATTTGACATTGTGAATGTTGACAGTATTTTTTATATAAATTTGGTTAGACTTTAGTATATGCTCTCGGGATGGTGTTACGACTAGCTGGTTGCTAGGAGCCAATGAGCTAGGATATACTAGTAGGGAGTACAGTGGAACGGCGCTGTTTCACTCGTACAGTTGCACTTGTGTCTTTCGGGATTAGTTTATGGCGACGCTAGGATTAGCTAGTGGTGGGGGAGCGCGCGCTCAGAAAGCTCGGAGCTTTGTTTGCTTTCCCCTAACCTTTTCTGTTCGCTAAGCATTTGCCAGCCAATGGTTAGCGCAAGGGCAGCTTCGTAAGCAGCATCGCCTAGCTAGCTAAGTACTAACCTTAATCATGGGCGTCCTACATGATCGCAGGGACCAGCTCTGATCCTACGAACGTATTCTAAGATTTTAGGGTTTTCTCTGTCTTGTGATGGATCATGCCTCCACGAACCCTAATCATGGAAGAGATGCACGGCAGACTCGCCTGCCATTTAGTGCAACCCTTTTGGCTTAATTAGAGGAAATCGTACACGGACGTAGCTGTTCAATTCGCGTGAATAAAAATGTTTCTCGACATTCCTCAACTTGCATCCGCATGCTGGAATCACCCGAGCGTGTGCATGTGCCCAACAGCTCGATCAGGCCGGGCATACCATTTCGTGCTGGACACCTCCAGAAACACGGATCCTTTTCGCCGTAATCCCAACCGCGACACAATCCCAACTTGAACTAACCCGCGCGCGCACGAACACGTTCGATTCCGGCAGCAAACGCAGCACGGCAGCGATGGCTTCGGCTGCATCTGACGGCAGGAGACAGGGCATCGTGTGCCGTCCAGGATGCTGAACACACACAAGACCGGCGCCAGTGACGCAGCCTTTCTTTAATCCAGCTCCATACTTTGATGAGCTGAAAACTGAAAAACTCGCCGGCTTTATCCAGGCGGGCACATGTTCTTCCCCTCCTGTAAAGCTACCGTAGCTCTCGTAAACATGCGAGGCACTGATGGCCGAGGATCGTATGTCTGTATATTGTATTCGCCTGGTGAGCTGGAAATTCCGTGAAAGCGAAAAATATCATCATTGGTCTGATGCTGGCGGCTGCGGCGATCGTATCTGCAACATCTGGTGGCCATGCTGCCAAAGCGATCGATCCCTGCAAACGTTTACATTCATAGTACACTCGAAATTACAGGTCGAGAATGAAAGAGGTGAACCCTGAATTCATTGAGAGCGTTCTGAATCTTTCGGGACGACAGTAACAGGTTACACTTATAGAAATTTCCACAAGTACAAATTTGCCTTAATTAGATTGTTCTGACAGAGAACTCTTCCGTGGACTAGTGGTAGCCGTGCATATGCGCATAAGGGGCAGGTCTCGGGTTTGAGTCCTCACTTCTATCTTAATGACAAATCCGGGGTGAAGTCCCCTCTGGTCTTGTTATTTTTTTTAGATTGTTCTGACAAGAAGTATTTTTTCTACACGGTATTTTGGCCACACATACCGGTACCTGGGAGTTGGCCCAGTACGCTATTATTTGAAGGGCCGCAGAATGAAAATGCACGTCAACATCCGGATCCACAGCCTGCCAAATCATATGCGTGACTTGCTCCATGGACGTCGATCCATGAGGATACGCATCATCATGCATGCATGAGTGGTCAAAGAAGATCGTTATCAATCAGTCGGCCTAACGTTGTGTCCAAGTTCACTTTCACGGATGTTTCAAGGATCCCCATTATCGCGAAAGCGGCCGCTTATTTTGCCCGGGCAGCGGTAGATAGAATGCAAGTGCTCATCCTGATCACTAGACA
The DNA here is from genome assembly GCA_947311845.1 of Poa pratensis. Classification (NCBI taxonomy): domain Eukaryota; kingdom Viridiplantae; phylum Streptophyta; class Magnoliopsida; order Poales; family Poaceae; genus Poa; species Poa pratensis. Next base: position 13,222,310 of record CAMZMU010000053.1, read on the forward strand.
GTGTACGCATGATATCTAGGCAGTACTATATGGAGACTTTTTTTTTTTTTTTTGAGGAAAGGATCCGAAGCAAATATTCAGGAAACTCAGCACAAATTAAAAGGAGGTCCAAAGAGAGAAGAAAATTACAAAGGACCCCAGGAATATGCACGAAGCACCCGAGTAACCTGCAGAAACCACAATCGGATCCACCACCGCAAACCCAAGAACCTAGGCGTCGCCGGAGCCGCCGTACCACCTGCCGCCGGGGAGAAAGCACCTCCACACCATGTAGACGACCGCTGAGCCATCCGCCGCCACGCGACGGAAACCAAGGACGTTGAACGCGCACGGCCACAATGCCATCTCCACCGCTCCACCCATCTTCCGCCGACACGGCGCCACCCAGGACCACCACCAGCACCTGCAAACAACCTACAGACGGCCGCTCCCCTCGCCACCACGGCCGGCCGGAGCAAACTCGACGAAGAGGACCACCACACGCACCACCACCAAAAGCAGATCTCCACCGCCCACCAGCTCCTCCCCTCACCACCACGGCCGGCCGGAGAAGCAAAGAAGGAGGAGGAGACCCGACGAGGACCCCGATCAGCTCCAAGCCTCGGGATCAGAAGCCGTTCATCCTCCTCCTGTAAATCTCCGCGACCACAAGGAGAGATGGGGAAAAGCTTCAGATCCCGACATGGCAGAGCTTCGCGAGCAAGCTTTATTAAGGGATTCGCAGAGGGGGTGCCGAAACTCGCCAACTCCAACCTCTGGAGCATCACGAGGCAACCCACCACCGCCAAGAAGAGCCAGGAGCAGCTCGAAAGACCCCGCCCTTGAAACCCAAACGGCATGAAGCCGAGACGGCACTCAGGCTAGAACCTACTGCTACTACTACAATAATATACAGGAGGGAGGCGGCAACCCCACCCGCACCATCTCCGGCTAGCAGAGCCGCCGGATCTGATGGGGTGAGGTGCCGGGCACCAAGCGGAGACTCTCAAAGAAACGAGGGAGGAGAGAGAAGAGGTAGGGGAAAGTGAGAGCACCCCAACCACAGCGACTTTCCATATTTTCTACCAACATACAGTCTCGGTTTCTACCTTTCAGGGGCCGCCAAAGTTTAGGTTCACATTTGATTGACATGTGTTGATTAGTCTAGTCAAAAGACCAAAAGAGCACTCCTGCCCACGTGGTGCCAGCATTATTTTAGCGAGCATGCATACTTGTATAATGGTAGTGGAGCAGAACTTATTTTACCTCAGCCGTCCATCATTAGCTCTATCTGATTACTCCGGTAGGAAGCTCCTCACTTCTGACACTTAATTGCATCGCTAACAACATCATTAGTTCCGCATCAAATTGATTCTAGGACTTTGGGGCGAAAGTTTTGGCACCTAGGCCCCTCCCATGGCATGGCAAAATCGTTTCGAAGATATTGTACACACTACAATATATTCGAAATGGAACTCTTACTGATTATCCATGTGAAAATAATTTTGAAGATTTTTGTTATTGTTGTGACCTTTCTACACCAGCAAAATGCCCTTGTAGGAGTATGAAACTGCATGTGAAAACAGCCGTGTGTCGTAAGAGCATTTTCAAGTTCGATAGGCCAAATTTGGTCCCCTATGTACATCGGACACGTCCGGATGTTTCCACGGATGTGTCACGGACAACCCCAATTCTGTGCATCTCCATCTCTCCCCCTGAATCTCATCCCTCAAAATCATACTACACATGCAACATAGATCACATACGAATAGACACCATAGTTCGACAAATACAATTTTAGACGGACAAAGTTCACACCAACATAGAAACTAATGGATAAAGTTCAACTAAATCAGTAGATAGAGAGGGGAAATCGTCATGAATGGATTTTGCCGTGGTGGTCAAACCGGAGCTTCACTAAGGGGGGGTCAAGTCATCCTCCACCGTGGCATATGCGACGGCCGCTGTTTTCGCGTTTTGCCTCTGCCTGGCATGTTGTACCATCGGAGCCAGCTTGTTGTCTGTTTATTTTCCGGACCGGCTACCCCGTTCAAGATGTCTCTCTCAAGTTGATTGTACAAAAGATGGCACCCTCCATCTAGCAAATAAAAGAGTCACTCAACATATACAATAATAATAAGTGAAAGAACGACAAAAATGAAGCACACAAAACTTACATTGCCCACTTAGGCATAGCACACGACAAATTTGTTGATGGAGTTTTGGATGCATGCCCATATATGGTGGAGAGATTCATTGGTGTGGCTTGCTTCCGGATCTTCATTGATTTGATGTATTTTTCCACAAAATTCCGACGTGTTTGATTCATCACCGGAATTTCTTAAGTCCAACCAAGTCTTGCACAACAACCCATTGTCATGAACGCATTAGTGATTCCTTGTTCGCTTCGGGTCCGACATTTAACAAACAAGTATCACCAATTAACTACCGTCCTAAAATTATATCCTACAACGGTAAAGGATACACGATGGGACATACCTGTGGATGACCTTACATTGGTCCGTCTCCGGTGTCGGACTTTCCCAACCCGCCGCTGCATTGACCCTAGCAAGCCGGTGACGCGGCTATTATGTCCTCTAGCTAGAGAGCTCCTCGTCGTTCAGCGGCGTAGCGCTAGAAACCTCCTCCTCCACTAGCGCATCCAAGTAGAGGTCGGCATCGGACAACCCAAATCCGTTGCCGGAGCCGGCCATGGTCGAGAGTTGGGGAGGGGGAGAGAAAGGGGATTGGGCTGGTAACCGCATGATTTGATTTGAAACGTGGGTGCGGTGCTTGTACTTGCATGTACCGCCGACCCGGACATGGACCACAGTCGTCCAGAGCATTGAACGGCGCTCACAATAACTTTCTCCGCCCGCCGGTGGTGGGATGGTCAAAGCCTAGTGCCTGTGCCGTCATAGCGGCGCAGAGCATCCGGTTGGCGATCAGGCGGGGCAGGCCACGAGGAACGGAGCAGGCGCCGATGGGAGAAAGGCGACGGGAGACGTGGCAGGGGCAGCCGGGCACATGAGCACGGGCCCGCGAGCCAGACGAGGGAGGAATCCGTCCGTCCGTCACAACTCACAAGCAAAGGGGACAGAGGTCGCTGCCTGCCACACGACTCCTACTCTCTCTGCGTGTGGGACCACGTTTCCTCTGTACGGGTGTCTGTGCCTCTACCTCTGCTCCTTCATTTATTTTACTGCTCTGCTCCCCGATGCCCCGATGCACCACTGTTGGGTGCCGTCACCGCCAGATTCGCCGGTGGGTGAGCTGAGCCGCCAGAGAGTGACGGACGCTGGTCAACCCGGTGAGCGGATATCAATGGGCGTGGCTGATTGTTCCTTGCCACTGTTCGCACTTGCGGCAGCTATCTACGTGATGGTTGATTTATCCATGTTTTCTACTTTTTGTATAGACAAGACATGTATAATTCTCCCGTAAAGATAACTCTACGATGCAAGCATGAATTAAGGCACACTGTTTTTGGTCTAATCTAATCACTAATATATACTGAATTATATGGATTGTGAATACATAAATGGTACCACTGGATTCATCTTGGAAAAATCTTTCATGTCATATATATTTTGTGAACATATTATAATTATATTATAAATTATGCTCTAAATTGTGTTACGTTGACCAGCAAAATATAAGGGCGCCTTATATTTTGGATTGGAGTGAGTATGATACAAGAGATGTACAACAAAAAATGTACATGATACACCCGTTAAATACGATTTGGACAAAATATGTTAAATTTGGAAACTTAATAAAGGATCTCTATTAATAAGAGAAAATAATAGTAGTATCCTGTTGAATAAGATATGGACAAAGTATTTTAAATTTGGAACCTTTATTAAGGATCTCTATTTATAAGAAAAAAAAATAGAATATCTGTACAAATATCTTGTGGTCAATCATATGTGCGGCTGTTTTTTGTTCCAAAATAAATGTACTATTAATCAATGTCGGACGTGAAGTATTTTCCTAGCTAATCAGAATTGTATGCTTTACCATGTCACTTTCTAATTTAACTTTTTAGTACTACTAACTGACAATTCAATGCTACTTACTTTGTACTACCTCCGTTCACAAAAAGATGTCTCAACTAATTTCAAATTTAGATGTATCTAGACATAATTTAGTATGTAGATATATACAAATTTGAGGTTAGTTGAGACATCTTTTTTGAACGGAGGGAGGAGTACGTATTTTCAGAATTTAGTAGATTCTAAAAATTAAAATTTGAACCCAAAGACGCTGAGCGGTAGATTACCGCGAGTGAGGCTACCACTTGTTTCCATCTTCACTGACCCCGCCGCGCCTCGGCCTTCCTCCTCCTCCTCTTTTATCTCTCGCCCCAACGCCGAGCCTACTTCTGACCACCGCGGCGCGGAGCACAAAAGCACCACCAACCGCACAACCCTCTGCCGCACGTCACGAACTCCGAGGCGAACCACCCAAGCCCAAATCCAAGAGAGCAAAGCCAAGGCCGGAGAGAGACGCCTCATTCAATGGCGGCCTGAGAGCACGAGCCAGTGGGGAGGACGGGCGCATTGCGATGGCGGACTCGGCGGCGGGGGACGTGAAGGCGGAGAAGGCGGCGGCGAACGGATCGATTGCGGGCGGCGGGTGCGATGCGGCGCCGGCGGCCGGGCAGGGCAAGAAGCGGGCGGACCAGGCGGTGGCGATCCACGAGCTCTTCTCCTTTGCCGACCGCTGGGACCTGGCGCTCATGTCCCTGGGCAGCCTCGGCGCGCTCGCGCACGGCGCCGCCATGCCCTGCTTCTTCCTCCTCTTCGGGGACCTCATCAACGGCTTCGGCAAGAACCAGACCGACCTCCGCACCATGACCGACGAGGTCGCCAAGGTGCGTGCTACTCCTTCAGTGTTCCTCACTCTCGCCACTATTGCTCTGTGACTGCTGTCTTCAGTTTTGTTGGTTCGTCGATTTTTTTTCTTTGGCCGAGATCACTAGTGTTCACCACTCACTGATTTCTTCTTCACTCCTCTATTTTGCAGTATGCGCTCTACTTCGTCTACCTCGGACTGGTGGTCTGCGTTGCCTCCTACGCAGGTGAGCTTCTCATCCTCCGTCACACTCCCTATATTTCCGGCAAATATCGATAACATCCCTCGGTCTCATTTCGTCCGGCGAACCGAGGCTCTATTCGAGCAGAACTGGGACTTTAGGGGTCTATCCGCGAAGTCGGATCTGGTCATGGCGGGTGGGGCATCTGGGAGACCACACCACTGAGTAGTAACACAAGTCCCGTCGCCGTCACACCACAAGCGCCAACAAATTAACATTAATGCCGTTTGTCTCCTTGTCGCTCCCTAGCCGGAGTCCACGCCGGCGGCGACGGTTCGTCGCCAGTTCGGGCCCCTGCCGAGGCGGCCATGCTATTCTGCAAGGCGATTGAAGCTGCGATTTATTGGGATTAATTTGCTATGATGCAGAGATCGCGTGCTGGATGTACACCGGGGAGCGGCAGGTGATCGCGCTCAGGAAGGCGTACCTCGACGCGGTGCTGCGGCAGGACGTCGGGTTCTTCGACACGGACGCGCGCACGGGGGACATCGTCTTCGGCGTCTCCACCGACACGCTGCTCGTGCAGGACGCCATCGGCGAGAAGGTCGGCAACTTCATCCACTACCTGGCCACCTTCTTCGCCGGCCTCGTCGTCGGCTTCGTCTCCGCCTGGCGGCTCGCGCTGCTCAGCGTCGCCGTCATCCAAGCCATCGCCTTTGCCGGCGGCCTCTACGCCTACACGCTTACCGGCCTCACCTCCAAGAGCCGGGAGTCCTATGCCAATGCCGGCGTCGTCGCAGAACAGGTAAAAGATTAATGTTTATTCCCCGCCATACTGCATTCGTTTAGGATTTGTGTCGGACTAATCTATGCATCTGCGTAGTGCGGGCTTGGACTTCTGCTTGGACTAGGGTAGTGGGTTGGTAGTAATTTCCAATGGTGTCCAGGAACCAACAATGAAAAAATCTTGTAGTATTCTTATGCATCACGACGACTAGCCCGAATGTCTGTTTGTGCTTTTCGATTTTTATTCATGGGTATCCTATGAGCAATTCCATAACTAGGTGGGGCAGCGCATTGTCCCGGAATCGTTGTGCGTTTTGTGCTTCAAGCTGACTTATGCGTGAACTTTATGCTATAGTGGCACATTGAGTCTATATTTCGATTTGGTTAAGGGTACCTACAAGGATCGTTTGTTCTTTTCTTAAACAATCAGGTTCAACAAATTTTACCTCAGAGAGTCCTTCTAAGTTGATGTGTGGACAAGCACATAATAAGTTTGTCGGTGTTTTGTCTATACATGGAGTACCAAAATTATGCATGTAGCTTCTTTGCTTAACTTAGGTGCAGAATAATGGTATGTCCTATATATGATGCCAACAATGACACCCTATATGAATTCAAGTTTGTTCTGTAATTTTTCTTGGATAAAATCTATTTTTGTAGCGAACCTACAAAATAATAAGTTAAGAATAAGAAGCGTGAGGTTCAAAAAGGAAAAATAAAGATGATGTGTGATGAGAATGCAATATGGGAGGTTGGCTATAACCATTTTTGGGCATAGTATGTAGACAGTCAACAGATAGCATGAAGTTGGTGCAGATGCTTTTCTACACCTCGAAAAGAAAACCACACATATTCTAACAAATGTGTTTATTAATACATGTCACATAAAGCGCTTTAATGCTTTAAAACGTGTGCAACTTTCACTTCGAAGTCTTAAAGTACTTTCTTAACCAGTTATCCTTATGCTCCGCCACTGCTAGTATTTACCGGAGTTAATAATGTATTTACTCTACTATTTTTAACTGAATGCGCTGTATTTTTTGTACTAATGTCATCGTTAATTTACATATGGAAGCAAGTTGCTTGGAACCTCTTATGCTGACTGTGTTTGGGTACACACTCTCTCACAGGCAATTGCACAAGTTAGAACAGTCTACTCATTTGTTGGAGAGAGCAAAGCACTCAATTCTTACTCTGAAGCAATCCAGAACACACTGAAGCTTGGTTACAAAGCTGGGATGGCAAAAGGTCTTGGAATTGGGTGCACATATGGGATAGCATGCATGTCATGGGCATTAGTATTCTGGTATGCTGGTGTCTTCATAAGGAATGGGCAGAGTGATGGCGGCAAGGCGTTTACTGCGATCTTTTCTGCAATCGTTGGTGGCATGTAAGTGAACATATATCGTTCTGTTTCATCTATTTTCCCTTGCTTCCTGTTTTTTTTCTGTAACATCTTTGTCTAATTGCTTGAACTTTGTTGCTACAGGAGTCTTGGCCAGGCATTCTCAAACCTTGGAGCTTTCAGCAAAGGGAAGATTGCTGGTTACAAACTGTTGGAGGTCATTCGTCAGAAACCTTCAATAGTGAATGATCAGAAGGATGGCAAGTGCTTAGCAGAGGTCCATGGAAATATAGAGTTCAAGGATGTTACTTTCAGTTATCCATCAAGGCCTGATGTTATGATCTTTCGGGATTTCTCTATGTTCTTTCCTTCTGGGAAAACTGTCGCAGTTGTTGGAGGCAGTGGATCTGGAAAGAGCACCGTTGTGGCTTTGATAGAACGATTCTATGACCCTAATGAAGGTAATAAATACTCTGTGACGGAGGGCTCATGATTTACTGTTTCTTTATATATGTAGCTCCTATTGGATTACCCTTACCGTCCCTTGAATTGCAGGCCAGGTTTTGCTGGACAATGTTGACATCAAGTCTCTGCAATTGAGGTGGCTGAGAGATCAGATTGGACTAGTAAACCAAGAACCTGCCCTTTTTGCAACTACTATCCTTGAGAATATACTGTATGGAAAGCCTGATGCCTCGATTGCAGAAGTTGAAGCTGCAGCAACTGCATCTAATGCTCATAGTTTTATCTCTCTCCTCCCGAATGGTTACAACACAATGGTGAGTCTTTTTGTTTGATAACGTGTGGTCAGGGTTTAGTCAATCAAGCGTTTTTCTTTTTATAAAACTGGTAATTAATCAAGTACTTATTTTGTTCTGTTTCTTTCATAGGTTGGGGAGAGAGGAATTCAGCTCTCTGGTGGTCAGAAACAGCGTATTGCAATAGCTCGTGCTATGCTGAAGGACCCCAAGATACTGCTCCTTGATGAAGCTACCAGTGCTTTAGATGCAGACTCAGAAAACATTGTACAAGAAGCTCTAGATCGCCTGATGGTTGGGCGGACTACAGTAGTTGTTGCTCACCGCTTGTCTACTATTAGAAACGTAAACATGATCGCAGTAATACAACAAGGCCAAGTTGTTGAGACTGGGACACATGATGAACTTCTAGTGAAAGGAACCTCTGGAGCATATGCATCCCTGATTCGTTTTCAGGAATCGGCACGTAACAGAGATCTCGTTTGCGCATCTACCCGCAGGTCTCGCTCAATGCACTTGACAAGCTCTCTTTCCACAAAATCTTTGAGCCTGAGGTCGGGAAGTCTACGGAACCTGAGCTATCAGTACAGTACTGGAGCTGATGGGCGCATTGAGATGATCTCGGTTGCAGATAATAGCCTCAAATACCCAGCTCCTCGTGGTTACTTTTTCAAGCTCCTGAAACTGAATGCTCCAGAATGGCCTTATGCGGTGTTGGGTGCCATTGGTTCTGTTATGTCTGGATTCATCGGTCCAACATTTGCCATTGTTATGGGTGAAATGCTTGATGTGTTCTACTACAAGGATCCCATCGAAATGGAGAGAAAAACTAAGCTTTATGTGTTCATCTACATTGGCACCGGCATATATGCTGTAGTTGCCTATCTTGTGCAGCATTACTTCTTCAGCATAATGGGAGAAAATCTTACAACCAGGGTTAGGAGGATGATGCTGTCAGGTATGCATTTCTTGTTTCGCCATAAGCCAGTAACCAATCTATATTGCAGTCTCAGTTTTTTGAACTTACAGTATATCTCTATCCCTTTTGCTGCAGCAATACTAAGGAATGAAGTTGGTTGGTTTGACGAAGAAGAAAACAACTCAAGTCTTGTGGCTGCTCGTGTAGCAGTTGATGCGGCTGATGTGAAATCGGCGATAGCTGAGAGGATATCAGTGATACTGCAGAACATTACCTCCCTTATGACATCTTTCATCGTTGGTTTTATCATCGAGTGGAGAGTGGCACTCCTTATTCTGGCAACTTTCCCTCTTCTAGTGCTTGCCAACTTTGCTCAGGTAATTTCTTGGCCTACCTTTTTTCTGTCAACCAGTTCTCTTAGTGCTAAACAGTTCTTTACTCTAAGATAATGTAAATGGTAACATAGACCTTTTTCTGCCAATTTAATGCACTTGTCTTAATGAATATCAGAACAACACTATGCTTTTTAAGCAGTTTGAGTTTGTTCTATGGAACGTATACCGAATGTAACTGCATGGTCTAAACTTTATTTTTTTATGCTTTCAGCAACTTTCGATGAAGGGCTTTGCTGGTGACACAGCAAAGGCACATGCCAAGAGCAGCATGGTTGCTGGTGAAGGCGTGAGCAACATCCGCACCGTGGCGGCCTTCAACGCTCAAAGCAAGATCATGTCTCTCTTCAGCCATGAGCTGCGCATACCAGAGGAGCAGATCCTACGCCGCAGCCAGACCGCAGGTCTTCTGTATGGCCTCTCGCAGCTCTGCCTTTACTGCTCGGAAGCGCTCATTCTGTGGTATGGCTCTCACCTGGTCCGGTCACATGGGTCAACCTTCTCCAAGGTCATCAAGGTTTTCGTTGTCCTAGTTGTGACTGCGAACTCCGTGGCCGAGACGGTCAGCCTTGCGCCGGAGATCATCCGTGGAGGCGAATCGATCCGGTCCATCTTTGGCATCCTCAACAGGGCAACAAGGATCGAGCCTGATGATCCAGAGTCAGAGCGTGTCACCACTGTTCGTGGAGACATTGAGCTGCGGCATGTTGACTTTGCCTATCCGGCCCGTCCTGACATTGAGATCTTCAAGGACTTCAACCTGAAAATCCAGGCCGGGCGCAGCCAGGCTCTAGTTGGAGCCAGCGGTTCCGGGAAGAGCACCGTCATTGCCCTCATCGAGCGGTTCTACGACCCAACCGGTGGCAAGGTCATGATCGACGGCAAGGACATCAGAAGGCTGAACCTGAAGTCCCTGCGGCGCAAGATCGGCCTCGTGCAGCAGGAGCCCGTCCTCTTCGCGTCGAGCATCCTCGAGAACATCGCGTACGGCAAGGAAGGCGCGACCGAGGAGGAGGTGATCGAGGCGGCCAAGACCGCAAACGTGCATGGCTTCGTCAGCCAGCTCCCCGACAGGTACAGGACCGCCGTCGGCGAGCGTGGCGTGCAGCTGTCAGGCGGGCAGAAGCAGCGGATCGCCATCGCCAGGGCGGTGCTCAAGGACCCGCCATCCTGCTCCTCGACGAGGCGACGAGCGCGCTGGACGCCGAGTCCGAGTGCGTGCTGCAGGAGGCGCTGGAGCGGCTGATGAAGGGGCGGACCACCGTGCTGGTCGCGCACCGTCTCTCGACGATCCGGGGCGTGGACCGCATCGCCGTCGTCCAGGACGGGCGCATCGTGGAGCACGGCGGCCACTCGGAGCTGGTGGCGCGGCCGGAGGGGGCCTACTCGCGGCTGCTGCAGTTGCAGCAACACCGCAACTGACGGACGGGGTGCTGGAGCCCTGATTAATCATTGACAGCTTTGCTTTGGTGGCTGGGATTGGAACGGTGGATTTTGTTGCGTTTTTTTTTTTTTTGCGGCTGGTGGTCTAGTGGGTGTAGATACTAGGGCAACCGTGTATGGTCTTTGTGCTACTATCCTATCTTAAGCTTAATCTGCAACTTTGTGATGTGTATCTTCTCCCTGAAATGCATGATATGCAACTTCTCAGTATCCCTCTTTCTTTGTCATGTGCATACTATGTGTGGCGTAGCATACCTGTGTTATCTCTCCAAGGGAGAAGTTTGCTGAGTGAGCAAATGATTTGACTGTACAGATTAAGTAAGCAACATACATAAGATCGAACAACTTAGCAAAAAATGAACAAGATTGATTCATGACAAGCTACATTATGGTTCTTTGATGTCATGGTCTCGAGCTTCCCCTTTTGCATCTCCACTTTCTACTATAGTTCTGTGTAGAATTCCAAACTTGCACAACCACGACTAACCTTACAAGTTTGAAATGTTGTCGGAGCCATTGTAGCCAGGTATACACTCCTTGCAAACAAGTTGAACAACTCGAAACCGGAGAACACATGACAATAAGACACTTGGCAGCTGATCGCCACCACCAATGCCAAAACAGGCAGATTCACCCAACAACGTCATACCTCATGATCGAAAGTTGTTGATCTGCGGATCAAAACACCACGGATTCTCCAAATATCGGCCTTGCAAGAAACGACTCTATCATGACATGAAAAGAGTTATCGAACTATTATTCTTCTAACACCGATTCGCAGTCAAGATGTTATCGTCAAGAATAGAAAGACCTGCCGTGGTAGAAACTTAAACACCATTCAACGCTGAGATGAGGTTTCCCTTGCTTTTGGGTGCCGGACACACGGCCGGAGACAAGAGGAACCAACAGAAGTACAGATGTAAACTAAGATTCTTCTCCGGCTTTACGATTAGGGCATTGTGGGATAGACCAGGTGGAATCAAATTACGTAAACAGGACTATATTTGCACACAAATTTGGCTTCGTACTTTGGACTGAGAGAGCCTTCATTTCTTGTTGTGGAGCTAGTTTTTCTGGACTAAGCTTCTGTGCGTAAATATCAGAACTTCCGTTGGCCGGAACTCCTCCCAACATCGACCTACACTTCCTGTCTAATTCCTAAAGTTGCGCCAAATGGTGCAACTCTCTAGGATCGGGCCAAAAGTTGGACCGGAAGTTTGTCCCAAAGTTCCCACAACTTCCAGTGGGCTAGAATTTCTAACCATTTAAAATCAAAACTTCCCGTGCCCCGAACAACCCAATGGCTAGAAATTGGGAGACACCTATATAAATTCTTGTTCTTCCTCAAGGGCCCTTCTACTCTCTCTCCACCTTTAACGCAAAGCTTAAATGTGTTAGACCTCTCACTCTATCCAACCAAACCTGATACATTAAATTTAGTGAGATGAACTAGATCTACCATCGCACCAAAGGAAATTCGATCCACATTGAATTCCGTTGCGAAACCTTTTACTTTTGTGTTTTTGGGTACTCTAGAGGAACGAGGTCACCGTGGAGCTCAATCATTGTGGTGAAAAGTTTCATGGAGGTTTTGGGAGGTTCCAATTGAACTGTAGAGATTTTCCCAACCTGCTGTGTAAAGATTCAGTTGCCGCCTTCAAGTGCACTGGTTAGTGGATCGTGGCACCTTATATTGTGCGAGGGCACACGATGAAAACAAGGTGAGCCTTTGTGGAGTTGGTAAGATTTGTGCCGCCACACCTTTCCAACAGAGACATACATCCCCCTAAAGGAAGGAAACTACATCATCGTCTCCACCTTTCAGTTATTTTTATACTTTCCTTACTTATTTTTAGTTTATTTACTTGTGTATCTTCTCTTACAAGTTGTATCTTGTGCTTGTCATATAAGATGTCCGCCTAGTTGCATATCTAGACAATTTATATTTTATTGTATCTCTAAAATTGAAAACAAGACTAAAAATTATCAATAGACTATTTACCCATTTTCTAAACGACCATACTGATCCTTTCATTTAGTGACCAATTTGATACATTCATTGCTAATGTGAGAGGTAATTCAGTTTTTCATGAATGGTCATGAGCTTGATAATATTGCCATGAAGATGGTTTCGACTGATGGACACACGGTTTTTCTTTTGGTGTATCGCCTCATTGGCTTAGCATTGATTTTACCGGTTGTAATGTGGGCAATTATGAACATTATCAAGACCTATGAAGGAATAAAATGGGCGATGATTGGATGAATTATTACATGGTGTGCTAAATTGAGCGAAATGTATTTCATGCTATCAATGATGATGATAGTTTACATCATTTTGAAGCATATAAGTCACACAAAGGAATTTTACCTCGTCGTTTTGGAAAATTCTTATAATTGTAGCAACAATCGACTATTTTAGTTGATGTTTATGCTTTTTCTTATGACATCATTTTTTTTGTTTTCTTCAAGGTATTGGTTCTTCTCCTACTGTTGACGAGGTCATGGAAGGTTGGATGAACTCAACAATTGATTTGGCACTACTATCTTCTGTATCTCCCTACTACTATTTCTAGTTTTGTGTCATCTCTTGTGTACTTTCTCGAACCATTAACAATTGGAGCTGAAAATATATGATCATATTTGCAATCGTACAAAATTTATGTGCCATTACAAGACATTTTATCTTGGAAGGTTTTTAAGCTAAATATTGGCCCGGATCTTGCTCCAATCCTTGCTCCGTCGCATGAAAGCTCAGATTCTTATCCCGTGGCTATCTTTTTTTTTTGAGAGAGTGATCCGTGTCTCCTGTTTAGGGCATTGTGGGATAAAGCAGGCGCCATTTCTTTTGTAGGCCACTTTATTTATCTAATTTCCTGGGCTTTGGGCCCATGGTAACTGGAGGTAGGCCTAAATTCTGCAGCCATCGACTAATAACCAAAACCCGGTCTAAATCTCGTCTCCCTCCCCGTCGACAGCAGAAGATGGTCACGTACAAAGCGGGTGGAATTGGATGGTGAAACGCAGAGCTCATTTCCTTTTTTTTGAATTAAACGCGAGCTTTATTAATCAATCAACGCAGAAGTACAATCAACACCTAGGCTGTGAACTAAGAATGCCGGTGGCTCCGCAAGCCAGGAATTCGACACCAACTGTATTGACGCAAACTTTGCGCAACAGTGGGCCGCCTGGTTGGCTTCGCAACGGGCAAACACAATACTGAAATTAAGCAAAGAACCTAACTCCCTAATCTCATCAAGAACAGGCTTGATCACAGAACGATCAACAACCCTATTATTCCAATGCTGAAGAAGAACAGCACAATCCACTTCAAAGACGACTTGCGAGTAACCTTGATCAACTGCAAAAGCAAAAGCATCTCGGAGAGCAAGTGTCTCAATAATGAGAGGCTCAGAAATCCCCTCATACACTTTACATGTTGCACCTCTGAACGCTGCAACATCTCTCGCCACCACCCCTGTGGCTGCAACATTGCCATCCATCTGCAGAGCACCATCTGAGTTCAATTTGATGAAACCAATGCTGGGTTTCTGCCATCTACAGCGTGGATGAACCTGTTTCTGAACTTTCTGCTCCCTCGGAAATTCCAAAGTTTGCAGAGTCTCCCGAACAATCTCCATTGTTTTCCTTTGATCAAACCCATCATTACCATGGGTTAGATTATTCCTCGATGTCCATATCGAGTGCATGATCGTAATGATCGTTTCATCTCTTTTTGTGTGAACCTCTCATCACAAAGGATGTCCTTCGTCCAAGTAGAGGGATGTAGTCTGGGTAGTTTCAGCAGAATATCTTTCGCAGCCTCCCAGAACATAGATGCATGGCTACACTCAATAAGTGCATGCATCAACGATTCAGACTCAGCTTTGCAAATACCACAAGTACTATTATCCATGACATGCCGCCATGACAGAGTCCTATAATCTGGTAAAATACCACGAAGAACTCGTCACCAAAATACCCGTACTTTTGGCACCACACAAAGCTTCCAAACTTTCTTCCAAATCTCTGTATCGTTATCTGAAGATGATGCCATAGCATCACTCCCTCCTCCAGCAATGGCCATTCTCTTCGAGACCAGCGTACGATACGCCGACCTTACCGAATACACACCTGATTTTTCTTTTGCCATGCCAGCCAATCTTCTCCAGCAGTAGCTCTTAATGGAATTTTTAATATGTCCTTCGCATCTGGAGCTAAAAACACACTTCGAATCAATGGGATATTCCACTGAAATTCTAGTGCAATAAGTTCACTGACTTTTGTTAAATCAGTTTCCTTCAAATGGCCCATTGGCCTCATAGATTGAGCCTCCGGGATCCAGTTGTCTCTCCATATAGAGATACTCTCACCGAGCCCAGCCTCTTGATCAGCCGACAATTCAAAGCTTCTCTTCCCGCCAGAATTGCCCTCCAAGTTCTCGAAGCAGCCCTTGGCGCTATAGTTTCCATAAAGCTCGTGTTATGACAATATCTAGTCAGAAGCACCTGAGAACACTGTGAATTTGGGTTCATTAAGATCCTCCAAGCCTGTTTTCCTAGCAATGCAATGTTGAAAACAAACATATCTCTAAATCCCATCCCGCCCTGAGATTTTGGGATAGCTAACTTGTCCCAAGCAATCCAATGCATGGACCTCTTATCCAAATTTCCACTCCACCAGAATTGCCCCATTATAGAAGTTAACTTCTTACAAGATCCTTTTGATACCTGGAAGCAACTCATACTGAAAGTGGATTTTGCTTGAATGACTGCTTTAATAAGTGTCTCCTTCCCCGGATATGACAAGAATTTTTCTACCCATCCGTTAACTTTACTTCTTGAACTATCAGCAATATATTCAAAGGCTTCATCCATGATCCTACCAACAGCTGTAGGTAGACCCAAATATTTCTCACTAAAACTTCCACCTGAATATTCAGATTTGCTTTAACTGAATTTCTGTCCACATCCGAAGTACATGGACTGAAGAAGATTGCACTTTTCTCCTTATTAACCCTCTGTCCTGTTGCTGCATCATAAATTTGGAGAATTTCATCCAACCTCTTGCACTAGCTCCGTTTGCATTGATGAAAATAAGACTATCTTCAGCCAAAAGCAGGTGAGACACCCATGGTGACCTGTATTGTAATGGTGTAGGAGAGCTGTTAAACCTTCACCGCAAAACAAGAATAGGTATGGAGAAATTGGGTCCCCCTGTCTAATACCTCGGGTAGGATGAAACGGTTGCAACAAATTGCCATTCACCTTAACCGGGAATCTAACAGTGGACACACATGCCATTCACCTTAACCGAGAATCTAACAGTGGACACACATTTCATTATGATTTTAAATTGGGTTTCCCTGGCAGAGCTCGTTTCCTGCTAACTAACTCATGTGAAGCTAGCGAGAGATGGTACGGGCTACACGGTGGTGGTAGACTGCTAAACTTATTGATCGTGTTGATGACTTGACAGTAACCGCAGTGCGGCCGGCGATCGATAGAGCTTCCTGCTGCTGCTGGCCCGTCGTGCTCCTCCCTCCGGCGGGCTCTGATACGTCCAAAACGTATCTATAATTTTTGATTGTTTCATGTTAATATTATGCCTTTTGCACTTGTTTTTATATCAAGTTTATGATTTATTTAGACTAACCCATTAATAGTTGCAAAAGTGTACAATGTTCTTGTTTTACTCTTTGATGTATAGGAATTATCAAAAATACAAGTGGAAACCTTGTTGGAGTCGAATTGGGACTTTCTTGAAATCTGTCTGAAAACTCTTTTTGAAGATTGTCACGTACCGGACAGAAGACGACGTCAAACGGAAAAAGTTTATTCCAACACCTTCAACCAAAGTTATTCCAGTGAGTCCACCATATCTACCTATTGGCTTTATGCTACTCCGAGTATGTTTAACATGTTGTTTGTGTTATCTTACCTCTGAATGAAAATGTTTATGTTATTGATTGCAATGGAATTTTTTTTGGTTATATAGCTCTCACGAACTTGATGCACAATGTTCTTTTATTTGCATAATAAAACTTGACCCATTGTGATTAAGATTATGATGTTTGTGACTTGATGAATGTTTTGGGTTGGAAGTTAGCCCATATGTGCTGTCACATGGCAAGCTTTCAACACGCTTTTCATCTCATTTAGTTGATATCATGTGCTTTTGTCTATGGATTCTTATCATGTTGAAATAAATGTGGAAATAGAGTGAGTTTAAATGAGTTTGTGTAAATGGTTAGAGAGACGTCTGGGCCGCTAATCTAAGCCATGCATCATTCATGGTGGAAATTTACTTTCATACTATGGTGAACCTTCTGTGATACACCTTGCAATAAAAAACTATTCCAAATGGTAAATAAAAAGGGTGTTGAGATTGTTCATTTTGTTTGTTTGTCTTGTCATTTTGATATGGGCTTGTTCCATATCTTGGGACAAGAGGTACCCAGTTGACGCTCTTGATGATACTATTATGCTTACAATGATATTTAATTGAACTTGCTTTGTTTCCCAAGTTGAGTAACACATGGTGTAAGTACTTGTATTCAAGGGGCATGAGACATTCAACCCATTCTTTATCAAGCACACTACTCATATTTGCTTTCACTTTAACCTTAATCATTCAAGATGCTATGATAGGGAATGAGAGCTTGACACCAATGAATACCTTATTGCAATCATTAACTTAAGTAGAAGAGTTTGGAAGTTGGATGAAACTTATGCATGCTTTACCTCTACTCACATATACATCTTTCCAAAGTGTACACCTATCATATTCAGATTTTCATCTACACTCTATGACCATTGTAGGATGTTCTACTTATTATTATGCATACATGTGTTCCATATTACTTGCTACTATGTTACACTTTGTGAACTATCAATTAACATCCTTGTCTTGAATATTTGATATCACTTCATAAACTATTTGCATATTGCTACTCCTTTGAAGAATGAATCATTTGACTATATGTAGCAATAGTAATCATCTTTGATATTCATTGTTAAGTATTAAATTGCAAAGTCCATGTTAGTTTTATCATCTTCATACTCGAGGACGAGCATGGATTAAGCTTGGGATGTTGATGCATGTAAAATGCATACATGAACTTTGCACTTTAATTGCTTATATTCCAATCATATTTGCATCATATAAGGGTTATATCAATGTTTTATAATGATTTTTGGGAATATTCATTTATTTCCTATTTTTATGGAATTAACCCTGCACAGGCAGAAAACCCGTTTTCTTATTTTAATGTTTCAGGGACCCAAACGTCAACGAAATCACCTGGAAATTTACGGGCGTCAATATTTGGAAGGAAGAAGACCTGTGGGCGAAGGAAGCGAGCAAACGGAGGCTCGAGGGCCAAACGAGGGGGGCCCACGCGGCCAGGTACTGTAGCCGCGTGGGACCCACCCATTTGGGCCTCGTGGCTCCGTTGCCTTCGATCTTTTCTCCACCGACATCGTCTTGACCTAAAAACGCCTATAAAAAAGGTCCCCCGACGTTCTCTGGAAGGAGCGCCGCACAAACACAGAAACACCGAAACGGAGATCAGGAGCTGCAGATTGGAGGGGGAAAACTCCGGCGGGGCGCTGCCGGGGTGGTCTCCACCTTCTCCAACGACTTCTCCACCGTCTCCATGATGAAGGGGGAGTAGTCCACCCCCTGGATTTGGGTTTGTGGTGGTAACTTATGTATCTCTCCTCTCTTTGAGCTTCACTAATTAGTACCGTATGAGCTGCTGAACATGATTACGGTCATCTATGTAATTCCCATGGTGGATATTGTGGTGTGAGATAATATTTGTTATGCATTTACTGTTGTGTTGGATCTTTTATGACTTGTCATACTTTGGAGATATTCTATGATGCATGTGATGGTTTGATTTATGCATAATGCCTTGTTTATCTTTATCATGAGGTGATTGACACCACCAAGTGTAGATAGATGTGGTCACACACACGAAATATAAATCATTGCACTAGTGTTTAGAATATTATCCATTATGAAGTATGATGTATGTGGGTACTGGGTGGCCAATGTGACAGAAGGCATAGGTATTGAGTGACACAGTACCGTCCAACATCCTTTATCTGGGGGTAAAAAGAAAGAGTATGATGTGGGAGTGAGAGCAACCACGCTAGCCTTACGAGGGTGACCTAGCAACACAAATGAGTACTTCTTTCAACTATGTGTTTTAGGACATATAGCCGTTATAAAAGCTACCATTAAAACATGACAATTATGTGTACTTTATCTATAACATGATAATCACCATAGATGAGAGAGAGAGGATTAAGTGAACCCATGAACCCATGTCCATTGTTCCTATAAGAGAAAACCTTTGTCTTGTCCTCTTGCATTGAAGAGGATTGGGACACTTTTACATTCTTGCTTGGTTACATTAAACTTCCATCCATCAAATCAACCACCTTGCTCCTTAAACTTGTTTAGTGCATAATCAACTAAAACTTGTGACACTTTAGTTGTAGGGAATAGATAACTTTTCCTTCTTGCTCCTGCGGATCGATACCTTACTTCCACATTGAGAGGTGCTATAGTGATCCCCTGCTCTTGGGGGTAATCAAGTACTTTTCTGGCGCCGTTGCCGGGGAGCGTAGCGCTTAAGTTTCTATTCTTGTGTGCACTAGACTAAGCTTGGGGAGGTCTCTTTAACTTGTTTTATATCTTGCAATCATCTAAGCTTGGGGAGGTTCCTTTAAACTTGTCTGGTTGTAAGTTCTTCATTACTTTTGCTATGGGTTTTCTGTTTGATTATACACCTGAGGAACTTGCAACATTTACACTTGAGGAACTTGAAATATTACAAGAAGCTGATGATTTCTTTTCTCGAGCAGATGCTATTAAACGTAAAAAGTTAACTCTTGCTGCCATGGAAAGAACTAATATTTTGCAGGAAGAAGAGGACAAAAACCTAAGCTTGGGGATGCCCATGCAATCTCAAGAAGATGCTGAAAAAGAACAACTGGAGAATGAAGAGTTGGATCCCCAACTTCACCATCAACATATGATAGTAACACTCAAACTCAAAAACCTTTTGTTGGTAAACTTATTGATAATAATGAGGAGTGTTGCTTAAATATGTTATATGATAATGCTTTAGATGATGGTCCTATGCTTATTGATAATCCTCCATGTTTAGAACTTGTTACTACTTTATGTGAGGATAAAAATGATATACTGCTGTTTGTGAAAATACTCTTACTATAAGAGTCCTGCTATGTTCTTGAATTCTCCTAACTACACCATAGAGGAGAAATTTGCTTATGTTGAGAAATACTTATGTGGTTTGCAATTATCTTTAGTTCCAAATCTTTGTTGCAACCATGATATTAAACTTGATATTGATCTTAACAACTATTTTGAAAGAGGGAAGCATGCTAATAAATTCCAAAATAAATTTAATGACTCTCTTTATGTTCCCAAATTATCTAAGTTGGAAGATTCTATTGGTTATGATTAAATACACTTCTACTACTTGCAACTATTATGAGAGAGGAGGTTATGAGAACCCTCTTTATGCTACTAATAATTATGGGCTGCAAGTAACTTTTGTTAATATGCATTGGAAAACTTCATTCATATACAAAATGCCAATGCATAGAAAGAAAGTTAGACTTCGTTGTTATTACTTTTGTGTTCTATTTTTCTCTCAACCAGGTTTCAACTTGACTATTATTTTGATCGGTTTGAGAGCAACATGGGACCCTGGTATTATGCATGGAACACTTCCCAAGAAAGAGGGGAACATCAAAGTTCAAGCTCCCTCATGAGCTTCATCTTCAATAAACAACAAGTAAGAAGCCTAGCTATATGGCTATAAAGAAAGCGCTTTGCGGGAGGCAACCCGGTTATTTTTGTGTGTGATTTTTCTTTGTGTCCTCTTGCTGTAACAAGAGATTTTGTGTCTAGTTAGTTTCTGGAGTTTTAATAAAGTGCCAAGTTTTACCCATTTTGGTTTGAAAAGTTGCTTATAGTTCGGAGATTTTATTCCTGCACGAGTCAGTGCACGGTATGATTTTTAATTCTTATTCTGTAACTCCGAATGAGCTCATATTTGAACTGTAGTTGCAACTTTTCATCCTCTGTATGCATGAATTTTTCGGAATTTTTCGAGAAAGTTTGGTAGGGTAGAAAAATACGTTTTGCTGCTGCTGTTTTTCTGGACAGATTCTGTCCCATTTTGTTTGATGCATGCTTTGAGCTTTTAAGTTGAATCTTTTTGATCCAATTGAGTTTATGAGTAGGCATACAACATTATACACTTTCTGGACATTCATATGAATTTTTGTTCAAGGATTATATGCAGCAAGAAACCTATTTGTTTATCACTATTAATGCACCCCACAGAAAAGAAATGGGAGAAACGGTGTTTTGAAGTTTTTTCACAGGGATTGGAGGAGATGCACCAAGAGCTATCCAAGGATGGTGAAGACCATAAGCTTGGGGATGTGAAGACAACCCCACTGGACCTACACACTCTCGGTTTGCACACGTCCAACTTCTGTTTTTCGATCGAAACACTTTATCGCATAAACTTGGAGCGTCTTTTTGTTTTTGTTTGAGTCTTGAGAGACCACCACACTATCATTTATATATGAGAGAGCTACTGGAAATATGGGTTGAAATATGTTGGATGCTTTTATAAGATTGGGAAAAGGGATGTTTGAGTTGATTTTTAATGATACATATAGTTGCATGATTCATGAGCTTGTTTATGAGTAATAGTTTGCAAATTCTTTTTGTAGAGCTATCACTTATTCATGTTTTGGTGCTGATTGTTATTTACTTGGTTTAACATGGATTAGTTAGTTCTATGGACACTCATGCATGCATCTAGATGGTCAACTTTCTCCCTTTTGCTAGCCCAAAAACTCCAACAAGCAAAAACTTGTTTCCAACACCTTCAACCAAAGTTATTCCAGTGAGTCCACCATATCTACCTATTGGCTTTATGCTATTCCGAGTATGTTTAACATTTGTGTTATCTTACCTCTGAATGAAAATGTTTATGTTATTGATTGCAATGGAAAAATTGGTTATATAGCTCTCACGAACTTGATGCACATGTTCTTTTATTGCATAATAAAACATGACCCATTGTGATTAAGATTATGATGTTTGTGGCTTGATAAATGTTTGGGTTGGAGTTAGCCCATATGTGCTGTCACATGCAAGCTTTCAACATGCTCTTCATCTCATTTAGTTGATATCATGTGCTTTTGTTATGGATGCTATCATGGTGAAATAAATGTGGAAATGAGTGAGTTTAAATGAGTTTGTGTAAATGGTTAGAGAGACGCCTGGGCCGCTAATCTAAGCCATGCATCATTCATGGTGGAAATTTACTTACATACTATGGTGAACCTTCTGTGATACACCTTGCAATAAAAAACTATTCCAATGGTAAATAAAAAGGGTGTTGAGATTGTTCATTTGTTTGTTTGTCTTGTCATTTTGATATGGGCTTGTTCCATATCTGGGACAAGAGGTACCCCAGTTGACGCTCTTGATGATACTATTATGCTTACAATGATATTTAATTGAACTTGCTTTGTTTCCAAGTTGAGTAACACATGGTGTAAGTACTTGTATTCAAGGGGCATGAGACATTCAACCATTCTTTATCAAGCACACTACTCATATTTGCTTTCACTTTAACCTTAATCATTCAAGATGCTATGATAGGGGCAATGAGAGCTTGACACCAATGAATACCTTATTGCAATCATTAACTTAAGTAGAAGAGTTTGGAAGTTGGATGAAACTTATGCATGCTTTACCTCTACTCACATATACATCTTTCCAAAGTGTACACCTATCATATTCAGATTTTCATCTACACTCTATGACCATTGTAGGATGTTCTACTTATCATTATGCATACATGTGTTCCATATTACTTGCTACTATGTTACACTTTGTGAACTATCAATGAACATCCTTGTCTTGAATACTTGATATCACTTCATAAACTATTTGCATATTGCTACTCCTTTGAAGAATGAATCATTTGACTATATGTAGCAATAGTAATCATCTTTGATATCATTGTTAAGTATTAAATTGCAAAGTCCATGTTAGTTTTATCATCTTCATACTCGAGGACGAGCATGGATTAAGCTTGGGGATGTTGATGCATGTAAAATGCATACATGAACTTTGCACTTTAATTGCTTATATTCCAATCATATTTGCATCATATAAGGGTTATATCAATGTTTTATAATGATTTTTGGGAATATTCATTTATTTCCTATTTTTATGGAATTAACCCTGCACAGGCAGAAAACCCCGTTTTCTTATTTTAATGTTTCAGGGACCCAAACGTCAACGAAATCACCTGGAAATTTACGGGCGTCAATATTTGGAAGGAAGAAGACTGTGGCGAAGGAAGCGAGCAAACGGAGGCCGAGGGCCAAACGAGGGGGCCCACGCGGCCAGGTACTGTAGCCGCGTGGGACCCACCCATTTGGGCCTCGTGGCTCCGTTGCCTTCGATCTTTTCTCCACCGACATCGTCTTGACCTAAAAACGCCTATAAAAAAGGTCCCCCGACGTTCTCTGGAAGGAGCGCCGCACAAACACAGAAACACCGAAACGGAGATCAGGAGCTGCAGATTGGAGGGGGAAAACTCCGGCGGGGCGCTGCCGGGGTGGTCTCCACCTTCTCCAACGACTTCTCCACCGTCTCCATGATGAAGGGGGAGTAGTCCACCCCCTGGATTTGGGTTTGTGGTGGTAACTTATGTATCTCTCCTCTCTTTGAGCTTCACTAATTAGTACCGTATGAGCTGCTGAACATGATTACGGTCATCTATGTAATTCCCATGGTGGATATTGTGGTGTGAGATAATATTTGTTATGCATTTACTGTTGTGTTGGATCTTTTATGACTTGTCATACTTTGGAGATATTCTATGATGCATGTGATGGTTTGATTTATGCATAATGCCTTGTTTATCTTTATCATGAGGTGATTGACACCACCAAGTGTAGATAGATGAGAGAGATGTGGTCACACACACGAAATATAAATCATTGCACTAGTGTTTAGAATATTATCCATTATGAAGTATGATGTATGTGGGTACTGGGTGGCCAATGTGACAGAAGGCATAGGTATTGAGTGACACAGTACCGTCCAACATCCTTTATCTGGGGGTAAAAAGAAAGAGTATGATGTGGGAGTGAGAGCAACCACGCTAGCCTTACGAGGGTGACCTAGCAACACAAATGAGTACTTCTTTCAACTATGTGTTTTAGGACATATAGCCGTTATAAAAGCTACCATTAAAACATGACAATTATGTGTACTTTATCTATAACATGATAATCACCATAGATGAGAGAGAGAGGATTAAGTGAACCCATGAACCCATGTCCATTGTTCCTATAAGAGAAAACCTTTGTCTTGTCCTCTTGCATTGAAGAGGATTGGGACACTTTTACATTCTTGCTTGGTTACATTAAACTTCCATCCATCAAATCAACCACCTTGCTCTTAAACTTGTTTAGTGCATAATCAACTAAAACTTGTGACACTTTAGTTGTAGGGAATAGATAACTTTTCCTTCTTGCTCCTGCGGATCGATACCTTACTTCCACATTGAGAGGTGCTATAGTGACCCCCTGCTCTTGGGGGTAATCACATACCCGTATTATTACTCTAGTATTATTTTCTAGATAAAGTGAACGTTTAGTGTGCGTATAGTTGTATCAGTGGTTGATAGAACTTGAGAGAATACTTATCCTACCTTTACCTACTCGTTGGGTTCGACACTCTTACTTATCGAAAAGGCTACATGCGATCAGGGGCGGAGCTGGGCCCCGGGCAACCTGGGCCATGGCCCGGGGCACAGGAAATTTTCTTACCTAGAATTGGCCCGGGATCTAGCCCAATATGCATCCCAACACGAAGCCCATCAGCGTCTAGTTTTGCTCTGTCTCCCGAGCGACGAACAGAAGAACGACACGACTCGCAAGTCGCAAATGCAAAGTGCTTCTTCACGTCCGTGTGTGTCCAAATCGCGCAGTCGTGCTACTATTTCTAGTGTTTCTGTCTCGTGCTACTACTATTTCTACTTCGTTTGATCGGTAATAAATAAGTTGACATGTTCATTCCCCTCAAAAAAATTTGACATGTTCATCAATGCAACCGAACCAAAATTTCTATGCTCCTACATGACTTCTTTTTCCGGGTAGATATAAGAGCTTAAATTTTGGCCCGGGGTTTGCTCCAATCCTGGCTCCGCCACTGCATGCGATCCCCTATACTTGTGGGTTATCAGCTCGCATACGACAGATTCTCACGCGCGCGTCCGTGTGCAGCTGCTGGTTGGTGGCGGGCGTGCAGTCCGGCGAACTGTGCGTGGGGGCCGGCCGGGTGCCCACCTCTCTCTCTCTCTCTCGCGGCCGGGTGGGCGAAAAAGGACGCTCTCACCGGGGTCGCCTCCACGATCTCGTTTCCCTGTACACGGAGGCGTATCCCGTGTTCGGGCGTGCGCGGTGCACCGTGCCCATATGGCTACAGTGCACCGTTTCCTCGAGTGTTCTCGCGCGCCTGCATGGTGGTAAGCACACCTGGCTGCTGATTGGGTACGTGTACTCTGTTACACGCCTCCGTCCGATGTGAATCTCTTGATGAAACTCCTAAATCCATGTGAACATATGCATTCTGTAAAAATATTTATCTTATGACGGTTCTACTGATATTGATTTGGTTATGTGGATCTTCAAATGTGTATATGTATACTGGATCAAACTTATACTAGAACATTGGCTGTCATCTATTTTGTGACAGAGGGAGTATATAACAAGAATAATAATCAAAATCGGATAATAAGACATGACTAGATTTAAGAAACTGTGGAAAAAACTAAGTGAAATTATATTCCCCATTAAAGAAAGGTTTTTATTGGCCAAATGGATTAGGCAAGGGACCGCAAATCTTTCAACACAATTCAAATATAGATGCCGTCCTATCAATAAAACAACACCAAAGCTTATAATACTATGGGACGTAGCACAAAGAGGGGGCCAATCAAGTTGTGCAATCTAATCTATTCAATGACGGGACCAAATTAGATAGCAACAAATGGAGTAAAATTCTACATAAGGGACTCTTTGGCTTGCAGGAATTTCATAAGAATTTTGGAGGACTATAATTAATAGGAATCGTTCCTACGAAAACCCGTAAAATTATATGATTGAAGTTACCAAATTCCTGTAAAATATATTCCTATGTCATCCATTTAATTGGAATCTCAACATGAGCTCAAATCTTATTTCATGTTTTCTTTGACAAGTCTAAGCAGTTACACTTTATCTATCTCTCCTCAATCTTGTGAAATTCCCGTGTTTGATTCTTACGCACCATTCAAGCACACATATGATCAGACAATTCCTATAGGAATTCTTCACACGTGACATCTTAATCAATCTTGTCTTTTTTCCAGTTCCTACGTTTCCAAAATCCCACAATCCAAAGAGACCCTAAATGCGTATAAGTAACTTCAACTTATGGATGGTCGGGAGGGTCACCCCTGGCTCCGTCAAATACTCATAAACTCGAGATTTTTTTACTTCGCATAAGTTCAGACAAGAATAACTAGGTATATCAATAGATGGATTTCAAAACAGGTAGTTCTATCCCCAAACCGAAGTTTGTTTGGGCAAGAGGTATGTGAGGACCACCGACGTTGCTCTCTTCTTGACGCCAACTCCATCATCGTCGAAGCATCGGTGCCGCTACATGACGGCACTGGTAGAACTCTTTACGGCTTCGCGGCGCATGTTCATGTTTCAACGGGTCATCAGCCTCCACACGCATCGTCGGCATCGAGGTGCCCCGAAAGTTCAACCCATGGTGCCACAAGTTCAAGTCGCAGTCGGGGCACCTGCACCGCTAAATGTCGTCGTATCGAAGCCCCCTCTACCGCCAGATCCTTCGTCAGTACAGTAGACATGACCGTTTCTGCCCGTCACACGCTATGTGTACTACGTATCTCTCGTGATTGAAGGGATGGTGCATAGATACGCAGTTTTTTTTTGCTGTCTTATTGACACGTCGACTGAACAGTGAAGCGTCACCAGTATTTGGTACGCACATATATTCTGCGTGCAGTATCAGTGCACGTAGTAGGAGGTTGATGTCTTATACATATCATAAAAACATTTTTGGAGGAGCATACATGAATATATTCGCGCGCGTAACAGTAGTGCATTGTGATCCTGTTTAGCATGCCCGTTACTGTGGCAAGGAGCACTATAATTGGTGTACAGTAGGGGGCAGAGACTTTCTTGCTGCAAAAAGAAAAGCATACAGTTGAGAAATCTTGGCCGTATCTTTTTGTCCCATTCAGCCTGAATTATTCAAACATAGCTACTGAATTATTCAGCCTGAATTGTTTCCAGACATGTGTTCGTACGTCCAACAGCCAGCGCCTGTCGTCCGGCCGATGACAATGTTGTAGTTATTGTAGGTCTGCTTCACCGGATGCGCTTTCGTTAACAGTGTTGAATCCTACTCCCCTCTCATTCATCCAGGCGTCCACCGTCCACGACGACTGCACCGGCCGGATGGGCGAGCACTACACTTGCACCGATCTTCTTCATTTTCTCGATTGAGAAACGTACGGCCACTTGCATTGCATCGATCACCGCCGGAGATTCCGCTCGTCGCGATCGACATGGATGGAGGTGGAGCAGACCCACGGCCACGGGCGTACGTTCGATCGTATTCTGTATTCTGTAGCGGCCAAGTACTGCAGCTGGATGAGTACGTGCGCGTGCGTGTGGAGCCACGGTGAGTTGACGAGACGCGCCGTGTTGTTGTCGATCCTATGGCCTGCCTGCCGGTGTGCCCATGTCGTCTTCCTCCTCGGCTATTTCCCCTTTTTGCGAGACCGCGATCTCCACATTTCCCTGCAGCGTCAGCTATAGTGGTACCGGTATGATTGACGGTATCCAAACGTTGTACAGCAGGAGCACGGCGCGGAAATTCGGAGTCTACGGGAAGAGATCGTGGTGGAGCCTAGGTCCGGTGAGCAGCCTGGGCTGGCCTCCGAGCGGGCGGCGCTATCCAAGCGCAGCGGCGAGCTAGTGTGCGAGGAATCGCCGCCTCGTCCGAGAATCTGCATCAACATTGGGTCGATTCAGACAGTTCTCGAGGATTTCGATCCAGGAACTGCTAGATCGAGCCTAGCTGATACATGGACGCGGCGGGGAGCAGCTGAAGGGGAAGTGCGATGCGGTGATGGGTTCCATGGCGGACGAGCCTGCGGAGAATTGCAGGTGGATGAGCTCGCCTCAGTTTCTGTCGGAGTCAGGGCAAAATCCAGTTCCTCAAATTCAACAGGAGGCACACAACGAGAGACAGGGCTTCTCCATCAGCGACATCATAGCTGCAGCAACGTGGGTACAGTTGAGCCAACGATTTCTGATGCTGGACGAGGGGATGGCTGTACCGATGAGATGCATCAGGAACATGAGGAAGACAAGGTCTCTGAACCAGTTATATCCTTGACTGAAAGTCTGATGGAACTGAAGCAGAGTTCAGGATTTGGAGAGCGGGAGGTTGAACAGCAACTGAGGCCCATGTTACAGTCCAGAAGAGTCTTCAGGTTGTTGGGAAAGCAGTTGGGCTGTGATATCGCGAAAAAGTCTGGAGTAGAAGATGGTGGGGAGGACTTTGAGGCCTTTTTCTCCCAGCTTTGGCATATTCCCAAGCATCTCAACCACCCTGCTAGGTCTCGTGGCAGTATAAAAGGGTTGGTAGGATCTAGGGTTTGCTCCAGAAAGCTTGTGTGAGAGAGAATAGTCATTGACCTCACCGCCGCCGGGCTTGAGGAGGAGATAGAACCCGTGGCGACATCGATGGCAAGCACCAGGAGAGGAAAGCCTAGAGGGAGAGATGGGGGAAACAATAATGATCAGTGGCCACAACAACAGATGAGGCCTCCACAATATGATTTCCAGCAGTTTCCCCCGCAGCAATTCCCCTATGGACCTCCTCCGTTTGGTTTTCATCCTGGTCAGATGCAGGGGCAGTGGGGGTTTCCACCTCAATTCCCTCCTTTTCAGCCGCAGCAATTTGGCCCGCTTAACAATCAGTGGCTGGCGTCTGCTCAAGGTGGTGAGGGAAGTCAGCAGATGCAACAGAATCAAGGTGGCCCAGGTGGTGTGCTTGCGGGAAAGAAGGCTACACAGAACAAAGCGCAAAAGAAGAAGGTAGTGCCTACTCAGCCTGAATTGCCCAGCAGTGTGGATGTGAGGATGAGCTACACAGATTCAGTGTGTGATTGCTGTGGAGAGCCAGGACATCATCAAGCAAGCTGTACAAGGACTCCTTTTTGCTTCATCTGCAAATCTACCTTACATCTGGAGAAGAACTGCCCTGTCAGGAAAAGGCCACACCAAGCGGCGAGATACATTGGAAGTGCAGCTAATGGTTTAGGCTTTTACGATGTTGAGATGCCTGAAACCAATGTTAATCCTATATGTAATGCTAAGAACAGTGGTGTGGTTGTGGTGGAGGAAGGAGAGATCACCAAGGAAGAGCTAGCTGCTGAATTCTCAAAAATCTATAACACTAATTGGCCTTGGCAGGTTAGGGAATTGGGAGACTACTCTTACCTGGTGAAATTCCCTCCCCATCTGCAGGTTGAAACGGTGGTGGGCTACCCCAGGTTTGCCTTACCGAAAGCTGGTGTTTGGGTCAAAGTTGAGAAATGGGCTGATGATCCAGCTCCAGAGGAACCGTACCAATACGCCTGGATGACCGTTCAAGGTTTGCTGCCACATTGGTGTGAGTGGAATACTATTGATCAGGCTGTCTCAGTGGTAGGAATTCTTCAAGATGTAGATTGGAAGAGCGTCTTCAAGAACAATGCTGAGGAAGTCAGAGTCAAGATTAAGTGTAGAGATACCTCAAAAATTCCTGCAGGTAGATTGTTTGGTTTCCGAGGTGGCATGTTCCAATTGATCTTCACTGTTGGGCAAGTGTTGACTGCAGAGGAAGTGCAGAAACAGCAACAACAGCATGATCCGGCTGATGGCGGTGCAGGGAAGGGGACGGATGCTCAGGGAGGACCAGACAATGACAACAGGAGTAATGGGGCTAGTAAAAGCACCACTGCATCTCAGGGTAGCAGTGGAGGGAACCAAGGTGGTGGTCTGGGTGCTGGTAGGAACAGGGCTATGGACGAACAGCTTGAGTCCCGAGGTGATTTGATGGAGTCTTCTGCTAGTGAGGTTTACAAACTCCTCGTTCAAAAAGGTGTGGTCGGTAAAAGTGGGGGTTTTGTGTGGGACAAATCTCCTGCGACAGTGAATAAATCTGTGCTAGATGAGGTAGACAGCTTCTTGTGTGAGGAACGAGTTGCGACTGATAACCTTTAAGAAAGGATGGAGATAGCGGTACGTGATGAAGAAAATGAGAAAGAAATAGTCTGGCCTGAAGACATACTGCCCAGCTTTGAGAAGATGGAAGTAAAAGATCAAGGTGCGCGCATTGAAGTCAGCAAAGGTCCAAGCAAGAAGCAGAAGGTTTGGGGACCAGTGCAGCCGCTTAGACAGAGCACCAGGATCGACAGGTCCAAGAATGTGCTAGAGAAAGCAAAGGAGAGAAAGATGGTAACCAATTTGGAGATCCCGTCAAGAATGAAAGGTATAATGCTTAGCAACCCTTTTAATTTACTGCAAGTAGAGGAACTAGATAAGATGTCTGAGATTGTAGGAGTAGAGATTCATGAGCTAGATGCTGATAGAAATGTAGCTGTAGATGTTTGTCAGGATGTTTCTGTTTCGAGTAAGAAAACTAGTTTTACTTCTGTTGTAGAGAAAACCAGTGAAATAGCCACTGTTTTAGAAGTAGATGAACCTGTGACTCCCACATCAAGAGGTATGTGAGGACCACCGACGTTGCTCTCTTCTTGACGCCAACTCCATCATCGTCGAAGCATCGGTGCCGCTACATGACGGCACTGGTAGAACTCTTTACGGCTTCGCGGTGCATGTTCATGTTTCAACGGGTCATCAGCCTCCACACGCATCATCGCCATCGAGGTGCCCCGAAAGTTCAACCCATGGTGAAACAAGTTCAAGTCACAGTCGGGGCACCTGCACCGCTAAATGTCGTCGTATCGGAGCCCCCTCTGCCGCCAGATCTACGTCTTAGCATACTACACCGTAATATCTTATCGGTGTTATGTTATTCTGTAGTAGTGACGGCCTTAACGCGTCCACGGTGTGGACTATCGAGGTACAGATTGGCTAATGACAAAGCGGACTTGGACATGACCGTTTCTGCCCGTCACACGCTATGTGTACTACGTATCTCTCGTGATTGAAGGGATGGTGCATAGATACGCAGTTTTTTTTTGTCTTACTGACACGTCGACTGAACAGTGAAGCGTCACCAGCATTTGGTACGTACTCCCTCCATTTTTTAATATAAGATGTTTTAGCATTTGTCCACATGCATGTGTACACAAATGTATGTAGACATGTTTATATGTGTATGTTCACTCAATTTAGTATGTATCTAGACAACATGTGCAACACCTAAAACATCTTATATTAAAAAAGGAGGGAGTACATATATTCTGCGTGCAGTATCAGTGCACGTAGTAGGAGGTTGATGTCTTATATCATAAAAAACATTTTTGGAGGAGCATACATGAATATATTCGCGCGCGTAACAGTAGTGCATTGTGATCCTGTTTAGCATGCCCGTTACTCTGGCATACGAGTATTCGAGACAAGGAGCACTATAATTGCTGTACAGTAGGGGCAGAGACTTTCTTGCTGCAAAAAAGAAAAGCGTACAGTTGAAAAATCTTGGCCGTATCTTTTTGTCCCATTCAGCCTGAATTATTCAAACATAGCTACGGATATGGTATTTCATTTGGCCAATTCGGATGTTTTTGCACGCAGCATCATCGCACGTCCATATAACTGGGTTACTGTAAATGGCCATTGTACGCAGTACATCGACCGCACGGGCAGGCCAACAGTGGCAAGAACTGAGGTATGCGCGTCGATGGCAGAGGATTGCGGATAGATCGAGATGGGCGTTTCTTGTTTCCAGACAGCCAGCGCCTGTCGTCCGGCCGATGACAATGTTGTAGTTATTGTAGGTCTGCTTCACCGGATGCGCTTTCGTTAACAGTGTTGAATCCTACTCCCCTCCCATTCATCCAGCTGGTAGGCGTCCGTCCACGACGACTGCACCGGCGGATGGGCGAGCACTACACTTGCACCGATCTTCTTCATTTTTCTCGATTGAGAAACGTACGGCCACTTGCATTGCATCGATCACCGCCGGAGATTCCGCTCGTCGCGATCGACATGGATGGAGGTGGAGCAGACCCACGGCCATGGGCGTACGTTCGATCGTATTCTGTATTCTGTAGCGGCCAAGTACTGCAGCTGATGAGTACGTGCGCGTGCGTGTGGAGCCACGGTGAGTTGACGAGACGCGCCGTGTTGTTGTCGATCCTATGGCCTGCCTGCCGGTGTGCCCATGTCGTCTTCCTCCTCGGCTATTTCCCCTTTTTGCGAGACCGCGATCTCCACATTTCCCTGCAGCGTCAGCTATAGTGGTACCGGTATGATTGACGGTATCCATCCTTTGATTTCCTGCATATTCGCAAAAAAAAAGATTTCCTGCACTGTCCACCAAGTCTATGTCTAATCCGTTGCAACCTAGTCTAAACACACTATTAAGAGCAAAATCTTACACTAACCACCCACCAGAAGAGTACGAACTACATCACACTTTTTGGGCATGACATTTTTGTTCAGTTAGACAGGATCGGCATGTTAGATCGATGTGGCTGCACAACATTGTGGAAAGCTCAGCGGGTGTCACTGACGATTATGTCTAGGCTTTTCTCCATCTGCTCCAATTCTCGTCATCCTGCAGCTGAATCAGCTGATACCCTAGTACCTCTATCGGCGCGGCACATAGGACGACATGACGCGGTCGGTGGCTAGATCGGCGCGTGCGCGTAAGCTGCTGCATTGCCGTGGACGGCGTCCGCATTGGCCGCCCGGCGAGCGCTCCGACGCCCGGCCGGCCCCGTCCGCTCGGCTCCTCCACCCGATGCGGTGCCGGTACTAGCGACCGGAGATAACGTATCCTGCCGCGCCGTCGGGCGTGCGCGCGTACGCTGCGCCGTGGTCGTTGGCTGCGAGATGGTTATGATAAGCACCTGGTCACGTGCGTGCCTGCGTCGAGACAACGGAGATCATGTCTGCGCATGGTCGCCGGATGCCATCCCGGCCTGGTCCAGGCTATCTCTCTCCCTGGTTTTGATTTGTCAGTCTTCGTCTTCACGGATCGGGCCGGCGGCCGGCCGGGGACAAAACGTCTCTTGCGCCATGTTACAGGGCGCTCTCCCCGATCGAGAGCTCTCCCGGACTCGCTTTGCTTGGTTTCGTCGTTAGTACAGGAGGTGTGGATACGGCATGCAGTCCCGGCAGACAAGCGCCCGCCATGATTGGCGAGCGTGCGTCGTCGTCTAATGGCAGGTAGGAACAGAGCCTGCTTGCTCGCAACTTGCCAGTACAACTCGTAGACGCTGTGACGAC
Organism: Poa pratensis; assembly: GCA_947311845.1. Classification (NCBI taxonomy): domain Eukaryota; kingdom Viridiplantae; phylum Streptophyta; class Magnoliopsida; order Poales; family Poaceae; genus Poa; species Poa pratensis. The sequence goes on from CAMZMU010000053.1 coordinate 13,255,604, forward strand.
TGATACAGTTCGCACATACTAGTATATACGTTGGCATTCATTCAGGGGTTATGTAGCGAAATTGCTGCGCCCGTGTCGTCACTGTTTCTTGTTGCTTTTGGCTTTAGGTCACCGTTCTAGGAAAAACCAAGAACAGTCAGTGTAACCTTCCATTGGTCTATAGTACCCATCCAAAGTGGAGTTCCCTACTCTTGTTTTTTTTAAGAGTTGCACTTTGAAATACCACCGATTCTACCTTTGTTAGCGTGAATTTTTGTAGAAAACTAAGTACAGGGAGCAATAAAACTCCTTGTTCTCAAATATGTATCATTAATTTATTGACATAGTTCATTATAAGAGAATTAATCTCATGCATATAAGAGTGTGTATTAGTAAAAAGGAAAGTATAAGGAGCAATAAACTCCTTGTTCCTAAATATATGTGATTTATTGATATACTCCCTCTGATCGAAAAAAATGTCGCCGGTACAGGTAAGATTTTGTGCCTCCCTATGTTGAAATATTTCGACGCTTTATACGGATCGGAGGGAGTAGTTCATTATAATAGAATGAACCTTGTGCATATAAGAGTGTCTACTTGATTTGATTTAGATCTTTGTACACTTGTAAAATTGCTAAAAAGTCATGAACGTTGAACATGTGATTCTGCATTAAATTCCGTGAAAACACGATAAATATACCCTAGAAAAAAAGATGGAAGATCTTTAATTATTTTGAGATGTACAAGTGCATGAATCTTCAACTCAAGCAGTCACCCTTTTTTTTTGCGGAGAAAGATCAGATATATTAAACCAGAGTTCTTACAAGACAGTCCTCAAGAAAAAGGAAATTACACACAAGTCCTGCAGAAACTACGAAGACGCCGTCGTTGACGAGGACGCTCTGCCGGCGCGCCGCCGCCGCTCCTCCACTGCATCCTTGGATCGGAGAGAGTCCCATGGCGGACGGGAAGTCGACAGTCCTCAGCTCCAGAGAGCCTCCACCCTGCATCGTCGCCGTCGCCCTCGATCTGGTTCGCCATATCATCACCTTCGGGAGCTTTCGGAACCGGCGCCGCCACTCCACGGCCACCGGGACGGGAAGCGAGCGCACCGCACCACCACGGAGCCGTGCGCGAGGGGAAGGAGGCGGATCCGTGGTTGCCCTCCGAAGAGCACCACCACCAGAGGAGATCACCGCCGCCACCAAAACGCCCGACCGGCCACGCCATCTCCTCCACGATGCCGCCGGCAGGCACCTACTCGAGCCTACACTGTACACATGACGAGATCCGTGGCTCCCCGACCCTCCCGCCGCCGAAGCGGCCGGCGGAGAGAAGGGGACCCGGCGAATCGCCGCCGGTGAGGTGGTTCGAACGGGGGGTTCCAAGAAATCGCCCTTCGCTACAGTAGTGGGGAAGGGATGAGGCCAAGGTCCTCTACGACGTGTTCAAGCAGTCACCCTTACATGCACATTTGCTTTTCTTCCTTTTGCAAGTGTTTCAGGTGCTTTTTTGCAAGACAAAACATATCTACCCTCTTGGATACTCAAGTAGCGAACCCATTACATGTAGAAATCCGGTCAGACCAGTATGCATGATTGGATATACTATCAAGAAGACGGATCCAATGATAGTAGTTGGTAGATTTCTGTAATGGGAACTGTTTGCCCGTACTGTTCAAATGATTATAGTTTTATGGAGACCATTATCAATGGTCCTAGCGAGGCAGGCCAGCCAAGGGCCATGGCCTAAGTTAGTACCAAGTGTTGGAGATCTTTGTTAATTGAGCAAGACAATATGGCCTACGTGGAGTGAGTTCATGGCGCCGGACAAAGACCAATCGGCATCTCCGGCGCCAGCAATTGGCATTTTGCTCTTCACGCAGTGCCTGGCGAAAGACCTTTTTCTATTCAGACTCGCCTCTTTGCCACACAGCTTCGGACAACCCTAGACGAATCTTCCAGCGTCCCTAGATGTTCCCTGCACGACTTTTTTCAAGGATATGTCCTGGAAGGCATATCAGTTTTCATAGAAGAAGAGGCCAAGCGGCCGAATTACAACGCGGGCTGGCACAGACGCCGAGCGCGCAACCACACTGCCGTAGCAGCTCGTAACCTAAAAACCTAGCGGACTACTCGCGAAACCTCCACCGCTCCGCCTGTCCTAGGCTACCTCTGAAGAGACTGGCGACTCGCCAGGTTTCTCCCTCTACCCTAATCGACTCTAGTACCCTACCGACTGATGGTGTGGCGCCGTCAAAAACAATGTCGTTTCGGTGGTTCCACAACGTCCATGCCACGAGGGCTAGGGCCGTCCACAGGTCCTTGCGGTCTCTCCTCGACGCGGTCCTGGAGCAAAACCACCCTTCCAAGGTCTCATTAGCCCCTCGGGTCCATCCGGGGAATCCCCAACCGAGGCAACATTTTGTCCAGATCTCCCGTGAGAAGACGCATCCCACCAGAAGGTGATCAATACTCTCCTCCACTTGGTCGCACATGGGGCAGGCACCAGGCCGAGGGAGACTCCGTCGAGCGAGCCGGTCGGCTGTCCAACAGCGCCCGCGAAGGGCAAGCCACAAGAAGACCTTGCACTTGGAGGGAGCTCTGGATCGCCAAATGGCGGGAGCGCCGGCCATGGCCACGGACCCCCAAAAAAACGCCGTGTAGCACGAACGGGATGAGTAAACTCTCCTCGCGTCCTAGATCCACTCAAAGGAATCTGCCCGTGCCGGGACGAGCTGTACCCCTGGCAGCTTGTCAGCCACCTCCGGAGTTCCTCAATGGCCAGTGCCGAGAGGTCCGGTGAGACGTCCTCTAGCCAACCACCACCTAAAGCGTCTCGGACGCACCGTGTCTTAACAGCTTCCCGCGACACGGCCTGAAAAAGAGCCGATGTCAAGTCCCGAATGCGCCCCTCGGGTAGCCACTTATCGGTCCAGAAAAGCGTCGATGCTCCATCGCCAATCACCGAGCGAGTTGCAGCCTCGAACATCTGTCTGACCACCCTCGGGACCTGAATGTTAAACTCACGCCACGGCTTGGTGGAGTCCGTCCGCTCTAGCCAAAGCCAACGAGCCCGAAGGGCAATGTTCATCACCTTCAGGTTAAGTATTCCCAATCCACCTAACTTCCGGGGCATACAAACTCGGTCCCACGCCACAAGGCAATGTCCACCGTGGACCTCTTTGCGGCCTTTCCACAGGAATTCCTTGAGGATCCTTTCCAACGCCACAAGAGTTTTGGGCGGTAAGTCAAGGGACATCATGGCAAAGATCGATATGTCGGAGAGGATAGTGCGTATCACGGCCAGCCTCCCACCGCGGTCCATCAAACCAGCCCCACAGCTTGGGAGACGGCTAGCCACGTTATCCACCATATATTGCAGCTGCCCCTCGATCAGCTTGCGCAGGGACAGAGGGAGTCCAAGGTAGCGTAAGGGGAATGCCTGGACGCTGCAACCCAATAGCTGAGTGACCCTCTGGGCATCACCTTCCGAACCACGAATAAGGTGGGCTGAGCTCTTGTTGAGGTTAGTGCACAGCCCGGAGGCCGCGCCAAAGTCCTCCAACAAGGCAGCGCACACCTGTAGATCGCCCACTGACGGTCGAAGGAAGGTGACCACATCATCCGCATAGATGGAGGTGCGGTGCCGTAGCCCGGACGTCGAGAGGCGGGAGAGGCACCCCTACTCAGTCGCCTTCTCGATCAGGTGGTATAGGGCTTCCATGACGAGGATGAAGAGCAGAGGCGAGAGCGGGTCGCCTTGCCTGAGACCACGCCGATTGGCAATCTTACCACCCGGGAATCCGTTCATCAGCACCCTCGTAGAAGCGGTAGAAAGGAGGATGCAGATCCACGCGATCCACCTTTCGCCGAATCCCATCTTCTTAACCACCTCCAGCAGGAAGGCCCAATCCACCGTGTCGAAGGCTTTCCTGATGTCGAGCTTGAGAAGAACCGCCGCCTTAGAAGTGCTATGCAACTTCCTTGCCATCCCATGCACCAACATAAAGTTGTCATGGAGGCACCTCCCACGCACAAAACCGCTCTGGTGTGGCCCTACCAACAGCGGAATAGTGGGGGCCACCCTCACCGCAAGGATCTTGGCCACGAGCTTGGCGAAACCGTGGATCAGGCTGATCGGTCGAAAATCCGCACTTCCTCTGCCCCAGGCACCTTGGGGAGGAGCGTGATGTATGCCTGGTTCACCACCCCGAAACCACGAGAGTCCAACCTAGAGCGAGAGCTGAAAGTGTCCATCACGTCATTCTTAATGACGCTCCAGCAAGCCACGTAGAACCGGCTGCACGACTAGCCTTGCTTTGCTAACCAGGCAAACTCCTGCTGCCATGAAGCCCACTAAACTGAAGCAGCACACACATTTTCCAAGTAGGGCCTCGATGTGTTCCACTAAAAAACGAAGGTGCTGACTGTTGGCTACTCCTTCTAGTTCACAATCTTTTTTAGTTTTAGAGATGTATTAATTAAGTTAAACTTTGGAAGATTTAACATGGGTATCTTAAACAATAATACTTAGGTTGAAAACTTGGAAAGCATATCAAGATCGTCACCGGTCTGGACTTAGGTCTTAGCACTATAAATACATCTTGTAAACCGCCAGTTGGGTAAGTCGCAAGTTGTTAAGCTCTAGCGTTTGTAACTTCTCCCAATATAGTGAAATTTTGTTGGCTGGCGCCCGTGGTCTTTTACCCTTCTCTTTAAAGGGTTTTTTGGACGTTAAAATATTGTGTCCCCGTGTGTCGATCTTACTTTCATTCATCGTTTTATTGCATATCGTGTATAACATACTATACTATAATTCAATAAAAAATGTGCATGACAGTTGAAGTTTCAAAAAGGCTGAAAGTCCAACATAAATATACGAACCTAATTTTTTTTGTTGATAAACATGATCATTTCCGTGCCACATTAAAAGTGTAGATCTATAATAGGTAGTGAATAATAAATTCATTATAGACCACATATTTTTGTTTCCGTGCAGCCCCGAACAATAGCATACATTTCGGGAAAATTTACAGATACATACTCCCCCGTATCAAAATATAAGACTCTCTGCTTACTTTCTACATTGATACGGAGGAAGTAGTTGTCATTCATATATTTTTCGTGCAAAAGTTTCAGATTTCTTATGACATCGATTGTGGCGTTGTAATAATTTGTTCGTACTAATAGGAATTAATTGCTTGTCTTTGTTCTCTCTAGGCTCGCCGTCAGTGCTTCGTCCCATCTTGCGCAAACACATATGAGGGGAGGGGTTATGGAGGAGATGTATTCGGGTGGCGGTGGTGGAGGGGACTTTAGTGATAGGTGGAAGTATTGGCACCTTTTACGGATGAATGGCAAAAACTAGGTCATGTCATCCATCTAAACTGATTTTGACCGAGGAATGCCACTTACAGGGACCAAGCTAGTCTACCCGGTATTGAAATTTTAGGTTTAAAACTATACCAAAATCAGTTCAAGTAGAAAATCTACACATCACGATAAGTTGAGTGACCTAAGATGCACTTATCTCTAATTGAAATAAATGAACGCAACACACACAGTTCAACAATCCTATATATATGACCCTAAGTATATCTAACAAACAAGTGAAGCCAATTTACTTTCACCAATCAAGCTATTCTTCTCCACGGATGGCTGATTAATCTATGATCCCACACATGATGCCGAAGATTGATTAATCTACACAAGTACACTACACAAGGTCGCCCGTGCATGCATGCATGTGTGCTCAGCATGCAGATCTAGCGAAACCACTCCTCAGCCGTGTGTAGACGCAGACAAATCCAGAGATTAAAGAACGAAGTAAGTAAACAAAGATTTAATAGATCGATCGAGTATGTCCCATGGCCCAAACCCTGCAATGGCGTCCTCCACTACGAGTCTACTAGCACCCACGTCTCTCCTTGTCACGCATTTACAACTCTCGCTTTCGCCCTCTCCTCCCCCTAGCGCGGTAGCTCCCCTCTCCATCGTATAGCCAGCATTCTCTTCTTCCCCCGTCTCATCAACCTTGCGCGCGGCCGGTTACCTTCTCCTCAGCTACCCTTTCGTCCCCTTCTATCCTTACACGGCGCCCGTTATAAATAGCTCGCCTCGCCGGAAAAGCGAGCAATCAGCTCACACTGCCACTTACACACTCGGCTAGCTAGATTGCTCGATACATCAGCGAAACCATGTCGTCGAGCAGTAGGAGGTCACGTTCGCGGCGCGCTGGGGGCTCGCTGTCGTCGTCGTCGTCAATGTCCATCTCGGAGGAGCAGATCTCCGACCTCCTGTCCAAGCTGCAGGCGCTGCTCCCCGACTCGTCGCAGGCAGCTCGTAGTGGCACTCACAGGGTAAGTAACTAATCGGATAGAGCGCGCACTAAGCAATCAAGCTAGCTTTCTTACGTTTCCATGAATATATAGCTAGCTAGTGAAGCCATGGTTTACTCGGCTGAGCTTCCATGCTTGTGTGTTGATATATAGTGCACTAATGCAGGGGTCGGCGTCGAGGGTGCTGCAGGAGACGTGCAGCTACATCCGGAGCCTGCACCGGGAGGTGGACGACCTCAGCGAGACGCTGGCCGCGCTGCTCGGCTCCGACGCCGTCACCGCCGACCAGGCCGCGCTCATCAGGAGCCTCCTCCTCATGTGACCATCCATCGATCGACCCCAAGCTCGCTCGGCCGGCGCATATGAGTACGCCGTCCGTGGCGGGCGCTGGATCATACTCCGAGCTAGCACGCCGGGCCGGCTTAGCTAGTGTTCATGCGTGCGAGCGAGCATTTCTTTGAGATTTTTTCATTGTTTTGTTGATTAGTTTGATGGACCCGAGCTTGGATTGCGAGATGTTTTGGTTTTTTGGACAACCATAATCACTCGAGATACTGGCACTGTGCGGTACACTGCTCTAGTATCTACTCCTAACTAGTCGGTGCTGTACGCTGAAAGGCTAATGCGTGTTGTTTAGTATGCACGAGAGGGTGCTTTATTTGTTTTTGGTACTGCTTGACTCTCTTCATTAAGATGGATCATCGTTTTTTTTTACGGACCACGCTGTTGATGATTGCAGCTACCGCTCTTGGATGTGGAGTATGCGTATTGTGTATAGTGTTGCGTCATATGTACGCTTTGCCTGAGATGATTTGGATTATACTCACTCCGTTCATAATTACCCTGCCTTACAGGTTTGTTCAAGGTCAAATTTTGTAAAGTTTAGCCAAATAAATAGGATAAGTGCAAACATTTATAATATAAATAAATATCATCATAAAAAATAGTATTACATGTATTTGGTATTATTGATGTCGATATTTTTCTACATGTTTGGTCAAACTTATAAAAGTTTCACTTTGACTTAACCTAAAACGCGGGGTAATAAAAAATTGAAAGAGTACAGTTAAATTGAAAGGCAATGATTTATGAGCCTCTAATTCATTGTGAAGCCTATGAATGTTTGTGACCCGGTATTGTCATATGGTATCATTGTGCTGGAGATTCGTGCACTCGGTTCTTATTTATATTATCGATATACAATAAAACAATGCAACAAATATGATTCATTCTGGAATAAAAAGAAACCAGCGGAAGCTAGAACAAAAATCCATCCGCACCCACTTTCTTTACTGCTACATGGTGATATATTATTATACACTCCAAAAATAGCGAAGCCAGGAAACTGATATTTGGGGGAGGGGCAAGAAGGCAAAAAATGCGATCTAATTCATAATATGAGATAAATTGTATAAAATGTTGACATTTGTTTCACGGTAAATCAAGAAGTTGGACATTGTAGAAAATCAAGAAATCAACATCTTAGTGGGGCTGCATACGGGAGGGAGGCAGGAAATCAAAGACACCAGTTGCGTACGCCGATGACTACAACCGTGCAACTAATTAGAGGATATGTACGCTGGTAGTGCCAGATCCTGATGCTCGGCTGGGTTCTGAAACCGGGATCATATTTAAAGATACACTTTGTTTCTAAATATAAGACTTTGTAAACCTTCTGATTTATCCTCTCGTTTGTTTTAAGATGAGTGAATCTACACACTAAAACATTCTACATACCTATAAATTAGGATAAAGCCATAAAGAATAGAAAGTCTTATATTCTGGAATGGAGTGAGTAGCTAATCTAGGGTTGCAGCAGAAACTCGCCGTGTGTCCTTAAACTCCAGTAACAGTAACTGCATTCCCTACGTACCTTTGAAGCAGCTTTGGGCTGGACCAAAAGTTTTGGCCTGGACAGTCCATGCAACGTTTTTTTTTTAGGGGGAGAGTCCATGCAACCTTGTGGGTTGCGATGAGCCAAGAATGGGCCGTCTTCTGTTCCATGTCTCGTTGTTTCTTGGACTTCTTTGTTCGGCCCGATGAAGAAAACCTTATGTGTGTGCATCCTGTACTCATGTCCTCCACTGTTAAATTCTCAAAAAAAAAAATGTCCTCCACTGTTTGATCTAAAAAAAAAGTCCTCCACTGTCCAGTTTCCACAACATATCTTGACATAAACATTTAAAAAGAATATATATAGCGATCTACGTCCATCTTGAAAAAAAAACCTAGCGATCTACATACATTTTCCGGAGCATCTAAGTGACCTAGCAAAATCATAATATCTAACTAACTCTCAGTCGACTAAGAATTAGCAAAATCATAATATTAGCTATCAAAATGCAGTACATCCATCACAGTTTCATTTGTTTGTTCATGTGATCACATGCATGTGAAATACTCCTTAATATTAAAAAATTCTTAGCTTAAAAATTGCAGACCCTAGCATATATTTTATATATTAATAAAATGTGTATGAGTTCCAGATGGGATAATATATTTTTTCAATGAGATGTCCTGACGGACATATCAAACACATAGAAGAAGATGCCAAGCGGCCGATACTCGAAACGAACGCCACTACCCTAGATACACCTACAACAAGAGGGGTTGCCTTGCCCAGCGAGAGACTCAAGGAAACATCTCAACCAATGTCGGTCACCACTGAAGAAGGAACAACTCCTCAAAATTTCCCTAGCCGATGAAGAGTCGGCAAGTGAGTGATAAGACCTCTCTGGTCCCGAAAACAAGGGATTGTGCGGCATTTGCTTGCCACGATATTTGCAGTGGAGATTATAGCCCCTTAAAGGACTTGAACTTGATACGTCACCAAGTCATCTAGCTTCTTCCCTCTCACTTTTATTATTTCAGTTCTCTCCCTTACCTACTTGTTCATTTTTCATATGTTTCTTGCGAGAGTAATCTTCTCCCCATAGGTTTGTTTAAATAGTTGTGTCTTTGGAGAATTTTACCCATCCACAATTCCCTAGAAGCAATGAATTTTGAGAAAAATATGTAGTAGCCTATTCACCCCCTTTAGGCTCCATCTTTGATCTTTCACCATACTTGCTATTTTAATCAGTGGTACCGCGGGGTTTTACATAGTTTAATATTAGCTGCACAATTCATATATTGTTTTTATTTGTTTATTTGATACTAATGTATTATGCATGCATGTTTAACTGATAGGCATCTTGTGATTGTTCTATTTTCATTATTCTATTATCTTTATTATAGTTTAGCGGCTAATGTGGTTAATGTTATATGTGTACTTAGCATTAGTTGTATTTGTAGATGAATAACTAAAATATTTATATTATGTTATATATCAGGTCTTAGTATAGTACTCTCTCTTTTATTCGTTCTTCACTTCTTCTCTCAACTTTATTTGGTCATGTGGTTTAGTACATGAGTCTACTTTGGTGACACTGTACAAAATAACAAACACACTGAAAGTGCATCTAATGCCCCTAGTGGTTTTTGACGATTAATGATGGATGATTATAGGACTAATGTTTATCTGGAGTGTATAAAGGTGATTGTTAGAAATATGCCTATGATGGAATAATAGTTCATAGGTATTATGTATATTTCGTTGTATCCATGATTTATTATATGTTCCTTGAATAATGTATATGTATTGATTTGCAAGTGTGTAACTTGTTTTTGAAACCCATTACTTGTATGGTTATTCTATCCCTAGTCGGAGTTCATGTGAGGACACACGTGAATATGAGACTAGCACATGCATTTATTGATGGCTATGTTTCGCAAGTCATAGACGTGTAGATGTTAAAAATAATGTGGACACATGGGGTTGGACTGACACCTTGAGACATAGCAATAACGATCCTAGTTATTTCTCTTTACGATGTGTGGGCTTTTATCTTTAGACCTGAGATTTTCGCATATATTTATGATGTGATCAACCTACTTTGGGACTAGCAAACGGTACGCCGTAATTGGGTAGTTATAAATGTAGGTTTCGTGTTTTTCATGAAACATGACATTGGACAGGGCGTAACAAGTGTATTTATTTTCGACGCAGAAGAGTCTATGGAACACTTGTTTATTTGTGTGCAACATTTGGTGGTTAATTCATTTTACTTTTAGTATTTCTCATCCCGCAAGTATTGCCAATATGTTTGGTAGTTGGCTTAATGAAATTGCTAAAAAAACGAAGGCATTAATACGTATATGCGTTTCTACTTTTGACAATTTGGAATTGCCATAACGAAATTGTTTTAACAAGGTGGAGATGGTGACTTGCTTAGTGTTCTTGTTTTGGTCTGGTTGGACCGATTGAATTTCTGTGTAGTGTCATATCCTTGTTTTCACTTGTTGTCATGATTGGTTTCACCGCATTGTATGGCTGGAAGATTTTGTTTTTCATTTTTCTTAAAACAAGAAGACGAGAGCACAAGAGAAAGTGTACTCGGTGAAAACCAACTTCCAGTGAAAACCACCATGTTTTAAAGTTCTAAAAAAATACTCAACAAAATTGTGTTATGTTGGAAAGGTAAAGTTCTATAGATATATAAATTTGTAAGTTCAAACTCCAAAATTGTTTAGAAGTTTTGAAAATGACACATTCATTGCTGAATAGTAGATTAAACAAACAAATAGAAGCAATGTTACTATTCATTGGTGATTTTGTCATTTTCATACTCACTCCGTCCCAAAATAAGTGTCTTAGATTTGTCTAAAAGTGGATGTATCTACACATGCATGTGTAGATACATCCACTTTTAGACAAATCTAAGACACTTATTTTGGGACGGAGTAAGTAGCTTCAAAACCATTTTGAGTTTGAAATTGCAAATTTAAATATTCCCAACTTAATGCATTTTTGTTTGGGATTTTATTAAATTTTCAAACATGATTTTTTGTGTGTTTTTCATCGAAAGTTTGTTTTCACCTGATATTTTCCGAGAGCACATTACTGAGTGACATGTAGAGAAAAGGATAGCACGCGTGCCCACTCATGCAAGAGATCGATCAATCCATGGAAATGCAAAGTGTTCCCAACCAGTAGACGAGTTTATGGGAAGAAACATTCAAAGCGCAGCATGCTGAGCCCAAGGCCAAACCAGGGCACTCCAAGAATAACCGTTGCTCTTGTCCACACGCTGCACTTACAAAAACGAGACCTCGCCGCGACATTCTTCTTCTCACTACGTACCCGTGCGGCGAGGAGCCCCGGACGGCTCCGGCAACGAAATCACAAAAAACACTCGCGCTCCCGTGCATTGGTCGCGCACAATGGCCAACAAGGCCGCCACCGCCAGCATCATCGCCGCCGTGGGCGTCGTGGCCGTCATCGGCACGATCGCGGCCGTCATGACCTCCCGGAAGGCCCACGGCGAGGGGGCACCCATGGCCACCAGCGTCAAGCTCTCCCAGCTCTGCGCCTCCACCCTGTACCCGGACAAGTGCGAGAAGAGCCTCACCCCCATGGTGAACGAGTCCTCCAACCCGGAGGATGTCTTCAAGGCCGCGCTCCAGGTGGCCCTGGACGAGGTCGGCGCCGTGTTCGTCCGCTACACCGACGTCGGCAAGGGCGCCGCTGACAGCGTCACCAAGAGCGCCATCGGCGAGTGCAAGAAGCTCCTCGACGACGCCATCGGGGACCTCAAGGACATGGCAGGCCTTAGGTCCGACCAGGTGGTGCAGCACGTCAATGACCTGAGGGTCTGGCTCTCCGGAGCCATGACGTACGTCTACACCTGCGCCGACGGCTTCGACAAGCCCGAGCTCAAGGAGGCCATGGACAAGGTGCTCCAGAACTCCACTGAACTCAGCAGCAACGCGCTGGCCATCGTCACCAAGGTCGGCGAGTTCCTGCAGAGCCAGGAGGACTACAATAAGAAGAACGGCGCGGGGAGCCGCCGACTTCTCGGCTGGACAATCGGCGGCGACGCCACAACAGAGGAAAGCAGGCGCCGCCTTCTGGCCGTCAATGGCAGGCTGGACGAAATCGCCGACGTGAGAGACGCGAGCAGGCGCCTGCTGTCGGAGACGCTGGACGAGATCACCGAGATGTCCCACGACGGAAGCCGCCGCCTCCATAGCTTTATGTTGACCGACGACGATGAGTCCAACGCCAGCGAAGACAGCGGCCCCGAATTCGACGTCGTTGGGCGCCGCCGGCTGCTGATGAGCATGGATGCCTTTAAGGGATTCTCCAACCTGACCAAGGAGACCGACTTCGTCAGGCGCCGGCTGCTGAGCATGTCGTTCAACGACGCGTCGTCCGAGACCGGCGCCGAGGTTAAATACGACCAGGACGGTAACAAGCGCAGGCTGCTGAGCATGTCCTTCAACGGCGCGTCCTCCGAGACGGCTCCGAGGTTAAATACGACCAGGAAGGAAACAGGCGAAGGCTTCTGTCCGCACAGATCGAGAGCATCGCCGACATGTCGGCCCAGATGAACCGGCGCCTCCTCGCGACGGAGCTCCCCGAGGACCTCGCCGGCAAGCGCCAGCTCCTGTCCAACACGCTCATAATGGTCCACGACGTCGCCAGCGAGGCCAACTGCCAGCTCGAGGCGATCGGCCACGGCGAGGAGGATGAGCGGAGGGTGCTGTCGACGGAGGTGATCGGCACGATCGAAGACCTCGACGACCACAACAAGCCCAACCACCAGCACCGGGCGCTTCTGTCCGCCGGCGCGTTCCCGGAGTGGATGCCGTCCCACGCCCGGAGGCTGCTGCAGCTCCCCGGGCTGCAAAAGCCCAACGCGGTGGTGGCCGCGGACGGTAGCGGTAACTTCAAGACCATCACGGAGGCCATCAACGCGGCGCCCAAGAAGTCCACCGCCCGCTTCGTCATCTACGTGAAGGCCGGCGAATACAAGGAGTATGTGACCATCCCAAAGGAGACGACCAACATTTTCATGTACGGCGACGGGCCCACCAAGACCCGTGTCATCGGCGACAAGAGCAACAAGGGGGGCTTCGCCACCATCGCCACCCGCACCTTCTGTAAGCTCTCTCCACATGAATTGGTTGATCTTGGTCATGCTTGTGTTTACCACATCCATTGATCGCCATATATGGATTTCTTGCAGCGCGGAGGGAACGGGTTCATCTGCAAGTCAATGGCGTTCGTGAACACGGCGGGGCCGGACGGGCACCAGGCGGTGGCGATGCACGCGCAGGGGGACTTTTCGGTGTTCTTCAACTGCCGGTTCGAGGGGTACCAGGACACGCTGTACGTGCACGCCGGCCGGCAGTTCTTCCGCAACTGCGAGGTGCTGGGCACCATCGACTTCATCTTCGGCAACTCGGCGGCGGTGTTCCAGAACTGCCTCATGACGGTGCGGAAGCCCATGGACAACCAGGGCAACATGGTGACCGCGCACGGCCGCACGGACCCCAACATGCCCACCGGCATCGTGCTCCAGGGCTGCAAGATCGTGCCGGAGCAGGCGCTGTTCCCCGTCCGGATGACCATCCCCAGCTACCTCGGCCGTCCGTGGAAGGAGTACGCCAGGACGGTGATCATGGAGAGCACCATCGGGGACCTGATCAAGCCGGAGGGGTGGTCGGAGTGGATGGGTGACCTCGGCCTCAAGACGCTCTACTACGCCGAGTACGCCAACACCGGGCCCGGCGCCGGCACCAGCAAGAGGGTCACGTGGCCCGGATACCGCGTGATCGGACAGGCCGAGGCCACGCACTTCACGGCGGGCGTGTTCATCGACGGCATGACCTGGCTCCAGAACACCGGCACGCCCAACGTCATGGGCTTCATCAAGTGATCCAGCTAGCTAGCTTGCGACTCCGGCCGTGTGCTCGTCAGGCATCGATCGGTGGAAGCACGTACGTACGGTGGATGCTTGGCGAGACATAAAGAGCAAGATGAATGTGTGTATCATTTGTACAGAAGTACAAAAAGCAAAATTAGTTCACGTTTGCGAAGTTTATGATGTAATGTACTAATTGATTAGAACCTTTCTACATGACCTTGTATATGTTTTTTGTTTGTTAAGAATGTCTAACGAAATTGATGAGATATAGTATTGGAGAAATATTAGTTTCATTCTTAGGATCATGTTTCTCTTATTTTCACTAGTTGCCAATACACGTGCAATGCGCGTTTTATCTACCTAGCAATTTGCATGGTACTACTCTCTCCAATACAGAATACTCCCTCCGTTCCTTAAAAGGTAAGGCGTATATCTTTAGTCAAAATTCAACATAGGGTAATTTTGACCGATCTTTTTTAAAAATATAAAAATTTCAAATACCAAATCAATATGAATAGACTCATCATTGAATATTTTCATTGTACGTAAATTAAATATTATAAACTTTTTTTTTGTCTACAAGATTGGTCAAAGTTACACTATGTTGAATTTTGACTAAAAATATATCCCTTACTTTAACAAATGGAGGTACTATAGTGTATACCATTTTTGAGTCAAACATTAACAAAAAATCATCAAGCTTATAGAAAATTGTCGACTAATATAATAAAAATAAAGGCAGTGCAAGATTAAGATAATTTTGTATGAACTCGGTTGAAATTTAGAAAGGTTAACTCAGATAAAATCTTTGTGTACTAATTTTCTTTAAAAGAGAGAATAAGCTTGCAAAAGAAGGACACTACTTCGATCATCTCCACCAATCCATTCCACCGTTCATGTGTGCTTTGAGATCCATAGAGATGATCACACACACTCCCCCGTCCCATCCATCGTTCTATCTCTAGCAACCCATTCAACGCTGCAGTTGAATTTGATACTTAAGACTTCTTGATTTTGAACCAAGGGTTGGATTTATGAACTGTTTGAATGGTTTTGTTTCGTTTTTTCACATCTTCGAAAAATAAGAACAATATTGGATATATTTGCCCAATCTACAAAATCGAATTTTGAAATAATGATGAAACATATGTGAAACCACAATGAAATATATGAAAAATGGAACGTGATACATGAGAGAGAATGTTGTGAGATAAAACATGAAGACATGTAGCATCGGCAGAGAAGGGGCTAAGATTAGACTAGCGGCACCACATCCCGTTTAGTTTGTTTGTACATGTTATTTTTGATTGATATACAAAACTAGAGCCGAGACGGGAAGGTAGTCGATAACAAGTCAATTGCATATCTTTTATTTCAAGATAAAATCCATGAAATTATATTATTCCAGTTGGCAGAGAAGTGCATGATACGTTCAAAACATATACATAATTTTTGATTGATGTATGTTATTATTATATTTTGCTACATACTCATTACATGATTTTATATCATTTTATAGTGTATTCATTGGATTAACCTATTAACCCAGTGCCAAGTGTCAGTTGTTATTTTCTGCCTATTTTTGTATTGCAGTTTATGCCCATACAAAACTTTCACAACTAGATAAAAATCACTACGCATAGACAATTTCTGATACCATTGTAGGGTTTCGTATACGTAAAACAAAAAAAAAACGTTCTACAAGAAAAGCCCAAGATCTATCTATAAAGTTGCAATTAACAGATAAGATCTTGATCATACCAACAACCGATAGCGGAAGTAGATTGTCGGTGAAGCCAGTTGAGATCCCTGCAGCTAGGTGTATCCCTCCCAGTCACGAGGGTTAAATCTCCTTCCGCTCACTGGCTCAAACGTATGATCCCTCCACCGGTATCCATGTGTACGGTCGTCCAATCCGCCAGCGTTCCACCTTGTACTAAGGGCGAGAGAGGAACAACCTTTCGGCGTATGTGGAGAGAGAGAGAGAGAGAGAGAGAGAGAGAGAGATATTCAACTCAAAACATGAGTTATGGGACAAGCTTTCAATTACGAGTTTACTTGATATTCTCATGGTCAAGTAACTTATGCATATGACAACGACATAAAGATATAACTTAAACCCATGACAAACTATGTCGTAGCATATCAATAAATTGATCGGTTCAATACCATTGTTTTTCCAACAATGTACTTTAATTTGTATTGGTATCCTTATCATTTTGACAATACCTACGACCATGAAAACATGATCATCACATAGCACATGAGCTAATACTAGAGGGGGACTAGGAACAACCTGGTGTTCATCGACTCTCATGTGCTTGTGAGTTCTCCTTTGAATCTCTCATTCAAAAATACAACAGTTAATACATAAAGAAATAAACATTAATAATGATCATGAAGATAAATAATAACATTTTTTCTGCCTCTAGGGCATTTCTCCTTCACGAGTACTAACACAAATTTAGGGAGCGCGATAACACAAATCGTGAGAGAATATAGTGTTATAGATGTGTTGCTGAGCATGTTTTTTTTGTTGTCTGGCTTTCTGCGAACTTCCTAAAACTCTGATGTGGTTGTAACTATGGTAGTGAATATGCATTGTAAGGAAACTTTTTAGCTTGTTGGTTTCATAAATGAAATCATAAACCTTTATTCCCAATGTTGGCTGGGAATGAAAAAAAAAGAGTCTAATGTTGATTGAGAAACATTTGCGAATTCAATATAACCGGGAATAATAAGCGGCTCCCGTGTCGCCTCCCTGGCAAAACGGGGGCGACAGATCCTAGCGCGGCGGCAGGTCTTCCCCCTTCTCCTCTCGCCGCCACCATTGGCCACGCTGGCGGCGGGCCTTGTCCCCCAAATGGCGAGGGGCATCCTCTGTCTTCTCTCGACGCGGCGAGACTGGAGGTGGGCAGGTGGCGGCGCGACACCCTATGTCGGTCACGGCGGCGCGAGGTGGAGCTGCAGAGCAGTTGTGGCAGAGAAGCTCGTGGAGGCGCGCTGCCACTCCATCCCCAGATGGCGATCTTCGTCGCGGCGAGAAAAGAGGAGGCTTGACGAGAGGCGGTTTCTGAGCCTGGTGCCTAGTTCCTATGGTGGCCGCCTCAGATGACAGGCGCATGGGGTTGGCGGTATGCGTGCGGGTTTGTGGTAGTGGTATGCCGGTTCATGAGGCGGACTGAAGCTTTGCGACTCATTACCGGGCGAAAGCCTTGCCCTCTTAGCCGTCAAGGGCAGGCGACGGCGATGCCCCGGGGTGCCACGTTCTTCTTGAAGGTGTCGTTGAGGTGATGTTCTCGCTCCTCCGTCCGGAAGCTTCCGGGAGAAATCTTGATTCCACGTGGGATCGGGCGAGGGCGGCGTTTTCCTGCGTCGTTTGTCTTTGGGACCTCATCTTGGATGCTCCGCCGGAGGGAGGGCCCCATGGAGAGAGTTGGTGGTAGGCGGTGGCGAGCTGCATGGGATCTTAGCTGATTCGGACAAATAGACGCGGTTTTGGGATCGGTGAGCTCCGGGTGAAAATCCTGCACCGAGTTTGCCAGCGATGGCGTTGTCGGCAGCCGTCCCCTCCTTGGAGGCATCGTTCACGGGCCCTTTCACCACCCTTGTCTTGTTTGCCTTGTTCGTGTAGGTGGCTTTGTCTTGCTTTTCTTCATCGTCTAGGTGGTGCGCAGCCATGGGAACCGTGTAGATGTCAGAGCGCGGCTCCGGTTTCTCGTCTCTGCCGTGTTGCGTTGAGGTGTTTGTATGTTGGCTTTGGTCGCTTGAGCGATTTGGTCGTCCACTCATCTGGAACGCGGCCTCGGGGCCGATGTGTTGTTTTCTGTGTTGTATCGGATTTTGGCTAGTTTTTCTTATATGCTCACTAATTCACCTTTTCTATAGCAATGAAAAGTCAAATCTTGTACCTAGTTTCAAAAAAAGAATGCAATATAAAGTTCTTCAACCGATCGCCATTTCACTTTTCAAAAATAATAACATAATTTTTTTCCCTTTTTCAATTACTTGTAGTCTATGATTTTGTACTACCTGCAGGGGGTTATGTACTGAAACTCAATTACTATTGTAAGTGTTGTCATATTTTTCTATAAACTTAGTCAGGATTTGAAGTAATTTAACTTAGAACAAACCTAAAACTTCTTAATTCGGAATAATGGGAATACAAATCAGCTACAACGACCTGGTGCACCGTAGAAAAGAACAACATACACGACTACAGGGAACACGAAATGCCCCAAATCAGAACAACGGAAGACCCTACGCGCCTCAGAAGCCTACGTCGCTGGACCATCTGCTATCGGACGTCGTCGACGCCGGGCTCCCCCGGTACGCCGATGACCCCGCCGACCCTGCCGGAGGCCGCTGGTTAGAGTTGGTCGCGTACTGGCGCGCCTGGTCTCCGCCGCCGGGTGCGGGCGCGCCGGCCACGGGCGCCCCGACCACCACGTACTGCTGCACCACCAGCACCGACACCGCCATGGAGAAGTCCGACGACACGAGCATGTCGCCGATGGGCCCCAGCTCCGGCGACTCCATCCAGTCCTCCAGCGCCGACGTCATCGGCGACCCGGCCTCGCCTGGGCGGTGGCCCACGATGTACAGGTCGTGCGCGCTGTTGTCCATGCCCCGGATGGCGGCCACCGTCTCCTCGCTGTTGGACACCATTCTGTCCGTGTACGTGATGGCGCTGTTGCCGTGGTTCTTCACGCGGAATTCGCTCAGGTATTCCTCGTCCATCTGAAGCTCGGATTTTCCCTCCGTGCTGCTGCTCATGGCGGCCGGGGCGCGCGGGTCCGTGCCCATGCCCGAGCGGTAGGAGGAGTCGGAGAAGGAGCGCGCCGCCGCGCGGTACTCCGGCGGGAGGAAGCGCACGATGGTGAGGGTGACGCCGGGGTGCTCGACCATCCTCCACGCGTAGGCGAGCGCCTCGCGGTCGTCGGGCCCGCCGAAGAAGAAGAGCGCGATGCGGTGCTCGCCGGACATGCGCGCCGCGGCGGCGCTGAGGCCGCGGTCGACGAGGATGGCGACGGAGCACGGGGAGGCGGAGAGGAGGCTCTCGTTGAAGCCCTTTATGGACGGGTTGATTGGCTCCATGCCGCCGTCCACCGTCTGCTGCTTGTGGAATGGGATCACGATGAGGGAGACGTGCTTGTCCTCGCCCAGCACGGACACGTCGTCATGCATGGTCTGGTACGGCGACACCGCCGCCAGCGTCTGGATGGACACGCCTCCTACGTACACATTACACATACAAGTCAGCTTGGTCATCATGTCTTGTCTTGCAGAAATAATAGTAAGATGGAGTACATTGATTTATATGCATGTATGTACGACGTGCACTGACCAGTGCACCTCTCGTAGTTCTCGAAGGCGTTGAAGATGTGCTCGGTGGCGGCGGGCAAGCTTGAGGATGAGGTTGTCCGGCTGGAGGCGGAGGCAGCCGCGGCGGCGAGCATGTTGGAGGCTCGGCCGGTGAGCTCCACGAGGTGGAGCGCGTAGATGAAGATGGGGGAGCGCTTGCTCGGGTTGGAGAGCTCCAGCAGCGACAGCACGGAAGGCACTTGCGGGTGGTGTGCACGCAGCCAGCATGCGGAGCTCGCTGTCGTGCCTGATGCGCTGCAGGTTCCGCCGCTTGTACCCGACAGCCGACGCGACGGCCGGCGCACGCTGAGCACCACCGGCGTCACCAGCGTCGTCATCAGCACCGACACCATCACCATCACCGCGAACGACTCGTCGTCCAGCACCTCCTTGTCTCTCCCGATGTTGAGCACGATCATCTCCACGAGGCCCCTGGTGTTCATGAGGAATCCGAGCGCGATGCCCTCGCGGAATGGCATGGTGTAGAGCGCCGCGATGATGATGGTGCCCATGACCTTGGCGAAGCTGGCCATGACGAAGACCAGCACGAGCAGCCCGACGGTGACGGGGTCGCGCACCTTGGTGACGTTGGTGCGCAGGCCGCTGATGGCGAAGAAGAGCGGGAGGAGGAGCCCGGTGACGAAGTCCTCGAGCTTCTCGATCAGCGACACGCCGAGCGGCCCGCTCGGGATGACCAGCCCGTATACGAACGCGCCAAAGACGGAGTGGATGCCGATGGCGTCGGTGCACGCGCCGGCGAGCATGACACCGGCGAGGATGAGTGTGACCTGCACGTCGCTCAGGCTCTCGCCCTCGGGGATGCGGCGGACGAGCCACTGCATCCCGGGGCGCACGGCAAAGATGCAGAAGAGCACGAAGGCCACCCCGGAGAGGAGCACCCACAGGGACGACAGCGGCGTGCTGTGCTCCTCGGATATGGAGATGGCGAGCGCGAGCAGGATCCAAGCGCACATGTCGTTGACGATGGCGGCCGACATGGCGGTGCGGCCGAGGTCCGTGTTGAGCAGCTTTATCTCGGCGAGGATGCGGGCGAGCACGGGGAACGCCGTGACGGAGAGGGCTACGCCGAGGAAGAGCAGGAAAGAGGTCTGGTGCACGTTCCGGGACACCTGGTGCCGGAAGATGAAGGACGTGGCGATGCCCATGCAGAATGGCAGCGCCATGCCGGCGACGGCGACGAACACCGCCTTCTTCCCCGACTGTCGGATGACGTCGATGTCCATCTCGAGGCCGACGAGGAAGAGGAAGTAGAGGAGGCCGAGGTGCGCCACGGTCTCGAGCGTGAGCAGGCTGCGCATCGGGAACACCATGCTGGCCCACACCTCGTTCTGCCCCAGCATCGATGGCCCCAGCAGCACGCCGGCGAGGATCTCAGCGATGACGCGGGGCTGGCGGAAGGGTCTGAGGAGGACGACGAGGAGGCGGGTGGTGGCCACGATGACGGCCACCTGGACGATGAAGAGTGGGAGGGAGAACTCGAGCGGGTTCACGCCGTCGCCTGTCCACATGCCGTTGGCGGTCATCATCATGTTGGAGTAGCACACCACCGGGATGAACGCCTTGTCCGCCGTCGCATTGCTGATCTGCGCCGTCAAGTTCGTCGGCACGTCGATGTCGGTGTTCAGCGGCGCGACGGTGGAGGCCATCTTGGCGCATGGCACGGCACGGAGCAGCCTTCGCAGTGATCACACGGCTGCTCAATTCCCCAGTTGCTAGATCGATCTGTCTCCGTGCGAGTGTTGCCTCAAGGGAACTTGGGAAGATGGCAACGAAGCCGGGGACTCTGATTTTGACCGGTCACAGCAGTTTCTAAATGTGTCACGAATCGTGAGGTTCTCATTGAGGGTCGGGCCGTCTTCCACTCGACATGCATACTAGTTCATTCTATTTTTGTCACCTCGTGCTTGCAACTAAAAAACCACATGGTACCGCCCATAAACAAAGAGCTAAGTTCAGCTCCTTGAAGACATAATGTCGATGAATTTTAAGATCTAAATCCAATTATCTAAAGAATTCATTTATTAAAAAAAAGACTTACCATCTCATAACTGTTCCTATCATGTTTGCCATCTCATAACTCTGCATTTTGACTTGATTTATTTTTTCTAATGTCAACTCTCCCCTCAAATTTCGTACCAACGAAATTTTTAGTTTTTGTTATATAATTGATGAAATGAAATGTCTTGGCATAGTTTACTTATAACATGTAAGACTTACATTTTTAATGAAGTAAAGTTGTTCTTGTCACGTTTGTGATATGCAAATCCTAACTCTGTATTTTGATTTGACTTTCATTCTAAAGTCAACTACTCACCTCATTCTAGTAGATGTCACAGTGTAGCACACAAACATACATTTAAGATTTGACATCTGATTTTCTTTCAAAATATCTATATCGGATATATGAAAACCGTATGTATAAACTTGTGCTCAAAATTGCTTTGACAATACTTTGATCTTGTTGGGTTTATCCAATTGATGTTTTAAAACTAGTGGTCAAAGACTCAAAGCATTCGTATTTGTGGGTGTCAAACACTCAAAATTACATTTGGATGTTTATAGCACCATATTTTTTTTAAGCTAGTCAGAGTAATAAACAAATAATAACAATACTAGAATAAAAATACTTATGATCATATATATAAGCGCATATGTGTTGGTACGTTGTCCTACGGTGAGCTGCCCGCTGCGCATTGTCCTTGCAAACCTCACTACTACCACTCCGAGATGAGATCTTGGATAGCGTAAACTGGATTATAGGTACCACAAGCAAAGTTTTCAATATATCACTTTATCGGGCTCGCGTTGGATCAGTTTACAAACAATTCCCAGCAGCTTCATGAAATTTTGCTTCACCCTATTGGGCGCAACATCAACTCGAGGCCAAAATTGTCCTACTCTGTCAGTTATTCTTATAAAGCACAATTCAAAACCCATCTGGACATCGGCAGGCTTTGCAGTGTGCATTGTGCAGGTAGCCGCACAGCCACGTTTTGTTCTCTATGGATGGGATTCTGAGATGGTGGCTCACCTTCCCTCCGAGTTTCATCTATCCATTTTTGTCTTGTGGATGCAGTTAGACCCTTGTCGGCTACAAATTTCCACGTTCGGTTATACCGCTAGGGAAGGTTTCAGAGGCACATTGGTGGCCGGGGGCATCTATCTCGGCCATCAAAGTCATCAAGAAAGGTCTCCTATTCTAATTTCTAGAGGAGAACTCATTCAGATGATACTTGGTGCTTCTGAATGGTGCTTTAACCCAGGCCGATGTGCATAGTCATCATCTAATAAGCCGAACTTGCCTATAACATAAAAACGGGAAACCATACTAAAAACAATAGTGACAACTGATGCATCACAGTGCTATTGTTGGGAAACCTCAAATGGAAGGTATGATGTAGACAACATGAAGTATTTCTCTCCATTGAGAAGCAAGAGATTTATCGAACTAGTAAAAATACAAACACTCAACAAAGTTGAAGTGGTACCTACACACAAGACGCAAAACTCTTTGTCTCCAACGTTTCAGGAAGGTTGTCAAGCTTCCCGTCCCGCCAGTATACATTGATTAAACGTATAGTGTGAAACATATAAATAAAAGCAACTAAAGTAAAAACGGACTAACGAGTAAACAATAATGAAAAGCGAGTAAACGAGGTTGTCATCAATGTAAAGAATGGACAGGGGACATAGTTTCACTTAAGGTATCTCTCCATAAATAGTAAATAACAATTGGGTAAACAAATTATAGTTGAGCAATTGACAGAATTATAATCAAGATATTATGACAAAGAGTTCAAGGTAATAATCATGTAGGCATTACGTCAGACATATTTAGACCGCTACTGAACCACATCTATAACTAATAGTCCCTTCGAGAGCGCTTTTATGATTGTCTCTCTAGGTATTTAGTTGTAAACAACGAGTATTCCTTAAGCACAATATATAATGTAAGCAATTTTTATTATCACACAAGGATATAAACACCACTGTTTTCCCTTTTAGTGGCAACAACATATTACCCCTCTTATTCGTTTCAGTCACACAAGCACATAGAAAGCAAGATTAGAACCCACTATCAAACACCAACTCGCTGTTAGAGATTTACACATAAATTTGGCCAGAGTATACACAAAATCGGAGAGCATGTAGGAATTTAAATAAATCAACTCATGATAATAATAATAATAATAATAATAATAGCATCATATAGATAACATGCACAATCTGATCATAATAACACAATTCATTTATCCCAATAAACACAACAGCTAATAACAACACATCATATGGATCTCGATCATATCCTAGGAAGCTCACGAGACTTTTGTATTGAAAAACATGGAGGATAGATAACCATCTAGTTACTGCTATGAACCCGTAGTCGAAAGATGAACCACTCACGCATCATCGTGGAGGCGGCAATGTGAGCTGAAATTTGGGGGTGTCGGACAGTCCGGACATATGGGGACAAAGTCGGAGGTCCGCTTAAATTGCCTTTTTTTACTTCTCTTTATATCCGGATAGTCCGTCTGGTCACATATGGGAGGGGGGGGGGGGGGGGGGGGGGGGGAGTCCGGTTGGAGATGCTCTAAGTTCCCTCACATCTTCAACATGGACTTGTGTAGATCACTATCTTCTAGCCCCACGTATAGTATTAGCTGAAATAATAGCTTTGTCTCACTTATGTTAATTAGGATTAAGTATTTGAATTCAAATAATATTAAAATGGCTCAATATTTGTTTCTATATAGTAAAAGTTCGGGTAAAAGTTGCGATGCATGATTGTTGTCGCATCAGTGGCTAATACTCGAGTGTGTTTTTTCAACTTGAGAGCACTCAAATTTCTATGCCTACAATTTTTCTTTAGAAAGTAGGAGAGTATACATTGATTGCGTAGAGTACAGATCGAAGTGCTTAGCATGTGAGTACTCCATAGCGGAAGAACAATCGAGTAGCCCCTAGAAATACGTTTCCCACGGATTAAAGAGATGTTTAATTAAATTCAATCAACAAAAGTCTCTTTAAGATCGTCAAGCTAAAACCTTGCCAGCTGCATTGATTTCTTCCAACAATTTTAATACAATGAATGCCATTCGTGCGTGCCATCATCCGTTATTCGTGCTATTTTTGTCACCTTCGCGCGCGCTTGTCTTCCGGCCGTTTCATTGACGACTAATTAAGCCAACAAAGCTGTGGAGAAAACTGCTGGATCCGTTTCTTCCTACAAAGCCGCATCACCTCGAGCTCGCCACGCTCAGGAACCCAGAGACCATCCTCTCCATGCCATTCTCCAGATCTCGGTTGCGGTTGCGTCGACGCCGTCGCCGTCCATCGAGCGTGAGTGCGTGAACGACAGCTAGCTCCGGCCCGCTGTGACGCCGGTTTGTGTCTGGCCGGCCGGCCGTCGATGGGGTGCACCAACTCCATAGAGGCGCGCCGCGACATGCGCTGGGTGGAGGCCGCGACGGTGGCCGGCCCGCGCGCGAGCCGGAGCTTCTCGCTGCCGTCCGTGGACCGGCAGCGGCTGCGGACCAAGGCCGCGTCGGTGCTGGGCAACCTCGGCCTCGCCCCCAGCCGGCGCTCCGGCGCGACTTCGTGCAAGTACGCGACTCTGACGGTCGAGGAGATCATGATGAAGATCGAGAGTGAACGCGCCGCCGGCGCGGGGGAGGTTGTGGTGGTCGGCCCTGTCAAGGAGATGATGGTGCCGCCGAGGCGGCAGACCGTCGTCAGGGCCAACGCCGACGCGGACGCCGCCCAACGAGCCGGAGGTGATCAACGCGTGGGAGCTCATGGCCGGGCTCGACGACGACGAGGGCCCGACGCCGCGTGCAGCGCATCATCAGCCCCCAAGCCGACGACGCCGCCGTGGATGCAGGCCGACGCGGACGTGCCAATGGCATTCGAGTTTGACCCGGAGATACTGTCTGGTTTCCGGGAGGCTCTTGCGGCGGACACGTCGCCGTCGCAGTCGATCACGGCTATCTCGCGCACGGACAAGGAGGAACCAGCATCGCGGAATGACGCCGACGACGCCAGTGTGTGCACGCGGTTTTTCCGGCCACCAGGGACATACCGGAGCTCTCCGGCATCGTCCGGGCCCGGATCAACGCGTTCCAAGAAAAGATCATCGAGCGGAGGGCGAGCAACGGCGGCCGCGACGCGAAGATGGGGCCGCCGGGAGGGAAGCGGAAGGCGGTGGTGTACTTCACCAGCCTCCGCGGCGTGCGCAAGACGTTCGTGGACTGCTGCTCCGTGCGCAGCATCTACGCAGCTACGGCGTGCGTGTCGACGAGCGCGACGTGTCCTTGCACGCCGCCTTCAAGGCCGAGCTCGCCCAGCTCTCCCAGCCAGAGCAGCGCTTCCACGCGTGTTCGTCGACGGGCGGTACCTCGGCGGCGCCGAGGACGTGCAGGCGCTGCACGAGGCCGGTGAGCTGGCGCGCGCACTGGAGGGGTGCGACGCCGCGCCCGTGCGCAAGCTCGGGTGCATGGAGGCGTGCGCGGCCTGCGGCGACGTCCGGTTCGTGCCCTGCGAGACGTGCTACGGCAGCTGCAAGATCTTCGTCGAGGACGAGGAGGACGATGACGGCGGCGAGTTCCGGCGGTGCCCAGACTGCAACGAGAACGGCCTCATCGGGTGCCCCGTCTGCAGCTGCTGATGCCTCTCTTTTTTTGGTTACAGTGTACCGTAGATTAAAAGTCCTCCTATGTTTTTAGCTGTTTGTACTTTGTACAGTGTGAAGAGCATTTACAGAAGAATTTCATGCGGCAAGAGGTTTGCTTAGGCACCGAATAATATTTTTGGCTCTCCCTTTATGCGCCACTACTGCTTAGTATAGATTTGTCGGTTTAAAGTGAAGATACTCAGCTGTGTCAGAAATGAAATTTATGTTTCAACAGTCGACGTGGGCAGAACGTTCAGGAATAAGGTCAGTAGGTCATCACTGAATGAATAAACATGACTGCACGATGACCTGAACATATTCTGCACAAATAGCTTGTTCAACCAACATTTGTTATCTGAATAACCGACAGTTGTTACGTGGCTAGTACAGCAGTGTTATTATATACGTATCGTCCATCGAATTATGTGGAAACATCATACCTTGAGTTCACTCCTATTGTCTGAGCAACTGACCTGTGTTTAACTGAAACAACCGACCATATGCACTGTGTGTTTATATCACTTAATTCTGCCTACCATGAGCAGCCAAATTTTCGGCGGCCTTGGCAGCCCGGTGGAGGGCGTCGGACACCATCATAGCTCCCGCGGAGAAGTAGCTGCTGGTCACGATGGTGTTCACGACCTTCACCGCCGTTCTTCCGGTCACACCCGCGACGGTTCTGGTCGTCCCAGACACATTGTACGTCTCGTCCACTGATCTGATCGCACCGACACCAGCGCTGACTCTGTCGGTTAGGCCGATTCTCTTGCTCAGCTCTGCGGCCTTCGCTGCTGCAGACCCTGTTATCTTGTAGGACTCGTCGAAAGCTCTAGCTTTGGACAACGCGTCCTTGCTGAGTATGAATCCCCTCTCCAGCATGGTGTTAACGACGTCTTGAGCCACTGTGAAAGCTTCCTGTGGAGTGGAGTTGAACTGGCATGACTGGTATTCCTGCTCAAGTTGCAGTAATAAAAAAAGTTAGCTAATGAAATCAAGGTAATATTCAGATTAGTTTATCTGAAACTGGCCATACTTAAAAAGAGGACGTGTTTTTCTGACTTTATTTATACTGTTACTTTTCATCAAAGGAGATAACTGTAACACCCCGGCCCACCCCCGGGTCGGGCCTGTCACCCCTGGCAGCTCTCTAGGATCTCTAGACTGGCCCCACAGATCAACACCGGTCTTTTCTGCGCACTTTGTCTCACTCGTGCGCACTCGGAAGTACTTCCCGGTCGGTCACCCATCCTTGGGTGCTCCGGGCCAAGCACGCTTAACCTCGAAGTTCCTTCCAATGAGCTTCCGGAAAAGAAGTTGCAAATTGTTGACATGAGTATCCTATCAATCCTATTAAGCCCTAAGCCAGGATCTCACAATAACTGTATCACATTTAACAGGAACATAAACATTTATTGGCTAACAATGTTTTGTTTTATTTAGTTTTTTCCACGTATTGCTATTTACTGTGTGACTAACACAGTCCAAATTATCATCACTTGACAGAAAGATTGGTCATAAACAGGTGAAACTTAGTGGCATGAATGATGTATACCCTATATTCCATTTCCTCCTCGACCTGCCAAGTTGGTCTATCCCAGAAATTACAAGGCTCATCAGGTTGCCAAGTTGGCCTGTCCCAGAAATTAGAAGGCTCATCAGGTTGCCCCCAGCGAGATATGCAAACCGGCTGATCCACAATAGTAGCCCCCTGTCAGGATGCAGTAAGTGTTATCAAGGACAAAAAAAGGAGAGAATATGTGTTCGCAATGCATAATGGCACCTTCAAAATTACTCAAATTGACACAGATAGGACTTATCTAATTTGAAGATTAGGCCTAAAGTAGTGGATACACAAAATATTGAAAAAGAACATCGGACCACTATTTGACAAGTGATAACAGTTACATTTTTCAAAGACTTCACCAGTATGGAATCTGAGCTAAACTATGTACTTGAGAAAATGGGATGTAGGGGACTAGGACAGCAAATTACCAATACTTGTGTACATTAAGATGTAAGATGTACCAGACTACCAGGAACTCAAAAGAAGAACCAAAGAACTTCTCCTACTTTAGGAAACTTAATTCCGCACTGAATCAGGTACACGATAAAAAATGGTCTGGGCCACTAGTTTGAAAAGTATTGCTGCCAATAATTCTTACACTCAGCAAGACTGCAGTTTCCAAAGCATAGGGTTCCTTGAAAGTCACATATGCAGTAGAACCATATCCTCCTGACCTGTTAGTTTTAAATTCATCAGAAGATGGATGATAAAAAGAAAGACACGGAAAAAAAATTCAAATTGAACAATCTGGTTACAATTGGAGGTTAATAATGATCAGCAAAAAGGACAAAATGTTCCTAACAAGCATGGTGTATCTTAGAATTTGCTCAGTATGTATTGTCATCACAAATAATGAACTAACTGTGACTTATGAAGGGCATGTAAATATCACCTGATAAGGTCTATATGCTCAATAGGGCCAGAGAATGAAAAGAACTCATGAAGATCACTTTCAGATGCACTGCTTGATAGGTTAGTGACTTCTACGTGTACCCCGTTCCACTCATGATTCTGCAAGTCATAAAACACAAAGGTTGAGCGTTTCCAGCAGATGTGTTACATGTGCATCTACTAACTGAATGTGCAAATCAGTGTGCTGCAGTACTATCTGGGATCTACATACGCGACCTTAAAATTTATAACATCAGATTATATTTCTCGAAACAGGCTTTGGCCCCACTTCATAAATAAAGCCCAACGGCCAACGAAAGATTAGATTATATTTCTTCATATAAATATATGAGTTGTAAAACATTATCATTGCTTATGCTGTTCTATAAGAAGGCTCCTAGGAAAATCTGGACATTTGTTATTTACTTATTCAATAATGTATGTTTGTCCTACAAACATGGTATAGGTATAAAGTCTCCATGCAAATAAATTTTACTGTGGATTTATGCCGCTTTCTATCAGTGCGACAAAAATGGCATTAGTATGAATGAAACAAAAAATTGAAAGATTTATGGGATGGCTCAGCCAAAAGTACTTACGAAACAAGGTATATGGTGATTGCATCCCACTATAATGACAACTGAGTCACAAAACCGTGCACAATAATATGGCCACTAGCAGCAGATGACCTGCACCCAGTTAGTAGTACAGAAGGTGATACGGTATTTTCTCTTCTTTTTTTCTCTTTCTGACAACGGAACTCGCTAAGGCTCCATTCAAAGAAAAAAGAATGGAATAGGACGAGGCGGTGAGCTTTTGGCAGATCATCTAGAATCTGGTCGGACTATGCTTTGTGGAGACTTGTTATCAGAAGCAATATTATTTTGCTGGCCTTAGGCTCAGGCTCAGTATTGGGTTAAGATTTAAAAATATTATATGTTCCCCACATATTATTATCAGCCATCTGAGCAGGCTGGTTCATTAGTGCCCGAAAAAGCAAGGAAGGCATAAATATAACTTTGTTTGGTGACTTTGGTCCGTGAGTCAAATACCACTGCAAAAAGACTACAGATCCAGCGAAATTGGTGCTATCGTGTGACGTGTGCAACAGCTTTCCAGCAAACCTATTGAGGCAAAGACTTTCAGCTAGTTGATCATAATCTACTATGCTCTCATCACTTCTTTGTGTTCCTCTGATCCACCGCCAAGAAAATAATTCCATAACTCAACCACTCATATATTTGTTTTTCCTGCCCAAAATCATTCACTGTTCAACTAGCAGATTCCAGAACCATGACAACTAGAACGAATCCCCACCACCTATACAGTTACATGAGTAAACTACGATCATAACATTTTCCGCTCATGTTTCTAGTACAAAACTGTGGCAACGTTAGTTACACAGAAAGCTGTATCTGGGGCAAAGATAAACAACAGGTGCTAGCACTAGTAGTACAATCTGGGACCAAATCGGACAGAGCTGGATGAAATCAGGGCGTGAACTGACTGAACCGGCGAATCACACGGCACAGAGAGCAGAAATAGACGAACTAAGCCACGCTAAGACCAACCAAAGCATGCTCCCTGGAGACGGATCATGGATGGCGGCGGCATTCCGACGAATTAAACGAAAATCAGAGGCGCAGGGGAGAAAACAGAAGATGAGGAATCCTTACCTGCCTCTCTCCCTCTCCCGAACTCCTCCTCGTCGCGCTCCTCCGCTGCAATCACTCACGCACGCGGCCTAACTCCACCACCACCCACCGCAGGAAGCCGCGCCTGTCCAAACCCCAAAGCTATCGGCAGCAGGCGGTGGCCTTTAGTGGTGCGTGGGGGCGGGGCGAGACCTCGATCTCCCACCTAACTGCAACCGACGCCCTTTATCCTGTCTCCCCTCTCTCGTCAGGCGCACGCGCGCAAGCACGGTGACGGTGGGGGTGGATCGCCGGGACTGGTGGTTCGCCCCAATCATATCTTGGTTCACATGGAAACATTGGAACTACCATGCCTGGCTGGCTGAGGTCGCCGGCCCAGTTGTTTTTTTGAGCGAAGGTGGCCGGCCCAGATGTTCGCAGGCCTATTAACCTTTGGCAATGCACAAGTACGATGGGCCGTGCTCAGCCAGGCTCTTGAGTGAAAGACCCAAACGGTTGTTTCAAGCAAGCCAGCCCCGTTAGGGAAATACGATGCTCAGGGAGCCCAAATGGAGAAGGTGGCGGCCTTGCGTTTCGGCGTCAATGCAAAACTCGCCTCCCTCTATTTTATTTTTGAGAGTTACCAAACAAAAAAACACCCTCTAGGCAACATCTGGCGATGCCGAATCTTCGGCATCGACTCACCTCTTCTTCTTTTTTTGTTCGGCGGCAGCTCCTCTCTCCTATGGTGAAATGATGACATCGTCTAAAATACTCCGAAATCTTAAATCCGAGAACTTTTATCTCACAAACCGTATTCCACATTGACGATCCCTAATCACCTTTAGCTTACTCGTGAGGGATCTTTGAACTTAGATCTGATGCCAACATTTCATATGACTTCGTTTCTTCGGTATTTGCCAGATTTATTTGCGAGATTATATAGTACTTAGCTAACCAGTGGATTTTTTTTTGGCTTCCGGGCTTTAGTGCTCCTGGTATATAAAAAATGAAGAAAAATATTTACGGATTTTTATTAAAATTTGAAAAAAATCCAGATGTAGCCAGTGGAAAATTAATTTCAAATGTTTTGTACTCTGAGTTACATAAAAATGAAAAAATTATTGATCTGAACATGAGTATTCTCAAATATCTAAATTTTGTCAGATTTTTAAATTTTGTGTAGCCCATAATACAAAGTATTTGAAATTGCTATTTTGCACGTTTGTGGGAACAACAATTGCTATTATCCAGATTTTTTTCTAACTTTTTTGAAACTTGTAAATAAGTTTTTCAATATTTTAAGATGGAGGGAGGATTGGATCTCGGGAGCGAAGAACACTTTCTGTTAGCTAACAACTTGGTTCATAGGTACCTTAGGTCATTCTGCAACAATTTGTGGTACACCATCATCTCTTACTTATTTTTGAAACATGTTAAGACGCGCTACCAACCAGACAAACTCAATGGTGTAAACGGATCGCTAATTACATTAGCAGTTTAGGAGATAAATCACTCGAAGTTTTCACAACTAACGCGAAGATGACACTCAGATGACAGCTTACATGTGGTCTTCTTTTTAGGAGAAAAGCATACAAATGAAAATAGACGATTAATACGCACATGTGCTAATTAAGGTTTTCCCATGATTGACTAGTTCCCTTAACTAGGACACGTGTCGATCCACATAAAAGGGAACCAAAGGAGAGCTTGTGGTGCTCCATTTTCGTCGACCTGCTCTTCCTGTCACCAGGCCGGGGACCTAGAAAATTCTTGATTGCCGGCTACGATCGAGCTAGCTATCGCCATATAGCATGTTCTCGCTGATTATTCTGGTGGAACGCGACGGCTAACGTGAAGCTCTCGATGGCGCCTGTGCGGCTGTGCCGGCTCGGCCACACAACAATGGCAAGATCAAGATCAAGATCAAGATCAAGGGCGTTCTCTGTCACCGCCGATCGATGAACAGACGCCGTGAGCTAGCGATCCGCTGATTCATTACGCATGCAAAGTGTGATCGATCATCATTAGCTTGCACTTTCCTGTAGAAACAAAGCCGCACGTGGCTTGCTTGCCACTAGATGGAACGAGAAGCGTCGTACGAATTGATCCACACGCACAAACCAGTTTAGTAAGACTATCTCCACTCGCGGTACGCAAATTGTATCCGGCAGCGCCGGACGGACGGCACCGTCGCGGGCTATTGGGTGCGTGGCTTCCCGCTAACGGCGCCAATAGTAAATTTTGAAACATGATTTGAACATAAATTTAGATAGATTTCATTCAAACTAAACATAATTCATCAAAACTAGATCTAATTCATTCAAACTATAACTAATCCTAATCAGTAGGGAGGTACTCCAGGCACTTGCAGTTCAGGCAACTGTCCGCCCGTGCAGGCAAAGGTGTCTGGCGGCACTCAGCGTAGCTGCCGTTGACGGCAGATGGCGGCGCAGGTGCCGCTGCACGGGCAGACGGGGCAAAGGACGCCTCAATGGCAAACTGCATGCCACCCCACTCGGGTGAGGACCACTCATCATCATCATATCCTCCTCATCCTCCGCCGCCTACGGAGGTTGAGGTGCCACCGGTGCCACGGGCGGCGGCTGTTAAGCCACCTCCGCCGCCTCGTACCGCTCCCTCTCTGTGTCAACGCCCGCCGAAAGTTCTCGTCTGAGGTGTGGGTGAGGGGATTGTCGTCGGAAAGTTCTATGTTAGTCGTTTGATTTATAGGATTGCTTTCTACAAGAATTTATTCACGAAAATCTTTGTACTCCCTCCGATCCATATTAGTGGGCACAACTTTGTCTAGATACACATGTATCTAGTCTAAATACTTAACTAGATACATATGAATTTAGACAAAGCTATGCCCACTAATATGGATCGGAGGGAGTATTACATCCTATAGGAATTAGACCATTCACTCCAATCTTCTTTTACAATTACTTTGCTTTCTCTTTGCCATAAAAAACAAAGTACTCTTCTCATAAGATTCAAATAGACATGACATTCCAATCCTATGTGTTTTCTATTTCTACACTTTTCCTTTCCTATGAATAGATGTCTGCAAATATGGTCCTGAACTTTCTCGAGAGCACTAGGGCCAGGGCCAGGCACGACTACTGGGGTACATACATACATATCCTTTTGATTAGTTGCACGGTTGTGGTCATGAGCGTACGGCACGCGTGCCTTTGATTTCCTGCCTCCCGCCGCGCCCCCACTGAGAAGATGTAGGACGGGCGTATCGATCACCATGCATGGTCCATGAACGCATGCATCCACACCCATCTATCGATATATTTACACGTATCTGCATCGTTCGCGGGACGCTTTCTCCATTTCGTCTAGCTAACCATGCATGCATCAATGGGAAAAAACGACGTATACGGTACCACCAGCATCATACTGTACTTGACGACACCATTTCAAAGGCGCACCCACCTTTTGAATTTGGGCTTAAATAATGGGAGGCGCCCCGGGCTTCGCTCTCCTCCGGCTGCGCCGCCGTCTTCCTCTCCTCCACTGCCGCTTTCTTCTCCTTCGTTGGAATCGACTGACAGCCAAATCAAAATCAGTCGAGTGTAATTCAGCAAATCCCTAAATAATTTGCTCGGGACAGGCCGGACAAGATAAATTCAGTCGGCATTTACTAGCGGTGAGTTTATGCCATATGTAGTAGTACTGCGTACGTACTGGAGTACTCTACTGTACTACGCTCGCTGTACTGATCAGCGTCATTTATTGGGTACGTCTATTTCATTCAATTCAAATGAAGTACATGTCCGAAAATGCTAGAATCTGGATCAAGGGACTCCCACAGCACAAATCTGTGCTGCTAATCAGATCTCGTTTGGGCATCTGTGCAATAACAAATATTAAGTTCTGATGCGCACCCATTTCCTGAACAGCATTTTTTAGCAAGTTCTGCTTCCAAGTTTTGTAAAATCTTAAAAGTAAGCAAGCACATATATATATACACATTGAGGTGCGTTTGGCTCACCTAGGTTTCAAGAATTTGTTCGCCCGACTCGCCAACTGGTCCAAATTACGTAGCTAGGTTTTTAAAAAATGCTCTAGGGTACATGTATATATGTACTCTATGTCCAAATCGATGTAGTGGTATCACATAGAGAATACCAAATTTAACATTCTCTTTTTGCAAGGGCATCACAGCATTCATTTCCTTAGGGACCGCAGCTAATTAAGAGAGGCTCACAAATCATTGCCTTTAATTAGACTCCAAAACTAGCTCAGACAGAGCGTACACATGACGCTACGACGACTACTACAACAAAGAGTATACAGTTATACACACGCAGACACGCACGCATACATCCAAGAGCGCTAGCTGCAATTATCAAGAGCGTGGTCCATCAAGAAAAAAGAAAGCGATGAGCCATGCATCTTAATTAAGAGAGTCCAAAAACTAATAAAGCACCCTCTCGTGCACACTAAACAACACGCATTAGCCTTTCAGCGTACAGCACCGCCACGGAGCTCTCGCGCTCGCGTGCTATAGCTCGACGTATACCAGATACTGGCAGTGTAGAGCACAGTGCCAGTATCTCCTGTGATTAACACCACAGATCATGATGTCCAAGCGCGCCGGCCGGACGTGAACGCAATCCAAGCTCGGATGATCAACCAAATGAACCAAACAATGCAAAACTTTCAAGGAAAAACAATACAAGCATCAATCTCACGCATTAGCCAGCCAGGGCATGCTCGATCCACCATGGACGCATGCGCCGAGCTCCGTGGATGCATGGATGATGGATTATATGAGGAGGCTCCTGATGAGGGCGGCCTGGTCGGCGGTGACGGCGTCGGAGGCGAGCAGCGCGGCGAGCGTCTCGCTGAGGTCGTCCACCTCCCGGTGGAGGCTCCGGATGTAGCTGCACGTCTCCTGCAGCACCCTCGACGCCGAACCCTGCTGCATTAACCCAAGTAAAAGCATCAGTAACCAACTAACCATGCACAAGTTAATTGAGCTAGCACATGAGCGCTTTAGCTAGTTACCCTGTGAGCGCCATTGCGTGCTTGGGACTCCGGAACCAGGGCCTGCAGCTTGGACAGGAGGTCGGAGATCTGCTCCTCCGAGATCGACGATGCCGTGGACCTTGACGACACCGAGCTCCCGGCCCGCCGTGTACGTGACCTCCGGTTGCTCGACGACATGGCAGCAGTAGGATGTATGGCTAGCTACCGAGTGCTAGCAGTGAGCTGAGTATGTAGCTTTGCTCGCTTTTCCGGTGCAGGTGAGTGGCAGTTGCAGGCGAGGCCGGCGAGCTATATATAATGGGCGGGCGCGGCCAGTGTGGAGGGGAGCAAAAAGGAAGTAGCCGCTTGCCTTAAGATCATAGGGACGAAGCTGGCTAGGCTTTGGAGGGTGGAGAGAGGGGAGCTAAGCTACGGTCGACGGAGCTAGCTCGGGGTTAAGGGAGAAAGCGAGTGCTGTAAATGTGTGAGGGTGACGAGGAGAGCGAGACTACTAGAGGCGGTGTGTGCCTGCGTCGATCGGGTGGGCTTGGGCCGTGTAGATCTTCATCTAACTGCTGGTAATTGTTTGGTTGCTCTTCTTTAATCGTGTGGCCTCAGGATTTGTCTGGCACTGTGTGCGGTTTACATGGGGGAGTGCGGTTTCCGGCCTAGATCTGCATGCTGAGCACACATGCAAGGGCATCCTTGTGCAGATTATTCAATCTTCAGCATCTTCTAGTACTATCATATGGATTAATCAACCATCCGTAGGGGAGACTTAATTTGTGCAGTATACAATAGTTTAGTGATTCCAATTACCCCCAATCTGTTTCTTTTTTACTTTCCATGTTAGATCATGTTAGATATGTCATATGTCCTAAGTCAAACTTTGTAAACGAATTTATATTAAAGAAATATCAATAGTTACAATCCTAAATAAATATAATACGAAATTATATTCCATGACGATGGATTGAATAATATTGATTTCTTATTGTGATGTCGGTATTTTGCTATAAACTTGTGAAACTATAACCTTTTTCTTTACTTAACACAAACCTAATATGCGGAGTAAAAATAAAAAAGGGGAGTATACTAAGATGACATCTAGTAAAAGGCGTTTTCTAGTAACTAGTGATACATTCATCAATAGGATGGGCTTGCTAATTCTCAGGTGCCAGAGATATTTCTTTTTATTTCCCAGTCAACTCTGAACATCGCGTGGACACTGATATATGCACGAAATTTCACAATTTTTATAATCTCTGGGAACAAATATCATGTTTTTGCACTAGATTAACATTATTACAACAATATCAACAATGTTATCTATATACTAGAAAAAAAATGTGAAGTCAAGTCAGAAATTTCTTAATACTATATTTTTTGAACAAATTATCGCAATACGGTAATTTTTTTGTTTAGATTTGTATTAAGCGATTTATAATTCGACTACGAAATAAGATCCTCTAAGCTCACTTCGATGTACCTAGACCCAAATAAATGTGTTCTTAAAACTACTGCAAATAGACACCTACTTAGAAATGTGTTCTAATATTTCCTACCATGTTCTTAAACAGTTCTACTTTTGTGCTTGGCTCGCAATTTTCTGTTTTATTTATGTAATCTGTCACCGCTTGAATATTAATGCGGCTCTGGGTCAAAAAAGAACCTTACTAGGACTATATGTGTGCTTCAATGTTGTGGGCTTTTAGGGCCATGGCAGCAGGAGTTTCAAGACTGTTTACACATGATTTGCCTGGTTAGCAAAGCAAGGCTAGTCGTGCAGGGAACATCTAGGGATGCTGGAAGGTCTAGGGGCTGTCGAAACTGTGTGGGGAAGTGGGGAGAGTCTGAATAGAAAATGGTCTTCGCCAGTACTGTGTGGAGTTCAGAAATGCCAATTGCTGGAGCCGGAGATGCCGATTGGTCCTTGTCCGGTGCCATGAACAATGATTTCGAACACTTGGTACCAACGAGCCATCACCATTGGCTGGTTGGCCTGCTTCGCGAGGATCACATTAAAACTATAATCATTTGGACTGTACCGGTAAACAGTTCCCATTATAGAAATCTACCAACTACCATCATCGGATCCTTCCTCTACTAGAGTATCCAAGACTGTAGATATGTTTTTGTCTTTCAAGAAAAAAACATGGATGAAATACTTGAAGCGAATATTATGCAAGGAAAGCAAATGTCCTTTCAAGGTTTCCTGCTTGAGTTCAGATTTATGCCCTTGTATCTCGAAAATTCCTTAAAATGCACACGCGGTTTTAGTTGCCCGTTCAAAAAAAAAAAAGAGGATATTTAACATCTAAGTTTTTTATTAGACAATTTCAAGATGCAAAATACATGTCCTAAAATAAAATATGAAATATCCACCCTTTATGTGTACAAATATTTGTTCTCTTATATGCGAGTTCTGTCAATAAACTATAAATGTCACGTATCTGGGAACAACGAGTTCATTGCTCCTTACACTTTTTGTTACAAAAAATCCCAACAAAGGTAGAATCACTGGTTATTTACGATGCAATATTTTC
The DNA here is from genome assembly GCA_947311845.1 of Poa pratensis. Taxonomy (NCBI): domain Eukaryota; kingdom Viridiplantae; phylum Streptophyta; class Magnoliopsida; order Poales; family Poaceae; genus Poa; species Poa pratensis. Next base: position 13,293,350 of record CAMZMU010000053.1, read on the forward strand.
AAAAGAACTTGAGCCATCGAGTACCGAGATTTACGAGGTCAGAAGTCACCACTAGCTCCATTTTCAATGGGAACTGCATAACACTAGGAGGTTACACCACCGGTTTGCAGCGCGTCAAGTGTCGAACTTCATAGTTGATCCTTGGTGGACTGCCTCCGCTAGCTATTTATCTGATGGTTGGTTTTGACCGTGCAAATTTTATTTTATTTTGGAAAGGTCTAGAGGGGCTTATGCTAACATATTTTTTTCATTCGGTCGATAATTAGTGATAGAAATATCCGCCAATTACACAAAGAGGAGGGAGGGTAGAAGATGCAGCTTTCACGAGAGAACGTTGGTAGTGATGTTGAAGGCCATTGCAGAATGCAGTGGAAGGTTATCATATGATGACCATGACGTTCTGGATCTTCTACATGCCCAAAGAGCACCGCAATCACCGCGGTTGAGAAAATATGGTGATAGGGTATGCTCTGACACAATGACTGTGGGGACAAAAAAAGAAGAGGTGCTCGAGGGTCTCGCCAGCCTCATAAAAGGCATACACGCCGGATGAAATAATATGCCGGTTGTCGAGAAGGGCATGACTGGGAAGGTGGCGCTGATCACATATTGAGGTAGTACTTACAACCTCTTGGCATAAAGGAGGTCCTGATGAAGGGACGAAACTCGTCATATGGCAAGACGATGGTGACCGCTATATAGTGGCCACATGGGGTAAATGGGTCTCCGCCAAAGAGTTCGGTATACCTTGTATAGTGATTGACAATCTCAAAATGATTGGAGTAAACATATTGCATGATCATAAGGACCAAGTGAGTTGGAATACTATTTTCTATGCACCCACAACAACTTATGGGTATTCTTGAAATTTTCTAGAATGGTGACCTAAAACCGTAGCACAAAAGTACCACTGCAACGACTTGGTTGGCGCAATAATTTCACATAACTTTTGGATGAATGAGAAGATATGTGTGCGAATTTTATCTGTGGACCAAGCGTCTACGAGTTTTAACTGCGCTTTTCACTCACATATGTTGTATTTCTCTCTTCTCTGTTCAACGCTGTTGTTGGTAACTGCAACATGCATCAGAAGGTTTTCACAGCTGTTGTAGCTATTCTCGGTTCGTCAGAACACCCCAATCACCGTGGTGGAGCGAATACATGGTGCACAATGCAGTGATGGTGGCATGGAGATATTGTGGAGCTTATCAAAACACTGGGTATCGTTGGCACACTAGCTAGTTGGACCCGCTTCGACGAAACGATTTTGGAAGGAGGAAAAGAAGAGGTGCTCTAAGGTCTTCTAGGTACCGCAAAAAATAACATGAGTCTGACAAAATAATGTATTGTTGGTGGAGAAAAGCATTACATGGCAGGTTGTCCAGGGCATAGCCAAAGGATTTTCTTACAACTGATAGGCGCGAAACGAGGTTTACATGAAGGGTGTGAACTTGTCAGGTGGCAAGACCTTGGGACCGAGATCAAGGGCGTGCCCACGTTGAGCTTCCAGGGTGCCTTGGACACCGGGTCCAAAATCATTTCCTGGTATTTTCACCTCTGATATAGTGTGTGACACCGTGTATCTAAGCGAGAATTCTATGTTATTTAGAAGTGGACAACGGGTTATTTTCTGCATGGGTCCGCCCCTTACCGGGATAAAGGCGCCGCAAGCGTTAAAGGGGGCCACCGAAGATTTTTGATGTACCTGTATAGCGATCGACAATCTCCAAATGATTGAAATGATTGCAGTCAACATATTTCGGTATCAGAAGGACCAAGAAGGGGCCGAATACTGTTTGTTCAATGCACCCAACAGCAGCTTATGGGTAGTCCTGATCTTTCCTAGAACGGTGACCTAAAGCCAAAGCACAACAACAATTAATAGTAACAACACGCGCGCATGAATTCAACGATTGTCCTGGATGAGGGCCAAGATAGATATATGTGGGAACTATATCAGTTGTCATAGCGTCTGGGAGTTGCAATTGCAAGTTGCACCACCTTGAAAACCATGCAAATTGCACCGTTCTCTGTTCGGTCGCTGGTGGCTATATAGGTCTGTCTCAAGTCTTGGCAGCTAACTAGATGCTTGAGTGCATGCAGGTGCGAGCGCTTTGGGAGAAATATTACACGGTGACATGTTTCTCCTTGCGCAAGGATACTCCTTGTGCATGTCCGGTGAGATGATGAATCGAGGATCCTCGTGTACGTACGAATCTACCTGCCATTAGACGACGACACAAGCTCGCCAATCATGGCATGGACGCAAGTTCACACCCCCTGTACTAACGACGAGCTTAAGCAAAGCGAGTCCTGGGCCTGGCTGGAGAGCTGTCGATCGGGCATGGCAGAAGATTTAGACGATTTGTCCCGGTCTCAGATCGGTCAAGACGATTGAAGAGCAGAATCTGTCTCAGATCTCAGGGGAGAGAAAAAACCTGGACTGGACCACGCTGGGACGATGGCATCTGGCGACCAGGTGCTTATCCTAGCCATGATCTCCGTTGTCTAGCTAGACGCAGGCACGCACATGACCAGGTGCTTATCATAACCATGTCGCCGCCAACGACCACGGCCGACGGCGCATATTTCCGTCGGTGCCCGGCCGGCCGCTAGTATATCGGCATCGGGTGGTGGAGCGCATGACCATTTTTTTACCTGGCCATCGCCTGCCCACTTTAAGTTGGCACACGGCCGGTGGCACTATTGGCGTTTATTTGCTAGTACTATCGCACTATTCGAAGTAAAGAAACCTTGCACGAGTTTTCTCGTTTTCCTTCAAAACGTCGGGCTCAATAGGAGAACGGAAGTCTTGGGATCCAGGCATCCAGCCATTCACTGTTTGTAATGGCGGAAGATCCAGTCGGTTGTTGGAACGACGCGAGCACGGCTATCTTATATCTTATATTTACTAATTGGAGGCACCGTAAAAGCCTCCACGTTAACTCTCACGGAAAAAGAACAACAACCATTAGATATTTACAACGCATGATAATAACCCTCTCACAGAAAAAGAACAACAGCCATTAGATATTTACAACGCATGATAATAACCGTTAGATCACGCTGAATCTTCATGCGACTCTGTCCGTATTATCTGTTCACGAAGTATACGGATGCAGGTTTGAACCGCAGTGGCCGCAAAATAATTCTATCGCCTTTTGCCCCAAAAATATCTGTCTCAAGTGCGCCACGTAGGTCTCAGGGGTCAAACTCCACCGGTCTGTACGTTTTCAAGCAGGCAAGCAGCCCGGCCCATTCTCTAGGGTTTCCAATTCCTGCACTGCATCGGCCGCCTCCTCCAACTCTCGCCTTCTTCTCCTAGGTTTGGCGAGGAAGTGCGTCCATCTAACTCGGTGGACTGCCTCTGATTTTATCAGTCATTGCACGGTAGAGAAGCTGAATCCGCCTCCCCATGGCGTCTCCTGGTGCATCAGTTGGATTCTGCGGCTCCTCGACAGCAAAAAGAAAACAAAGTTTGCACCATCACGTCAGATTTATGCAGCTATCTTCCATAGTGTTGTCCGTAATCGGCTCAGAAACAAGTTCCACAGATATCTCAGGTAAGCAACGTGATATTTTCTTCCCTATCTGATACATGTCCTGATTCGGTTGAAAGAGGAGATGCCACGCTTCGTGTGGAATTATCTTGCGGCGTCCGACGGCGGTCATGCCGAAATCGAAGACGCACTGTTCTTGATCGATCGTTGTTGATGCAAGATAATGCCAGCACATTCTCTCCACCAGGTTTCCACGGCTTCATGTATCTTGCCGCGTCCGGCGGATGACGGTGACTGCAACTACTTCATATATTGTCCTCAACGGAGGATCAGATGTTGCTGGAGTTGAGTCAATTTTAGGAGGTAGCGGCAAGCTGGAAAGAACATATGGCTGCTAGGGAAATTAAGAATCTCTCTCTGACTGATTTAGCATCACTCTCTGACTGTTGTTGGCATTAATTAATGCCCTCATTGCCGACAATAATATAAACTATTCTCTAATAGGGAGGATGTACCACCATATCGCTATCTTCCAGCTGTGACATCGTCTAATTAAGTTCACGCCCAGAGCAAATTGGCGCTGACTTAAGAACGCTTCTCAATAGATGTACAATTGTGTCTCCGTGTTGTTTATGGATGAGCCGATGAAATCCGGGTTCAGTGTATGACACGAAGGTCGCAATGCTGTTTAGAATTATAATGTAGCGATGGTGTTGTTGGAGTACTATTTTCTTGAAGATGGTAGCATTATACATTAGATTTGTCTCTCTGTTTCAAATATATATACTTGATGTTGTTGATTGCTTGACCACAGGATTCTACCCAGAAACAGCAATCTGGCAGTTGATCTCGCCCTCTTGCATCCTCTTATTCGATGCTGCCGCCAGCTATGCTTGGAGTAGGAATGATGTAATAAGACGTGTATATATATACAGTGTAATATTTCTGCACTGATTTCTCAATCGTATTACATAACTATTTTTTTTCACTCACAGGGTGGGATAACACCTAACTGCTATGACCCACTATGGTGTTTTTCTCTTAGCTTAAAAGTAAGTAAGTAACAGAGGTAATATTATTTGAGGACTTGCATATATATATTTAGAGCATAACTTTTTGTGTACTAATTTCTGATTCAGATGGAAAACAAATTATATATTATCAGAATGGCATGATCATGTGCGCATATATATCTTGGAAGAAACCTTTGCTGTATCCTGATTTTGAACTCAGATTTTAAACCACTATTTTTCTTCTTCTCAGACGGATGAGTTATTCTGCAAAGCTAATAGGTACAAAAACTCCGCAGGCCAATCAGGTGCACCTTAGCATTATTTTTAGCTTATAACGTTGTGTTTCTCCAATAGCTTGCTGATTAAAAAAAATCCAGGAATGATATCCTAGAATAATGTCAGGTGAATATATTGGTTGTAGTACTATGTTATATATATATACTGCACGTGGATTGATGAGTTTACATGTAAACCGTGAGCAGAGACAAATAATATTCGCAAGACAATGTAATTCTCTCACAATGACGGAATTAATTTCCATAAAAAACATATATTTGATAGGTACATTTAATTGGTTCTTTAAATGCTTATGATGTTTTCTGAAATTTTCCTCCATCGTTTCTGATATATCTTTTGCCATATTCATCGCATCCTTTAAGAAAATATTTTTGTATATTGTAGTATGGATTATGAATCGCTGATCTATGGAAGAGCTTGCTTCTAAGACATATCCATTAATATACTCCAATCTTTAAATTTTGCTTTTATTTTAATGAGACATGTATAGTATTTAGTACATCTTTGTAGGACCCTATAATTATATTTATCAGGTGTATCCTGATTAATTAAATAAAAGTGTAGTACTATATAGTCCTAATACTATATTTGTATTGTAATCATTCGAGAAACCATCAGAGAAATGATGCCAACGTAACTTAGCATGCATGATGAGACATGAAAGTACGTATATGCAATTCGTAGTGTGCAGTAGCCATTCTGTTCAATAAAAATAGCTATTAACATGAATAAGTTCAAGAATTGCTTAGTTTCTGACAACTTTCAATAAATTATATATGTCCAAATTTATCAATATTGAAATTTATACATGTGCTAGCCCGTGCGGATGCACGGGTTGCCGACTAGTTAATTAAATTGATTTCCCTTGCATAAAGGCCAAGGGACGCAAGAGATGACTGAACACGGGCACACCGTTGTACTCCTAGTCCCTACCCAGCCTACCGTTCTTCTGTATCCATCGATAAACAAGGGCGGAATCGGATGATTCTTCCCAGGAGACACCGAAACGGGGAATGGCCAAATTCTCTGTGTGTTGCTTCGGATGGGCGAGACGGCACGCCGAGTCCTAGAGCCCATCGCGTTGGTGGAATCCTATTTGGACAATTTAGAACAGAGTGAAAGCATAGATGGAAAAAAAGCTGGAAACTACCTTAATGCATGTTGGGTTACTCGCCTTCCACGGTTGCACCGAGCTCCTAGACAACATCATGACCGATGAAGGAAACACCGGTCATTTTGACTGCAAGTTGGCCCAGATCAACGCACCGCCCGATCGTAAACTCTTAAGAAGCCGTGAGCGAACGACGGGGCCGGATATGACTGGTGATGGAGTCGACCAAGAAGCACATGCAACGGTGTACATTGCGCCCATGAAGCTCACGCTCTAAGGCCAACATCGACTCCTTCTGATGCACTGGGAACTCCGCAAACAACCAAGACACCACCTTTAAGGAGGGAAAAACACACTCGCCCCAAAGCTACCCGATCTAATAATTCAGATCTAGGGTTTCCTTGGTGCTCGAGGCGGAAATGGACGAGCAGGGCCATGATGATGCCTCCAAGGATGTGACGGTGCCCACACGCGCTGCCATCGGTAGTGTCATGCAGAGATTTCGCCCAGGCGCTACCGTCAACCCCAAGATCGACCGGACAAACACAAGAAGGAATCGCCATTTGGCCTCACTGCCGACGAGAATTGAGCCAATATTTGTTGTCGTCGGCGGCGTAGGAGGCGCCGTCGGTCCACCACCACCACCAGACATGCCCGACCCTAAGACCCACTAGGAACTCGGAGCTCGACTCCACCCCAGCAGGAGCACCACAACCGCACCGTCCTACGTCGTTGGCATGCTGCCTCCACGAAGCACTGATCCGCCGCCGCAAGAGGGGGTGAGGGTGGTGGGAGGGGGACAGAGGCGAGTGGCAGCGCCGCCTTAGTCATGTTCCATGATAATAACTCGGATGAAAAACCGTTACTGTCAAATGCATATAACCGATGTAATGGATCACCCACAGGTGCGAAGGATGGACGCTTCTCTACCAGCACCACTATAGCTGATGTGGAAGGGAAATGTGGAGATCGCCGTCTCGTAAGAACAGCCGAGGAGGAGGACGACATGGGCACACCGGCAGGCGGCAGGCTCGCCTCCAGGCCATAGGACAACAACACTGCGCGTCTCGTCCCGTCAAACAGTTTACTCGCCGTGGCTCCACACCCACACCACGCACGTACTCGTCCAGGTGCAGTACTTTGCGGCTAGGATATACACGGTGGAAGCACCCGTGCATACCCAGGTCGCAAATCCATGCCGATCGCGACCACCGGAAAGCTCCGGCGATTGATCGGTGCAACGCAATGCAAGTGGCCATTTCTCGACGGAGAGAAAAACTGATCGGTGCAAGTGCGGGACCGCGGAGGCTCATCGGTGCACTTCGCGTGGGCGCCTACCTGGATATGAGCACATCATCACACCTACAACACTGCTAACGAAAGCGCTTCCGGTGAAGCAGACCTACGACATTGTCACTTGACGACGGGCGCTGGCTGCTGCACCTACGTCTACAAACAAGAAACGTCCATCTCGACCTATCTGCAATGCAATCTGTGCGGCCGTGGAGGCCGTCAGGTATATATATCCGGCCAGATGCAGTTGTTCTGTGTGGCGACGGGATACGGTCGACGTATATATACTTGAGTTCTCGCCACTGTTGGCCGGTCGATGTACTGCATACAGTAGCAGTTACAGTGACACAGTTATATATGGATGGGTGATGACGATACGTGCAAGAACATCCACTATGAGATACCATATCCGTAGCTGTGTTTGAAGAGTTCAGACTGAATGGGACAAAAAGATTGGGACATTTCTATATGGGCGATACGGCGCCAAGATTTCTCAACTGTACGGTTTTCTTTTTTTGCAGCAAGAAAGTCTCTACCGTACTGTACACCGATGATGATATAGATTAATAGTATTCATTGTCTCAAATACTTGTATATACCGATTCGACTCGTTGCCGGAAGCCGTCCAGGAACTAGTCTTTTTAGGGGGTAGCCTAGAAACTAGTCGCCCCAGTTTCTCGATACACACAGAAAAACTGACTCGCGGTGGGTGCTTAAACGGGATGGGACCTCGAAGTTGCTTGGGAAGCCCAAAAGAAGTGGACCTCGATACACACATATGAAAAGCATGAGGGCGCCTACTCTCCGACTCCGCCCGCAGGGAGGAGCCTGTGCGCCGGCCCATCAACTCGCTTCGTCCTCTTCCCTTTTTCTTTCCTGTTATTTTACTTGATTTCTTTTCTGTTTTTACAGTAACAAAAAATGATGAATAATAAGAACAGAAAAATCGTTCTAAAAAATTAATGTGTATTTTTTCGAATCTAAACATTTTTTAGATCTGAACATTTTTGAAAATACAGGCATTTTTTCAAAATGTGAACAATTTAAAATATGAATTATTTTTGAAATATGAACATTTTTAAAATATGAAAATTTAAAAATCTGGACAATTTTGGAAAATGAATTTGTTCAAATATGAAGAATTTTTGAATATGATTTTTTAAAATCTGAACAATTTTAAATATGGATATTTTTAAAATATGAACAATTTTCAAGTCTAGATTTTTTTCAAATATCAGAAAATGGTGGTGAACGGAAATTATTTTTGAACGATTTTAAAAGGAACAGAAAAGGCCGGTGAACGGAAATTATTTTTAAACAGTTTGAAAAAATGATCAGAAAATGACGGTGAACAGAAACTATTTTTGAACGATTTTGAAAGTGAATAGAAAAGGCCGGTGAACGAAATCTATTTTGAACAATTTTAAAAAATGAACATAAAAAAGTCTATGAATGGAAGATATTGTTGAGCGATTTTTAAAATGTGAACAGAAAAAACTCTATGAACGGAAATTATTTTTGAAAGATTTTTTGAAATCTGAACAATTTTCAAATCTGAACAGTTTTCAAATCTAAATATTTTCAAATATGAACAATTTTTGAATATGAACATTTTATATATTAGAATGTTTTTCAAAAATGAAAATTTAAATTAATATCTAAAAAACAAAAAACAAAAATGAAACAACCAGAAAAAGAAAAAAGAAAAAGAAGAAAGAAAAGTGTATTAACACCCGACCTGGTCGTCAACTAGGTCGAAGTGCAGACCTATTTTTTTGTTTTGGAAAACAGAATAAAGCAAGATCCGAGGGCACTAGCACCCAGGACATCTTAATTAAGGTAGAGCCCACCCGGGGTGAGAAACTCCACAAATTCGCTCCCGACGGGAGTCGAACCGTGGAGGCTGGGCTGCGCCACTGCCCCTTGCCACTAGGCCACTGCCTAGTTCTCCTTTGGAAAACAGAATGTAGAGCTGTTAACTCAAAGCTCGCTCTAGCAAGTTGTTACGGCCTGTAAGTTTTTTTTTTAACGAAACGGGTGTGCTTTATTGATCAACCAGATAAGGATTCAATACAAATTGTTTTCCGGATTCAATACAAATTGTTTTCCGGATGCACTCTGGGGACACTGAAAACGGCAAAGATTCACACGAACGCGCTAAACAATCCGTAGCATAGTTGTGCATACGACTAATATGAATAACAGAGCAAGAACTAAAGGTCGAGAGCAACTTCTTGATGTCTTCTATGACAGGAGCGAAGATGGAACGATCCTTCAAAGCTGAGTAGATACGTTGCATAACAGATAGGCAGTCAGTAGCGATGATCATGTTGTCTAGGCCTTCATCTTTGACAAAATTCAGAGCCAAACGAACAGCAAAAGCTTCGGCTAGTTCAGGTGCTTGAACATTCGGCAAACTGGAACCGCATGCCACAACAAAACCACCTGGATGTTTGCGTATTACCACACCAGCACCCATACCGCCTGACGAAGCAAACAAAGCAGCATCAACGTTGATCATCAGAGATCCTTCCGGCGGCGGAGCCCAAAATACTGCAAGAACAGGTTCACGCCTTTGGTTGGTCCCAGTATGAAACAACTGTGTGATGATCATCTCGACATAAGACTTGATCTTCATAGCTAACGAGCGAGGGCATTGAGCATGAATTTGAAATAACATCTTTCATATTTATTTGTGTGATATAATCCGCAAAAATGATATTTCAACCAAATCAACATGACGCTTCATCATGTGTATTTCTATCTATGTGTGATCCACAATGTTAAATATACAAGGGGAGTGATGCATATTAACCTTGTCAATAAGTATATCTACCTTAGGTGTATCTTGCTTGCAAAATATTTGGTGAACTAAGCAAGCTATGCTAAGTTGCTAACTTGTGTTTCTATTAGGTAGTACTTGACAGGAGTTCGATAAATAATGAACCGGAAAGATATTGTAACAGAAAGTTGTACGCATCAGGCATGTCTAATATTGAATATGACAATCGTCTTGATCAGATAAGTCATACATTCACAACACTTATAGTATAGCATTTGTGCAGTACTAGTTAGCGTGCACGTGCAACGCACGTCTCCACAAAATTCAGCAAAATATACGTGTGAATGCGGTGTTTTCTTAGACCAATTTTAAATCATTTGCAAAAGAATTTCTAAACCATGCATAGACATGATATACTTGTCTCTTACTTAAAATAGAAAGGTAAAACAATCAATTTGATTACTTTCGATAATATAGTCCAATATCTTTTTTTTGAGGGAAGCCTTTCGGCTAGCTTTATTGATTATCGAACACAGATACATCGTTTAGCATCGCTAGCCGGATGAAACTAGGTGGGTCACCATCCCATACATTGGTTGAAAAAAATTGAAAACTATTTCTAGCCAGCAGATGAGCTACTTCATTACATTCTCTAAAACAATGATCATAGGTAATATGAGTAAAACCTGAAGCAAGAATATTACAATCAAAGTAAACTGCAGCTGCCGACGTCGCCGAGAAACCACCTCCATTCATTGTATCTATTACCTGCATATTATCTGACTCAATTATAAATCTTGTCAATCCAAGATGTTGAGCCAAGCTAAGACCATCCTGAGTGCGTATGCCTCTGCCATTGCCGCATCTGACACAAAGGGGATACATGTACTAGCAGCTGCAATAAACTTTCCCTTACAATCACGCACAACAACTCCTGAACTGCCTCTTCCTTCATCAATCTCAAAAGCTGCATCTACATTTATCTTTAGTAGACCTTCGGGAGGGCATTTCCAACCCTGTCTTAATCTAGGAGCAATCTTCCTTGCCCTTGAGTAATTCAGCGCCAGTGCCCCAATAGACATAGCTGATCGGTGTGGAGGTTGGACAGGTTCAGCATGTACACACTGCCTCCTCTCCCACCAAATGTACCAGGCGGCAGTTAATACAAGTTCAGGGATACCAACCTCTCCTTGGTTTCTCCATTGTCCTCTCAAACAGATAATATTCTCTAAAGCCATTGCCCGATCGATCAAGTGCCGTAGCTTCCTCTATGACAGCATGCAGACCGAGTTGAGCCCAAACCTCCTTTGCCCTTCCACACTTGAAAATCATATGCATGATATCTTCACAGTGGGTGCTGCACAGAGGGCACGAGCTCTCATTTATTATATGTCGGTTAGCAAGAACACCCCTACATGGTATAAGTCCATGGAGTACACGCCATCCAAATATTTTGATTTTTGACGGCAATTTCAACTCCCATAACTTCCTCCATACTAATTTGGTTTGTGAATCTTCTAGTCCCATAATATTTCGCTCATGTCTCCCAAATTGATACGACCATTCTGCATGGTAAGCTGACCTTACCGTGAAGAAACCAGATTTTGTATGGTGCCATGCCACAAAATCGTTCATGCCTGATGGTGCCATAGGCGTCTCCAAAATTCTGATAGCATCAATGGGCCAGAAAATGCTTCTGATCAGCTCCTCGTCCCAGGCCCCTGTCACAGGATTAATGAGCTCACACACCTTTGTAGTGAGCACGTTGCCCCTTGGTGTAAATATTTTCCTGTTGGGGCTAGTAGCGACCCATGGGTCTTCCCAAATGTTTACTTGAGTACCATCTCCTATTCTCCAAATACAACCTCTCTTAAAGTTTTCCAAACCTGCTATGACACTTTGCCATGTAAATGAACTTCCTGGTTTCAGTTTTGCTTTCAGAAGATTCCCATCCGGATAGTATCTCGCTCTCAGCACTCTCGCACATAGGGATTCCGGTTCCTCCAGAGTCTCCAACATTGCTTTGCAAGCATAGCTTTATTAAAAGTATGCAGGTCTCTAAAGCCCATACCTCCTCTCGATTTTGGTATACATAATTTCCACCACGCTACCCAGTGCATCTTCCTTTGGTTCTCATCATCACCCCACCATAATTGCGAAATAGCATCACATATTCCTTTGCAAATGTTTTTCGGAATTTTGAATACTGTCATCGCAAAAACTGGTATGGCTTGTGCAACCGCTTTTATTAATGCTTCCTTTCCACCCATAGACAACATTTTTTCCTTCCACCCACTTACTCTGGCCAATACTCTCTCAACCAGATGTTTAAAGCAGTCCGATCTATCTACTCCAACCATAGCAGGTAAACCCAAATATCTATCATTCAGAGATTCAACAAATATGTTTAGTGCTTGGCAAACCTCCACTCGGTCATCAATCCCGGTATTTGGACTGAAATAAATACTCGATTTTGCATCACTCACAAGCTGGCCCGAACTTGCACAATAATCATCAAGGATCTTCTTCAACGTTACAGCATTACTCTGATTTGCTTCCATCAAGATTAGAGAGTCGTCCGCAAATAGAAGATGTGACACCATGGGCGCATCTCTGCATACTTTGACTCCCACAATCTTCCCCATATTCTCAGCATCATTTAGTAAACTTGATAGACCTTCCGCACATAATAAAAAGAGATATGGTGAAAGAGGGTCTCCTTGCCGGATCCCTCTTGATGGAATAAATTGCTCAGTGGTATTAGAATTAAAACGAACTGAATACCTCACTGATGTTACACACGACATTATCAGGTCAACCCATTCAGTTGCAAAACCCATCCTTAGCATTGCTTTCCTTAGGAAACACCACTCCACACGGTCATATGCCTTGTGCATATCTAATTTCACCGCACATAGTCCCTTCTTCCCTTCTTTTTCTTTATCGCATGGACACACTCATATGCCAACAAAATGTTATCTGTGATTAGCCGACCAGGAACAAAAGCACTTTGATGCTCCCCAATGATTTCAGGGAGCAGAGTTTTAAGTCGGTTTGCCAAAATCTTCGAGATTACTTTATACACCACATTACACAAACTGATTGGTCTATACTGTGATAAATTCTCCGGATTATCCACCTTCGGAATCAGCACTATCATAGTATCATTCCACCCGGGCGGTATAATCTTGGTGTTCAAAGCTTCCAACACTTCATCTGTCAGATCATCCCCCACCATGGGCCAAAATCTTTTATAAAAAACTGCATGTAAGCCGTCGGGCCCTGGTGCCTTCAAATCACCTATTTGGAAAAGAGCTTTTCTTACTTCCTCCCTGGTATATGCAGCCAGCAATTTATTATTCATCTCCTGAGTAACTCGGCGGTTTATTTTATTTACCACCGCATCATCTGGTTCAACTACTTCCGAGTTAAACAAACCTGAGAAATAAATCTTTATTAAGTTACTCATACCATCGGGATCCTCCCACTTCGTCCCACTATCATCAGTCAAGTACTTTATAGTATTTTTCTTCTTGCGGGCTGTAGCGAAATTATGAAAAAAACTAGTATTGCTATCTCCATGCCGCAACCAAAGGGCTCTCCCCCTCTGAATCCAATGAACTTCTTCTTGCTCGAGGAGCGTTTCAATTTTCAGCAGAACTTCCTTTTGTTTCGATAAACTCTCATCTGAGATCGGTCCTCTTCTCAACTCTTCCAGCTCTTTTTTCAGCAAATTTATGCGTGTACGAGGCGCTTTCAACTCCCTTCTATCCCATGCGTGCAGCTCAGCATGGACTTTGGCCGTTTTCTGTTGAAACGATTGCCCCACACTAGCTGAGTTTGCTTTCTCCCATGCACTGCCCACTACGATATCTATATTTTCTTCCTCAAGCCATCTTGCTTCAAACCGTTTCGACGGGGCGCCCCAAGGCTATGCACACCCGCATAATACTCAGTGTCAATAATAACAGGACGGTGATCACTCTTTGTTCCTTCACCATTTATTACACAAGCATTTGGGAAACGAGTGATCCATTCGCCATTTGCAACAGCTCGGTCCAAGCGCTCCCGGATCTTCCCCCTTCTCCATGTAAACCTGTCACCCATATATCCGAGATCTTCCAAACCACACTGTGTTAGGCAGTTTTGAAATGCCTGCATATAACGATAAGCACGAGGCACACCACCCTCCTTCTCTTCCGAGCATAATATTTCATTAAAGTCTCCTACTACCATCCATGGGATACTTATTCTCCCACTCAGCTCACACAAATATTCCCAAGACTTGTATTTATCCTCCCACTTCGGTTCACCATAAAAACCTGTAAACCGCCAATCTGTATCGTCCTTTACCGTAACATCAATAAAGTTTGGCTTTATGTCTAGCACTTCAATCGTAACTTCTTTCTTCCACATGAGGACTAATCCTCCACTTCTTCCATCGCTTCGTGAATTAACAGCTTATCAAATTTCAGTTTTCGCATGAGCTTTTCTGCCTTAGCTTTTACAAGATGCGACTCACACAAGAAAATCACATCAGGGTGTGTTTACCTCTGAATCTCCAGCAGCGCTAGAATTGCCCGGGAAGTATTCATCCCGCAGCAGTTCCATCCTTCCAGTATCATTGTATCCTGTGACCTTCAAAACTTTTTGTACAAAACTTTTTGATGGCTCCGATGGAGGCTCAGATCAAACCCTAGGAGCTTGAACGCAGATAACCACCAATCAACCAGACCAAACACCTCAATATTCGCCCAGATCAGAACTTCTAAGCAAACGAGAACCAAACGAGCACACCCCTGGCTGCTCCGCAAACAATTCAGATCTCCGTCGAGATCGGAACACTACCTCAGAAACTCACCACCGGAGCAAACCAGTGGGAGGAAAAAGAAACCCTTAACGGGGACAAAAACCAGGATTGCCTAGCGAGGCACCTGGGACACGCATCCGCCGCCGCCGGCGACGTCCTCAAAACCTAGGTCGCCCTTATAGTCCAATATCTTTGTAGTCAATGTCAATCGACTAATATGAAGTTATTTTTAGAATATACCCTCTCTCCTTCATTATCCCTATCCTGCCTTCGAAAATTACATAATAAAGAAAATCACCAATGGTAATTTCTTCATACTTGTGGCTTGATTAACTCACTGCATACTAACTAATGACTCAAAAGTGCAGTAAATCCATGTTCAGAAGTGGTGTTGTTGGTGGGAAGGATGACGTACCCGCACCGCCACGACTACACCCAAGAAAGACTCTCAATTAAATCTAGTATAATCTGGTCCTAAAATATATCATATGATAGTATCTACACTATGATATATTTCATATTTTTTTAGCAGAATAGAGACTGTCACTCGAAACAAGAAAAGGGTGAAAGGAGCACCACACTTGCGGCGTCCATTGATATGGCGCCTCGACTGATATGCATCAATAATGACAATATTTTAGGTTTAGAAATAGTAAGAAACTCGGCGTGGAGGCAGATTGAAACGGATCTTAACCTAGGATGGAAAACTACCTCCTCCAGCCTTTGTTTCCTTAGTTGCTCAACTATTTTTCAATAGCATTCTTTATGATAGTAATGACATGGCTAAGATGGTGCTACATAAATTTAATTTTTGATTCCACTGTTCTTTTTAACCTGCGCGGTCACAGAAATCTGTTTTGGTTCCACTACTCTAAAATTTGGAAATCATGTGCCCAGATGAGTATGTCATCACACATGGTGTTCATGAAGACAAAAATGAATAAAAATAACAATCTTGTTACCAGAAAGAAGAATTTAAGTAACAATGTTGGTACGCGACTGGCAACATATTATCCAATTTAAACTATGTGCATACACAATTTTATCACCGCAGGTAAGCACCTCAGATATACACAGTACATTTCAATTTACTAACCTTTAGGATATTCTGGTGAGAGCTGGCCCTCCAGACGTAACCTTTGGATACATAAAGTTCTTACTCCAAATGGGATGTTGCTACCGCCTACCGGACCACTTCATTCCGCTCAGTTCAACACCCTAAAAGGGGTGAAACGGACATTGACTACCCGCTTGGCCATCTTCTTGATAACGGCGCTGCAGCGCTAGATTGTTTTGCACTTGCCGACACCATCAAAACAATGCCCCTGCAAGTTTTCTGGCACTTCAAACTTTTCTTACATCGCTTTAACCTGATCACAAGAAGCGGAGCAAGGTTTTTCGGTCCAAAGATCGTCTGCTCTACCAGCAAAAACACATCAGGAGAGAACAATGCTGAAATAGAATATACATTAGATCAGGATCTTTCACTCACCATGCAAAAGCGTTTGTTCCAGGTCCATAAAAAATGTGTAATCATATAAGAGGTTTCAGCTGATCACTCGCTCTAGGCCAGATATGGTGTGTAATCTCCACTTGATTTATAAGAGGTTTCGGCTAATTCAATAGATGGGACTAAAAGACATTCACCAATTCTTGATTGCAAAGCAAAATGAACTGGACAACAAGAGGCTTGCACTAATATTTGAATAGGGTCGCCGGGCTTGCACTCTTCTTGTGTTTCTACAGATAAGAAAATCATCACTCAGCGTTACTGTTAAATAACCAATTTGCTTAAAAACTTCAGTATTATAGAAGATGGTAGGGGCCTGTTAAGCCTTGTATTATTACCAAGGTAAAAGGAAAAAATATACAATAACATCTTACACATATTAATATTATTGGAGGAACAAATTAAACAGAATCAGTAAAGATTTATGGTAAGGTAGAAATAATGCTGGCATATTAAACAGAATCAGTGAAGTGACAAAAATACTTAATGCAAGCAATACAAATTGGAAACATTACTTTTATTATTTGACCGATACCTGGTGACCATCTTTGCATAATCATTTCACGTTCTCCAAGCTGAAAAAGTTCTAGCACTTGTTCGACGTTGTTAACAATCTCTTCCTGCAGCCTGAACACATATACACAACATTGTAGCCACAACAACCCATAACACAAATGATTAGACACTCAATCAAGTAAAAAACTATAATCATTTCTAAGATGTACCTCAAGGCTCGTGTGAAGCGGCAGCTTTTTGCTCCCAAGAGTTAGGAGGCCTTCGATCGAATCATTGTTATTCTTCTTGTACAACCCTCTGATCAGCAACACACGATCTGCAGCCTGTCCCAGAACCCAAGTGCCCTGCCTCAAAAACCAGATTGATTGGTACAATCACAGGGAGGCGACGAGCTGCTGGTGTGAGATGGCGTCACGGCGAGCTGCTGGTGTTGGCTAGCTGCAAGGAGGTTCCCAGACTGGTTGTCACTGTTGCTGGCGGTGGGATCATCGGCGAGAGTGAGTGAGAGACGGCAGTGAGGTTGTGTGCCGATGTGGAGCGTATTCATGATCACAGGACAGAGCCGCAGAGGAGAACGACACGCCCACGCCCCCCCCCCCCCCCCCCCCCCCCCCCCCCCCCCCCCCCCGCGTGCGTTTGGCGGCCCCGATTCGCTTCTGCTGCACCTCCACCCACCGTCAACCGACGGCGGCCCCTTCCCTTCCCTACCACGCCCCCGCCTCCACCACAACGACAACGCCGCCCCCATCCTTCCCCTCCCCAACCCGGCATCTGACGCCCATCCGCACCGCCGCCGCCAGCGCGCCAACCACCGCCACACTCCATCGCAGGAGAGGGCTCCGGCCAACCACAGCAGCAACCACTGACCGCCGCCGCAGGAGAGGGCTCTGCCCGCGCCTACGAACGCCCCTGCACCGGCAGGTGCCTCCGCCCACGCGGCGGACGCCTCCGTGCCGCAGTTGGTGAACAAGATCGAGGAAAATCTGGGTGGGACGAGGTCGAGTGCATGATCTGCTACGACATGGTGCAGAGGTCCGCGCCCGTATGGTTCTGCGCCAACATCTTCTCCATCTTCCTTCTTCCACCTCCCCTGCATCCGCAAGTGGGCGCGCGCACCGGCCTCCGTCTACGCCGCCGCCGACCCGCCCCGCCTCCTGGCGCTGCCCGGCTACCAGTCCGTGGCGTCCCGGCGCGGTCGTCGACACAATCTGCCTCGTCGCTCTCCATTGCCAGCGTAGAGGAGAGGGATGTAGAACGAAAGGAAGTCGGAGGTGTCGAGGCGAGGGATTATGGGGAGGTTTCCTAATTAATCGGAACGAATCGCGTGGATGGTGAGCGAACGGGGGACGCGGAGCGTCAAAAAGTCGGCAGGACATTACTCTGCCGAGTCGACAGGATAGATCTACACCGTCGAACCTGATCAAATCGATACTGACTGTTAGATTTGATTGAGTGGGGGTGATCTAACGGTGCTGGTGGTTTTGTGTACACTTTTCTGGGTGGCTGTAGGAAAGTTTAACTTCGCTCTTTTATAAGTAGTAGAGATAAAGGTAATCTTGAGAAAAATGGCAATAAAAGCAAAGGCCAAAAACTACATCTGGGGGCAACATTAAACACAGTGTCCAACAACAGTAAAAGAGGATCTTAGAAACAGACTAAACCTGGATGTGAAGGATAACTGGATGGATTACCAGCCACCTGAGGCGGAGGCGCACAAAGTCTGTAAACAATAAAAAATTAGATAACTCATGTGCAGAGCTGAGCTCACGTAATGATACATCCAGCTATAAGTGAAATAGGAGTAAATGGCATTGGCGGTCACTGAACTCGTCGAGTGGGTGCACTTAAGTCACTGTTTTCAAAAATCTTCTGAACCCGTCACACAAGTGACCATCCATGTGCACCACTGGTCACTCGACCGGTTTTTGACCGAAAAGGTCACGTGCGACTCACGTGAGATTGTTGTTTTTTTTCAAATAACCCCTTCAATTTTTATGTATGCACCCAGCTTCCTTGTTTGCTGCCAAGTGGGTCCCACCTATTAGTGGAATGAAATAAAGACACAAATAAAGACGTCGCCGCACCTGTGCTCGCCCGTGCGCCGGCCGGGCGCCGCCACCGTGGACCGAGCGCCTGCTCGCGCCGCCCGTGCCCCGGCGCCACCCCTGCCGCAGCGCCCGTGCTCCGCGGGGGAGCCGCCGCCCCTGCCCTGGCTCGCCGAGGACGACGACCACCGCCCGCTCCGCCTGGCCGCCGGCGACCGCCACGGCCGCATCGCCGTCTGGGACACCCGCGCACGCGTCGTGCTGGCCGGAGCAGCGGTTGCTGATGGGGATGGAGGGCCTCGACCTCCCCACCGCGGCGCGGGCAGCCGGGGATGGAGGCGGCGCGGGCGGCCGGGGATGGAGGCGGTGCGGCGGCCGGGATGGAGGGCGGCCCGTCGGCCGATGCTGGAGGGCGGCGCGGGTGGCCGGGGATGGGGCGACGCGGCGGCCGGGGCTGGGGACGGCAGCGGCGCGCTGGACGGCAGAGTGTTGACCTCTTTTTTATTTTTCTTTTGTTTTTTCTGAAACGATATGACAGGTGGGCCATGTCTAATTTTAACAATGTTTTTAATTGCTCCCATTGACAGATGGAACCCACTTATTAAACTAGGGCAGACTGGTTGCATTATTTAATATGAAGGGGTTATCTGCAAAAAGAAACCACCCGCAGGATCTCACGTGAGTCGCACGTGACCTTTTCGGTCAAAAACCGGTCGAGTGACCAGTGGTGCACATGGATTCTCACTTGTGTGACGGGTTCAGAAGATTTTTGAAAACGGTGACTTAAGTGCACGCACTCGACGAGTTCAGTGACCGCCAATGCCATTTACTCGTGAAATAGCATGCATAAAACACTGAAGAAGCAAATATGCAAACTGTACTTTGTGAAGTAGAAGTAATGAATGTGTCCGGGATAGTTGTCTTCCTGCTGCTTCCTACAGCTTATCTATAATTAGGCTTTAACTACTGCTTAGATTTCTACTAAATTGCACACGGAGACACATATTATCAAAGCCTTTGTCTCGACGATGCTTCTTATCAAATTGACTGAACCAAATCTTTTAGGCCAAGAACAGCACTGGGCAATCATTAACAGTCTGATTCGTTCCAGTAGCAAGGGATCTTTCTTCGCACTAGAAAACTTTAAACCAAAGCATGTGTTCCAACAGCAAACAGTAGACAACTGACTGAGTTCAAGCACGCAACGACTCATTCCAATATAGCAACAAAAGTTTGCACCATGGCCATACTAAACCAAACCGTTCATTCCACCAGCAACAAATCTGCACAGGAGACCAGAAGGAATTAACCAAGTAGTTTGAACCTGTAACCATAGAAGCCTAATATATTGCTTAACATGTGTCAGACTGTAAGCCCATCTCTTTGTGTACAAAACATCAAACAGACCGTGGGCGTCTTAGAGAAGTTTCGAGCACGAACCTGCTAATATGTGCGTGAGCCCACGCGTACTTCGCCCAATACAGAGCCCAGGAGTCCTGGTCGGGCCACGGCGGCGAGCTTCCGGAGGCGGAGGAAAAAGAGCATAGCAAGAACAGGACCAAATTAGCAAGCAGGGTGGAAGAACCATCGCAAGAACCGGAACAAGAACGCAACCAATTAATTAGGCCCAAGAGGAATTCCCTGAAAGAACCAGTGCAAAATCCGAGCAATGACGTAGCTAATTAGGGCGCGAGAGGCAGCGAAAGAACCAGTGCCGAAATCAGAGCAAGAACCGCCAAATCACAGAAAGGCCTAGGGCAGCTAGCGCGAGAGAGGGGAAGAAGGAACCACCGCCAAAATCACCGCAAGAACTGGACGAATTAGCCCCCTGGAGAAAGCGATAGTTGCAAGAATCGTCTGGAACCTCCGCGAGAACTGGATCGGTTAAGCGCGAGAGGGCACCGGTAACATCACTCACCCCGGCCGCGGCGCCATGAGAGCCGTCCCTGCGAAGCTGACCAGGCGGCATTGCAGGTCCACGCGAGCTCCGGGGATGGACTCCAAGTACTTGAAGAGGTCAAATGGCCGGCGTGTGCTGACGAGCTCGAAGACGCGCTCCGGGTCGAGAGAGCGTCCGGGGGAGGAGCCGTCGCCGGAGGAGCCCATCATCTGCACAAGCGCGACGAGAGAACCGGGAGTAAGCAAGTGATTGAGCAGGAAATGGAGCAGCAGCGGCAACGGGGAGGCGCAATGGTAGAGGCGTGCGATGAGGGCGATCTCACACCTCGGGGGCGGCGGTCGGCGGCGCGAAGTCCAGAGGGCGGAGGCGGTGGTGGGCATGAGCGACGGAGACGGCCGCGTTCCCGGTGCGTGCGAAATCTCAAATACTTCACGGCGCCGGATGGGACGAAGAGACGGCGCCTATTTGGGATTTTGGGCACAGGCGGCACAGTGGTTCTGACGGAGCGCCGAAGTGGGCTTCTACGGGTGTGATGGCCAGACGCCGGCCCGTATTGGCCCTACTTAGATTTTGCCTTTGGAAAACTGGCTAAGCGGAAAGAATTCAATCACAATCCTTGTCTAAAACTAAAACAATGTCGACATCCAAACGGGGCCGGATAGGAAATTGTACTGCAGCTCTCAAATTTGATGCATGGAACAGCTGAATCCAACAAGTTAAAAACAAAATTCTTAAAAAATAGTTAAACAAATTAGGTCCTCGGCAGGCCAAAATCCCCACCTTTTCTCCTAAAAGTTAAAAGATATCATGAGTTCATTTTTTTTTTAACAAAACAATCAAACTCGTATAACAACTTGGCAGGTCGGGTCACATTGGCTACGGAGAAATTCGAATCTCTGTCACTGATTATATTGGCAATGGTTTCAATTGTCCGCGAGGTCGAGGAGTTCGACCGGCTCTGATGGGAGCGCGAGCTCGTCCGCCGTCGGCGCGAGTAGCTCAACAGTGGCGAGGGCAGCTCCAGCGCCGGCGCGAGCAGCTCATCCGCGCCGCCAGCTCTTCCTCCGCCGGAGGAGTACGACGCCGCCAGCTTCGGGTCCTCCGTCGCGCCGGAGGATTTCGTCCGCGACGACGAGCTCGAGCACACATGGCGGTGGTGATGCTGCGCTCCGAGCGGGAGGCGGAGGAGCGCGCTGCGCAGCTCCAGCGTGAGTAGGAGATCGACGGGATCTTCCTGCACCAGGGGTTCGAGCAGGACCGCGCTGCAGCGGAGAAGAAGTCGGAGTGGGAGAAGGAGGTGGCGATGGTCATCGACCTCGTCTCCGACGAGGACTGAATCTCCAAGGCCGTTGCGTCGCCGCCGCGCCGAGGTTCCGGTGAGCCTAATTTTGGGTTTAGGGTTAGTGCGGCGACGATTATACTAGTTTAGATTTTGGTTTTAGTGTATTTTCTATGTAATATCCCGACGAATTCATCTGTATGCGATGAATCAATGATGAACTCGTTTGTTCCCACCAAAATTGCAACATTTTACAGTTCGGTTTAAGGTTTCTGCTATGCGCCACGCATATTTATGAGCAGAAATGCCTAAAACGCGAACCGTAAACCACGTTTGAGGTTTCGCGTTCTAAGGGCTCTGCTAGAGATGCTCTAAGAGAAGCAGGTGACGGCGTATGTTGCATTGCAGTGTGCGCAATGACTCTCTAAACCTGAAGCAAGCCATGACCATGACAGATTACTCCTCTTCTACCGTTGGCAATATGATTGCAAACATTAAGTTCAGACTTCACAAGAATTTCATGGAATCTAAAGTTGTATATGTCCCGAGTCCCGAAAATGTGTATCAAGCCCGCCAATGAGTTGGCTACGTTGGGTGTACATGGAGCTCACGGAAACAATGCTATATGGAGGAAGAACTTCCCTACTGTTGTAGCCCATGACCGACGATTATGCCGTGTCTTTATGAAGTACGAGTGACCCATGTCAAAAAAAAAAAAAACGCTCGGAGCTATCAGTCAGTCCATGACTGCTCATGTATAATGTTCATCTTAGTATTAACATTATGATCCTTTATCCAAAAAAGATGTACCAACGCTAATGTACAACTAGATTCAATACATATTAAGAGTACCAAGGGTGGTACGTACGCACGTAATATGCTATCTTCACGTTCCATCTAGTATGAATCTCACTAGGAAACAACACATAATCTGGTTCATGTATTCATATGTGGGCACATAGCATCTGCTCTAACCGAGGAACACCTAAATTTTGAACACATACCATCTATCATTATTGTCAATACAATGACAGCGGTGGTAGATGTGGTAAATGAGGCCACGATCACAACTGCCTTCCATGGTGTAACTATCATTGACACATTCAACCATTATCTGCGACGATTCACCGGTGGCGAGGTGGTACTGCCAAGAATTGAGGTGATGGAGACGTACAATGGTGTCGCTCATAATGGTAGGCATCAACTTGTAGGTGCTAGTCATGCTCCCTGAAATGAGTATATCACCAATGTGGGCGCCCAGACTTGTTTTGATATCGAGAAAGACAGTATTACCTCCGATGGTTGTTGAATTGAATTAGTGTCCAGGAGGAACTAGACACTACTTTTAATATAGCACAAGTTGAGATTCGAACCCATCCTCCGATGGTTGTTAATGGGGTAAATTTTCCATTGGCAAGATCAGCTAGTTTGTAAACCACTAGGTTGTCATTACCCTGAAAACCAATCACTAGGATCTCCAGTTCACATTCTGATAGATCGAAGAAGTCTAGATGTTCGCCTACCGGACACGTGGCAATCAGTGTTGGTGGCATCAAAGAAGACGGCATCATAGTATGTTCATGGCGGGGTGGATCGAGTTGCAGAATCTGTTGTCCGCTCCTACATGTGGCGCGAGGCTCCAAGATATATAACTTCCTTGGAATGATATTGGCTTGCAATCGGGTGTAAGGTTCCAGGTTGACACACTCCATTGCTTGTCCTTGGTGGTGGCGAAAAATACACACCTCATATAGTGATGCACGACCATGACCGCCGCCGTTCCATCTGCACTCACACTCAAGGAGGCAACGAAGTCGAGCTCCACCCAACGATACCGTCCCACATCATGAATCATCGAGTAGGATTCCCAATAGGATTTTAGGAGGGGCATGAGCGGTGGGAGCTCCACGGTGTCACCGGTGAATGGGTGAAGGACCAACACCATGGCCTCGCCTCGGCGGCCTGGCCACAGGAGAAGGAGGCCGTCGACCGGCACAAGAACGCGGTGGTTAGTTAAGAGCGGGAGCCGGACGCGGACAAAGGATCTGGTGGAGAGGTTGAAGAAGCTTTTCTTGTCGTCGGCAGGGTGGACATCGTGGCCCTCGGGGAATATCATCCACCGGCGCGGGTGGAACCGTGGATCGACGATGCCACGCCCCTGCGGGCAGACAGTGCTGGACCACCAGCGCGTGCACACGGCGCGAAATCGGACGTAGTCGAGCAGGTCTCCTGCCAGCACTCGCCAACCGACCAGCTGAACCAAATCCAGGAGAAGAGAAGACCACGCCGGAGGCATGTCGACGGCGATGGCCTGGGGGCAGTTGCGATTTGGACTGGTGGCGATCTCGACTTCACCGGCCCCGAGGAATATAAAACCGGTCACAGCTAAGACGACTCGACTCGGTTACGAATTAACAGGATTTGGTTCGTGTCACAACCGTAATTTCTGCGTCCACTAGTATTACTAGACGGGAGCGGAGATAGTATGTTGACTGGCCGGTGTGAAGCCTGGCGTGTGCATCGATGGAGCCGTTCCTCACACTCGACCACGCCCTTGGAGGAGCTTTCTCGACATGTGCCGTGCGCAGACACCGGGTCGGCAGCGGCGCCAGCTTAGTCGGGGTTGAAGCCGGCTGTGACGCTCGGCCAGGGGGCCCCGACCATCCCAGATCCAGGCGACTAGTTCGCTCAGGTGAACGACGCGGCACCCGGAGGACACGACAGGTCTCTCCTTCCCATCCACCATGAGGTCCAACTTCACTGGAGAGGGCACCCGCGTGAACATGGAGGTTGAGGCTGCAATTAATTTCACCCTTCAGCTCGGACTTCTCAGCATTTTGGTTTGGCTTCTACTGTGTTGCAAATCTCATTATCTCCCAATGTTCTCTAGTTTTGTGATGTCCTCAAGACCTCAACATAAGCCCTTTTCTTTGTCTTGCTCCCTTCTATACCTAGTTGGGTTCGTTTCTGATTGTTCTTTCCTTTGCAGAAAATATAAAGGGAAAACGATGATGCATACCAAGAGATGCATCTAATTCCTTCTGTGTGCTGTGCACCTTGAGGGAGCGAGATTCTAATTGATGCTTTCCCAACATTGATCCAGATTTTGGCATTTAAAATACCAACACACATCCTAACTTGCCTAACAATATAGCCAAGTGGTCTACCACGGATATGAACTTCCTGGCCCTACTGCGTAATTTCCTACCAATGTGGGATACTGGGATGTCTGGTCTTCAGTTACATATTTGGATGTGCCTAATAGTGCTACTTGTCTAGTTTATAGTTTTGTTCATTGTCTAGAATGGGTAGACTGACAGCATCGCTTTGATAGTGACGATGAGAGAGAGAGAGAGAGAGAGAGAGAGAGAGAGAGAGAGAGAGAGAGAGAGAGAGAGGCAACAAAGTTGCCTATCACACCATAAAAAGAAACTAGCTTCATGATATAAGTTCGGGCAACTACTTTTTAAATAGAAGCAATTAGTGTCATGACCACACGTTGCTGTTGTCAATTTATATCACGCAATTTCATATATAATTTGTGCAACTACTCGTTAAATATGGTGACTAGTGTCGGACACACAGGTTGCTGTTGGCAATACTAGAATTTATCATGCATTTTTTTATATAATTTGGGCAACTACTCGTTAAATGGGAGCAACGAGTAACAAATTAATAGGTTTCATATTTTATATAATCATAAGAGGTTTCATTTGGGAAACTAATCGTTAAATAGAAGCAACTACTCGTTATATAATTTATATCATTGTCAGGCAAATTTATTGGTTTGTGTGGGCACCTTTTTCATTGTTAAACCAACAGGCAACTATTCAACTATGTAATAATTTTGTAGTCATGACAGACAGGCATTATGAAACGATGTCGGCAACTATTTATACTATACCAGAGTTTGATTTTTTCAAACATTGTTGGGTAATTTTGAATAAATTTTTCTATGCAATGTTTGAATAATATTTGTTATGCAATTTTACTTAACAACAATAGGCAACTAGGCACTACTGCTAATACTAGGTGGCAGATTGTTTCTGGGAGTACTGGGAAAACCATGGAGGAGTAGGATTTTTTATGATACGTTATATGCGTGCTTTCAATACTGGGAATGTTGCTCTAGAATTCAGAAGCAAGTTCTAGAGGGGGACGTTGAGAACTTGTGAACCTGTGTTTTTGTGGTTCATGTTTTTCGGAGCAACGTTATTCACTTATTCTTGTAACTGCCAGAGGTTTTGTAGCCCTTATTTTGTTGTATCTTGCCGGCAGCTGCTGGTGGGTGCAGATCTAATATGGGATCCTAGGCAACAAAAACTTCGGAGTGATTGGCTCCCGTAGATGCAGAATTTTTCTCTAAGGTTTTTCCTCTGCCCCTGCCCTGTTTTGTGTTTGATGATGCATCTGATATCCGCCGCTATCGCTAGTATATTGAGCTTTCTGTTATGATTCCTGCTGCTTGTTTGTTTTATAGGTGCAAATCAAAATATGCATGTTTTAGTTTTGCAGATTTTGTGGGCGTGTTTGTTCTATGCAGATAGCATTTGTTGTAGGTGGAGGGGGATGTGTTTTTTTGTTATGTAGATTTTGAATGTAGTTTTTCATGCTATGGGTGGTCTGTTTATGTTCTTCAGGTTTCTGTAGATTGATGTAGCAATTTTTATGTGCAGGATTGATCGTTCTGTAGATTCAGGGAGCATATTTTGTGTGCGTATTTTCAATGCAGGAGGCTCGTGTTTTCGCTCAGAGGGAGGAATAATCGATGATGGCTGATTGTTCAGGCCAAAACCCCAGTTAGGTCGCGACGGAGTTCACTTCCTGCGCCTTCAAGCACTATGGTCGTCTTCTGAATGTTCCAGCACATGTTATAGCTCATAGTAGTGAACCAAATTTATGTAAGTTTTATGTTGATGTTATCCCGGATTCAATCCGGGACGAACTCTGTAATGATGTGTCTTGATCAATAAAGTGCCAACATTCTCTAAAAAAAGTGCGTGAGGCAGCATGAGACGCCCATTTTGAATCCGACGATGCACCGGCACCCTCGTGTTGCTACGGTTCTAATTTGAATTCCTACTTGCACGGCTCACACGCTGCTCTGCTTTCTCCTCTGTTTTTGTTCCTCTGCAACCCAAGGATCGATTCATACACTGGACCAGCAAAACTGGACGAAATGGAACCAGATCAGTAACACGAATTTAACCAACCAACCAAAGGACGGTTTCCCCATTGTCATTCATCCCAAATCAGGGATTCAAGGGACGCACAGACTAGTACTCCCTCCGTTCCAATTTAATTGACTTGCTATGCACCACATGTGGATGTATCCAAGTCAATTAAATTGGAACGGAGGGAGTACTACACACAGGAGGCCAGGAGCAATGAACCCAAGGTTGTTACAACAACTCGGTTTTGCTCTGTTTTTTCTTCCTCTGCAACCCAAGGAGATCGATTCATACACCGGACCAGCAAAAATTGGACGAAATCGAAGCAGATCAGGAACACGAATTAACCAGCCAACCAAAGAACGGTTTTCCGCATTGTCAATCTCCCAAATCAGGGATTCAAGTGACGATGTACTGTACAGACTAGTACAACACACAGGATGTCAGGAACAATGAACCCGTTCTCATCTGAATGCCACCGGGCGACCTTGCGGCTATTCCGCTTACCGTTTCCGTAGCTGTAACCAGTGGGGTTGCCGGGGTTTGTAGGGGCGACGATGTTGTAGAGGGCCGAGGCTGTGGACCATGCCCACGAACCCCGGCATGACTGAGTCGTTGAAGTGCACACCGCGGATGCCGCGGAAGGTGTCCCAGAATCCCAGGTGACCGCGCTGTCGGAGGCCGCCTGGTGCGACATCCCGGCCTCGCGCTCCACGCCAAGCTTTGCCGCCGCCGCGTCCAGGCTGCCGGGGAGCAGCGAGCAGCTCCGCAGCATGTGCTTGACGTCGTACAGCTCGTCGCCGAAGTAGACGTGCACGAGGTCGAGGAACTCCGGGAGCGTCTCGGGCAGCTCGCGGCCCGTGAGGAGCTTGACCAGGTACCCCAAGACGTACCCTCCGCTGAAGGTGACCCAGGTGACGTCGTTTTTCGCCCAAACGAGGCCCGAGGACATGGATGCTGGGCCCATTTTGTCCAGTTTAATAGCCGGTGTAGAACCGGTCCTTGTCGAAGTTCGCCACCGCGGCCTTGACGTCGAACGGCTTCCGCGGCAGCTCCTCCTCCTCCTCATTGACCTCGTCCTTGACCGTGGTGCCTGCTCGGGGCGGCCTGCTTATCGTCACCGTCGGGGATGACGACAATGTTTTCTGTTTTCTGACCAGCATGGTCTCTTTTATGATTTGGTATACGTGTCTCATTTATAAAATAAAGATTAAGTTACAAGGCAGGTACACATCGGACTTACAAAACTGAAAAGATAGGATTCTCCTATGCAAAAAATCAGCGCTTCCCAGACCCCTCTCGCTTGGCCGCATGGTGGTCGAGATGACGCCGGGGAGGAAGCGGGAGGAGGCGCGGCTGTGTGAGCTGAGGGGTGGCGGCGGGAGATTGATAGGCGGTTGCCGGAAACCCTAGCAGAGAGCTCGGGAGGAAGATGATTTGAGAGAGACGAAGGACGAGAGATTTCGGGAGGGTTCAATGCAAAGCCACGCGTGTGAAACAACGAAAACTGACCACTACAGTCTATAGGTCCACAAACAGAGACACACCTAGGCCCAGCTAGCTAACAGGCCCACAAGCAGTGTCACACAAAACTACAAAAGCAAAGCCCCACATACAGCCTTAGTTAATTTGAAAAACAATCGTATTCAAAATAAAAATCAGAATGAAAAACAACTTTGTTTAGCATCATGTCCGCTCTTGGGCCGGTCGCGGGCTTTAGTCCCCAAAAGAGCTAAGGGCTTGTTTACTTCAAGGGCTTTCTATGAGATGGGAGAGTGGAGATGGGAGGAGATTTGGTGAACACCCAATCCCCATAAATCATCACAAATATTTTTCCCCTACAATACACTAGCATGGATTAGAGTTTTTGTTTTAGGCAAAAACGAGATGGTTGGTGGGGTATATGTAGGGATTATCCTCTCTTATCCCCTAAAATACTATAGAAATAAACAGACTAGTGGGAATTTTTTGGGATCCAAACAATCCCCTTCAATCTCCTAAAATACACTAGAGTTAAACAAGGCCTAACTGAGTTCAGGTCTGCCTGAAAACCGGGTCCGATAAAGTATAGGACTGGGGCAACTGCGTATATATCTGGTCCTTGGCCCAAACAGAATAGTCTACGCTACAGCCACCCACGAGATCGCGATTAGGGTTCGAGAAGGAAAAGGGGGTAGCGATGTCCGACGATCCTGCGGGAGAGAATGCGACCGCGACGCTGAAGTTGTCAAGGTGAGAATGGACGGGGGCCACAAGTTCATCCGGTGGCTGCTGGAGTGGGACAAGAAGCCTCGCCTTCCGCTGCCAACCGGCTGGCCGGAGCAGCTCCGCGACTCCATGGACGCCTTTAAGGCATTTGACGAGGAAAGCGAGAAGGTCCTCGAGGAGTACAAGCGCCTCGGCTACGCCATCGTCGAGGTCGACGTCCTCAATGACGAAGACCCCATGGCCAGCATGGACGAGGACCAATACGACGTTGTCGACGCCATGGAGGACCTTCTCTGATTAATCTTATGCATGCCTGCCATCGACACTCGTTCGTCTTAGTCATGATTTGTGTTCTGAGTAATGCGACAAGTATGCAGGTATGGGTGCATGCCTAGTAACTAGTATAGCATGGGACAAGTATGGGTGCCTAGTATGTATAGCATTATTGGTATAGCATATATATCATCTTCCAAGAATCCAAGTCACACTGCACAAATCAAGCGCGTGTGTTCATGTTTCGCTTCGACCATATCAACTCATTGTTGTGGTATGCAACATTTAAAATTCAACGAACTTTTTCCTTCCAAAAAAAAAATTCAACGAAATTTCCAAAAACAAATCGGTAATTGGGTAGTGAAATATTTGTAACCTTATATTTTGTGGCCAGATTCAATCTACTTTAAAAAATATTAAATTAGGTCAAAGTGAGTCAAACTTAAGTGGTTTCTAATAATTGATATAAATCCAAAGATTTCGGCCAAAGATACCCAGGCTGCACAAACAAGGTGGCGACACATACCATTGTTGCCTAGTCCAACCAATGGACATCAGAGCAACGGCCTTCAAGACAACACCCTTTGCAAAAAGACGGTCCACTGCACCTCGTCGTCCTTTGATGTGGTTCTTATGCAAGAAAAACGCAATGTTCTAACCATGTCATTCGTGCCTCGGCGTATTGTCAATTCCTCTGGAGCCGATCGTCCCTCTACCTAATAACGTTACAAATCCCGCAACTCGAGTTGCATGCATATGAACATTGAAACTTAAATTTTTGCTTATGATATGTACAAAAATCACAAAAATATTTGAGTTGCATACCAAGTTACATTTGTAACTTCAACACAACTATGTGTGATGTTGTCCTTTTTTGCATAATTCGTAATTTTCATAACTTCTTTTGCGGGAGTAATTTTTCATAACTTGCTACATGCATCATTTTACAATAATAAGTTTATACCCTATAACTACACGCATGATTTGTTTCATAATTTTTTGAAACCTAGAAATACGATTTTTTGAAGTATGGTCGAACTTGCGTCCACGGAAGGGCAAGGGATAAAAAAAAACTACCACCAACGGAAGGGTTACACTAGGGTTACACACATGCGTCCACGGAAAGGCAAGGGATAAAAAAAACTTTAACTCCCTATATGCAAAACAAATATAGTGCATATTTGTCTTAGTCAAATTCAAAATTCAGAAAAAAATTACCAAATATATAGGAAAAATATATCAACGCATACAATATCAAATCTGTGTTGCTAGAACCATCATAGTTCCATGTTATACGTATTTGATATTATAGGTTAGTTTTGATCAAACTTTACAAAGTTTATCCTTGACCATTTTTTTTTTTTTTTGAGGAATTACAGCAGGAGAGGCTCCTTGAACAAATCTAATACTACATTTTGGCATAGAAGGATAAAAAAATCTTGAGAAACCAAATGACAATTGCATTCGGACTAGCTTGTGCTCCGCTAGCTCTCTGCAACGACGGCCCAAGCATGTCTGACTCGGTGGCACGGCCAGTTTGGAGAGTGTAATCGCAAAGTCTCTTTGTCATCTTGCCATCCCACGATCGAGACCGCGCCACGCCTACACCCAGCACCTAGCTGTCGCTTGGCGGGTTTACTTTTCTTATTAGCAGGAGAACTGCTAAACTCATTGATTAGAAAGGAGTGTGAGAAGTTACAGCGTATACAAGAAAAGGAGGTTTACCAAAGGCTAGATCTCAAGTTGCCTGCTCGCGCCCTAGATTCAGTTCAGCCATGTCGTGGTCGTGGTGGGCGATTACGTGTGTGCATGATGTATGTATGCCCATCAACGTGTGCTCCACGCTAAGCACAATACAACATGGTCGTCGGGAACCTTTATTTTTTTTGCGGAGAACTTATGGAAGGAAACCAACCTGAGAACTAGTGCAAAGCAAGTTCAATAGCAACCTGAAGCCGATGCGGCCGCTCTGATTAGTGCAACCAACATCAGTATGTACCCTGCATTTCTGTTGGTTCAATTTAACCTGGTCCCTTTATGGTTAGACCAAGGTTTTGGTTACCGGTCAGGAAATCCGGTTACCGGTCGGTAACCGGACATCCCGAGCACACTCGGGAAATGCTCATACCAGACGAAAAATCCCGAAATTTTAAATTTTAACGAAAACTTTTGGTAAATGGTTATACTAGGAACCAAAAAATTTGAATTTTTGAATTTCGGATTTCAAATTTGTCCGGTAACCGGTCGGGATTTTCCGGTAACCGCGGTAACCGGAAATCCCGACCACCCTCGGGAATTTTTTTCCTCCGGTAACCAAAACCTTGGGTTAGACACAACATAGATCGAGAGCATAACGAAACTAAAACAATTTTACTTCCCCTGATTCGGTTGGTACTATGCCTGTAACTGGACTTAACTATATGTATTGCATCCTTAAAATGTTGCGATTCAAACTGTCAAAAGGAAGAAAAGAAATGTTGCGATTGATTGTACCATGGAGTACTAGTTTCAAGGCTTACTTGCATTGTCATGACAAGCCCACGTAAGTACCTGGCCAAGTTTTGGGCCTCTCATTGATTTGGGCCTGAAAAGTGAGAGTGATTAGTACAACAAATATAAGGCCACCCACTGGCACAGTTCATTTAACGTACGTGCTTAGTGCTTACCAATGTGCTTGAACACTTTAAAATGTTGGATGTCACCTTGATTTCCCCAAACACTTCACATTGCACCTAAAAATCATCAAGACAGGCATTGTGATGCACAATGTGAAGTGGTTGAATGGAACTCATGACGATACCAAACATGGTTCATCTTTGGAACATCTCACACTCGATCTTACTTGACCAACAGTTGCCAATTGCTTGGTGGCACCGATAGCCCCCCCATACACTTACCAATGGTGCTTGAAATACTGCATCGTGAAGTGCTTGTGTAGGGAACCCATGGTAAATGCAAATATCATTTGCATTGATCATCTCTTAAGGTTCTTTGTCGGCATTGAGTAAACCTTGGGAGCATCGCTTGAGAATGGCCCTTGAAATAGTGCCTCGTGAAGTTCATGTAGGAAGCACATGGTAAAACTAAACATGCTTTGGATTGATTATGCTTGGTTAATCGAGAGTTCCCCCAAACACTTCACATAATACCTCAGAAAAGTGCTTTGTAAAGTGTTTGAAGGGAACTCCTGATAATACCAAACGTGGCTCACTATTAGTACATCTCTCTTATGGCATGTGGACAATATCTACTAAATGCTTGGTGACACCGAGAGTTCCCCCAAACACTTCAGAAAACCCCTTGAGGAGATGCTTCCTAAAGTGCTTGAAGGGAACTCCCGATGATGCCAAACTTGATTAATTCTCATCATAAAAATTGTTGGTTCCCACCCAGAGTTCCCCCAAACACTTCACTATTCACAACTCTCTATCCCTGCATTGAACACTTAAAAGATGTGAAAATGCAGTAATGAGGCATAAGCTAGCTACTGAAGTGATTTGAGGAGAACTCCAGGTGACGACCAACCAAAACTAAGTGGAATCTTGTTTTTTTCTCTTGTGGACCTCACTTGTTTAATCTGCCCTGGTGATGAGCGCATAGGCGGCTGCTATTTATAAGTCTAGACGAGAGACTAAAAGATGTAGTTGCAAGTTTGCTGCCTCATGTGAACTGTGGTGTGCATTGGCAGTGGATCGATGAACCTAGCAATGCACCTAGCCGTGATGCAGCCTAGGTTAGAATGAAACTAGCTAGCTTGCTAGAGCGAAGGGAATCTCGTGAAGATATGCTCTTTTGGGGAATCGTAAGAAAGCTCATGGAGTAAAG
This sequence comes from Poa pratensis, assembly GCA_947311845.1. Taxonomy (NCBI): domain Eukaryota; kingdom Viridiplantae; phylum Streptophyta; class Magnoliopsida; order Poales; family Poaceae; genus Poa; species Poa pratensis. Next base: position 13,326,883 of record CAMZMU010000053.1, read on the forward strand.
GTGTGTGTCCAGCCTGCAAATTCCTTATCTCCTGCAGCTAGCTAGAGATCAGTATCGTGGTCGTCGTTGCTCGGTTTCTGTCCACGAACACTTCTGTCAGCCCATGCAAAGGGTGTTCATGGATCATTTTATAATTATCATTATCTGCAAAGCTTGCCCAAGTTGCAGACATGGGAGCGACATGTTAGCTGGCTTCCCGGGCAATCTTTGCTAATAATTAGATGCAGAACATGCTCGACATATCTAAAAATTAGTACAGTAGTGCTCTGGTGCAGTATCCTGATCAAGTGATTGATCAGGAACTTCCGTAGAAAAATTAAGTGATCTGGAATTTAGGTCGGAGAAGAGAAATATTTTCCGTATCTGCGATATGTATAGAGGCCAACGGTGAAACGTCTATTTTTAAATGAAATCATAGTGTTTATGTCGGTTCAGTAATTAACTTGGAAACCCACCCACGTACTTGTGCTACTACTTTTCAGTTCAGGACGTGGATTCTTTGAAGTGCATCATCAGTGCATCTGCTCAGCAACAACGGATTAATCCATGTTGAAAACAGAAGAGCAGGGTGGGTGCGGCTATGATCTTGCACTAGTGACTTATGTATGAACTGAGCGTGAGATCGTCTTATACATAAGCAAACTACATCAAAAAACAACGTTACGAGCCTACAACACATTTGGTAATCGCGATGCTAGAGCACACAGACCTAATCTGGTACTCCCTCCGTTCCATATTACTTGACTTTCAAATGGATGTATCTAGTACTAAAATAAGTCTAGATACATCCATTTTAGTGTCAAGTAATATGGAACGGAGGGAGTATTTCCCAATAGAAAACCAGTCTAATCCAATGGGCTAAGCTAGTTGTCCCATTATGCGTGACTGTATGGGCATTGGGCAGGCAGCATAAAGAGACACAGAAAAGCTGAGACTCTGATGGCAACACGCTCGCTATCATATTGCCAAGCCCCAATGACATACAACAGTGCAAAAAAAGCTACAAGAAGGTGTCCAGGTTCAGTGCACCCGATCCGATGAAGACTCGGAGACGACAGGTTTCAAAGCAAGGTCGATTCAGATTAGAGAGGCTGGGCCTCTGAAGGGACAGATAGAGATACTTGGCGGTATAAGTATCTTCGGGCCGGGAAGCATCATTGTTAGACAGCAAGATGACGACCAAGCTTCAGGAACTGTTCTTCTTCCTCGTGATGTAGGAGGGGGAGGAGGAGAGGCCGTCGTCGTCTCGCATGGAGTTCTCCCTTTCACTTCTTGGTTCTGGTTTGGTGTTGGTTCGGTTTAGGTAGGGAGGATGGTCTTGCTGCTGGAAATCATGTTTGGTGGTCGTCTTCTTCTCATCCTCGTGTTATTGCACTTGCAGCTTGATTGTATGTTGTATCGGGGCAGCAAATAAATCTTTCGTGAGTAGAGAGTCTGCTCGTGTTTCTTGGTGTCCCTTCTTGTTTTTCCTTCGTTTTGTGCTTGATTGTAATGGCCTCCGAAAATACAAATGTGTCTCTGAGTTTCTGAATGCGGTCATAGTTATGATTATACCTTCAGAACTTCGTACCGATGAAGTTGTTTCCGATGCAGCAACAAATTATGATCCAACACCTTTTAGCAATGCAACGGACACTCCTTAAGAGGAAGGCAAATGTCTGTTGAAAGTTTGAAACGTGTCAGTCGGTCGGAGTGCATATACCATTGTTGCTCGGTTGGACTGCATATACAATGTTGCTGGGTCCAACCAATGGAGACGAGACCGACGGCCACAAAATCAGGGCCGGGCCAGTAAAATTCAGGACCCTGTACGAAACTCTAAAATGGGTCCTACCCCTCTATATAAAATCCACGACCATTCCCTACCAAACTGTCGATCGGGATTCGGCGATCGGTCGATCAAAAACGTGAAGGAACTTAGAAAAGAACATAAGATGAATTAGCGCTTGGCGGTCTATCGCTCGACGGTTCTCACCTCGGCTTTCTCATGTCGCTAGCGCGATCAATCTACCGATGTGGTGTGTGTGTGGGGAGGGGGAGGAGAGGGGAGGCTCGTTTCACAGACTTCTTGACCTCGCGTGCAGGCACCCTATGTGATGACCTAAAAACAATTAAATGTTTAGTAATGGCACAGCTAAAAAGATAATTTTTAAATTTACAACTAGCTGCAATGGATAATGTATAGGTCGCAAAACAACCAGAAAAATAAGTGGAGTTAGAAAGCCATATGATAGGGTCCACTGCAGCTGGACACGCCATCAATTTCCTTTACTACATTACTCCACTTTTTTTTCTGGTCGCTGGGTATATGAGAGTTATAGTGTACTAAATCAGAGGACACGCCATCAATTTCCTTCTACGTTTTTTTCGCGGTTAAAAAATGGAAAAATATTAAGGTGCAGTAAAGAGGATTCGAACCCACTTTTCATTTACTACATTACTCCACTTTTTTTTCTGGTCGCTGGGTATATGAGAGTTATAGTGTACTAAACCAGAGGACACGCCATCAATTTCCTTCTACGTTTTTTTCGCTGTTAAAAAATGGAAAAATATTAAGGTGCAGTAAAGAGGATTCGAACCCACTACCTAGACCTGGGGTAGAAAACGATTCGTCCTACGACCTAACCACTTCACCACGGATTTTCCTTGACAAAATATTGGGAACTCGTCATTTTATTGTTATCTTAGAACTACAAATTCAAATTCTTGGGCCCCCAAAAATTTGGGGCCCTGTGCGGCCGCACAGGTCGCACACCCATGGGCCCGGGCCTGCACAAAATACATGCTAAGAAGACGGTGCACCTACCTTGTCGTCCTTCCTTCACTGTGAGTAGTGAAACTTAGATCTAGGTGTTTCACTAAGGAAAAATGGCACGCATCGATGTTCGATGCAACAAAAACTCAACATCGATTAAGATCATATCATGTTCTAGCCGTGTCACCCATGTATCTGCCAAAATCATTCTTAATTCGCCCTCGTGTAGGTCCCCCTCTACTCGATGACGTCGCACACTCCACAACTCATCAGGCATGGTTAGAGGAAGTAAGTGTAAGTCGGTGGCCCATGTCTCCGCCAAAACCATTCTAATTCACCTTGTGTAGGCCCCCGTCTACTCGATGACGTCGCACACTCCATAACTCATGATGCATGGTGGTGAGAGTAAGTAAGTGTAAGTCTACCGCAATAAAAACTAGATCAACCAAAAGATGCGACGACAACAGGAGCGAATGGCAGGTGGCCAAATATTTTCTATTTTCCGAGAAATAGAAAAGGACAATGTCCATAGCGTCGTCCTTGGGGTATGGTCTAGCATCCACGGGAGCGGACGGCAGAGGCGTCAATTTTTTCTATTTATTTCCTTATTGATAAATTGCATTCTATACAGCTTGGTACATTAAACTTAACACTAACTATTTACATTGTGTGGTCTAGTGGAGCTTCTCAAGGCCATAACAAAAAGAAAACACGTGTGGGTAGCAACACCTAGGTTCTGTCATAGGACCATATATGATAATGTTTTGTAGTGAAAGCAATTTACCAAATTAAATAGGCTAGCTTCCACAACATCATAACAGAAAACAGTAACAACAACAAGTCAATATATGTAAGATGGTCACGACCTTGCTGATTCGATACGGCAGGAGGCACCCGCCGTCCCTTCCACCTCCGCACCAACCTCACCTCAAGGATGCATCCGTTAAAAACCTACATGCAACGATATATATCAATCTTTACTACAGTGCTTTAGGTAGTTAATGAAATATATTTGATATATTAATTAGTGAATTATTTAAATATAAGGGTGTATTGGCATGCACTGACCAGTCCGTCCAGAGCAGCAAGAGCTTCTGCCCGTTTCTCCACCATTGCAATGGTTACGAGCCCAATTTTCTTTGACATCTTGTTCTTCCTCTTACACATCACTTTAGCGTTGCACACCTTTCCATACTTGTTGAATAATTGTTTTAGCTGGAAGCTATCTACCCTGCATGGTAGGTTGCGCACAAACACCCTGAAATAGGGATTGTACTTCCTCCGTCCTAGTTTGTAGGGCATAATCTCAAAACTAATTTGTCCCAAAAGGCTCCACCTCCTAGGCACAATTCATTTAATTCCCTCTCACTTATTGGTTGGTGCCTCTCCCCACCAATACATGCAAGATTTAAGCTCCAATTAAATATCACCTTGGTCCAAGAGATTTGTAAATTGAGCCTTATAAACTAGGACGGAGGGAGTAGATGTAAATGTTACTCCTTGGAGTTGGAGCCATATGCGGCTTCTTCTTTTTGCACCATTTTTTTCCCTCGAGCCTCTTAATGATCTCCTGATCCAACAAAACCAAGCTTATTTCCAGAGATAGGAAGTACTACTATATTTACTTGACCAACATATATAATTATATTTTTCACATATTGTAGAATATAGATCCAAGCTACTAGAGAAGTTTGCATATAGTAGGCTGTCTATTGACTAATTGAAGTAGTACAAAGCTCACAACTCAAGATGTGTTGATCCTGACTATTGTGATACCCCTCGCCCAATAAGAATCAAATGAACCCCAAGTTTGACACATTGGTGTCTCATTAATATGGATTATTCTTCCAGTTGGAGGCAACACTCCTATCATCTTATGTGTGTCTACCTATTAGTCAGTGTTGTTCGAAAACAATAGGTGTGAACTCCTAGTCACAAAATAGAATTTGACCATAAGTTTCTAATATGGTATTTGTAGAACAGAATAAATCATATATAGTAGAGACCGCTACTCATCATTGATGCATATATACATGTGCAGTACAAAATTGTGATGGATAATAGTTGAATAATACCTGAACTGGAGCAATAGAGGGCTGGGGTAAGAGCCACGTGAATGTATCCATGTCCCATCAGTTGCTCCACAAACTTTACCTTGTCATGGATGAGGTTATACCTGAAGACGTAGCCCGGTTGATTTTGCATGGTGCTACGATCGTAGTAGACAAAGTAGGCGCATCCACCTATGACGACATCACCGTTGAGCCGCGAGGAGTCGACGGCGAAGCTGTTGGGCCACCCAAGGAATAAGACACGGTCAGCCAGGCAGCGTGTGTCTTTGCTCACCCACCACCATGGTTTCAAATTTCAGTTTCAGAAAAAATTCGGCAACTATTGAAATCACTTAAATTTAGTGATTTCGGTTTTCATTTCTGCCAAATGACCGAAATTTTCTGTTAAAATTCATTTAAATATTCAAAAATTATTTAAATATTTTAAATACGTTTTGAATTCCTGTGTATTACTGAAAGAACTGAAATATTTTGGCCGAAAGGTAATTATTTCAGTGTCTACTGAAATCACTGAAATTCAGTGAATTTCAACGAAATCTCACTGAATTTTAAAACCATGCCCACAACATCTTTCCCGGCCCCAATGCGTCCTGCTCTAACGCGTGGACAGACACCCATAGCATGGGAAGAAGGCCGGGAACACTGCCCTGCTTCCTGCCCAAAGAATCTGGCCGGGCATGAAACAGACACACAGCTAGGGAGGATGGATCCTCTTGGACTACTACAGGTGTCTATGGGCCTCAGGGCGACGCGGAGAAGATCGCTTTCATCGGCGAGCTGCGAGCGGTCGCAGCGGCGAGCCCGGCCAGGTGGTTGATCCTCAGGGATTTCAACCTCATTTACCGGGCGGAGGATAAAAGCAATGGCCGCCTAGACCGTGGGATGATGAGGCGCTTCAAAGCGGCGATTGACGCTATGAGGCTACGCGAGCTGGACCTCCCAGGACGCCGCTTCACTTGGTCGAATGGGCAGGCTAACCCGACCATGACGCGGATTGACCGCTTCTTCTGTTCCGAGGGATGGGATGCGGCCTTCCCCTCTGCGGTGTTGCAGCCTCTGCCCTCTTCAGTGTCCGACCACACCCCGCTGCTCCTCCACGGCGCCGCGGACATCCCCAAATGTAGCATCTTCCGGTTTGAGGCCTTCTGGCCCAAGATGGAGGGCTTCCACGAGGTGGTACAGGAGGCGTGGGACACGGAGGTGGTCACAAACAACCCCATGAGGAGGCTGCACGTCAAGCTGGCAAGGGCGGCAAGGGCACTTAAGCGATGGCATCGGGCAAGGTTCGGCGATTTGAAGATGCAGATCGCCATTGCCAGTGAGGTGATTGGAAGACTGGATGTGGCGCAGGAGTCCAGAGATTTGTCCACATCAGAGAGACGATTGCGGGTTAGTCTGCGGTCAAAAATTCAGGGGCTGGCGGCGATAAACAAGATCCGGATGAAGCAGCGGGCTCGACTGTCATCGATCCGCCTGGGGGATGCCAACACTAGGCTATTCCATCTGCGGGAGAACGGGAGGAGGAGAAAGAACTTCATCCAGACACTCACCTCGCCGGATGGGTTGGCGGTCTCGCACTGCGAGAAGCAGGAGGTCATCACACAGCATTTCTCGGACTTCCTGGGGAAGGTGGACCAGAGGACGACCAGCTTGAACTGGCAGGAGTTGGGCTATGGGCCGCATGAGCTGGATCACTTGGAGGCCCCGTTCGGCAGAGAGGAGCTGCGGGCTGCGGTTTTTGGGCTGCCTGCGGAGAAGGCGCCGGGACCGGATGGGTTCATCGGGCTCTTCTTCAGATCGTGCTGGGGGATTCTGGAGGATGATCTCCATGACGCATGTCGGAGCACGGAGGCTCAGTGGCGGGGCTGCTGAATTCTGCCAACATCATTCTGCTGCCGAAGAAGGCGGAGGCTGGCTCGATAGCGGACTTTAGGCCGATTAGTCTGATTCACAGTGTCTCCAAGATCTTCTCCAAGATGATGTCGTTGCGCCTTGCGCCTCTCCTTCCCGGTTTGGTCTCGCCCACCCAATCGGCGTTCATCAAGAAGAGATGTATTCACGACAACTTCCTTCACGTTCAGGGCATGATAAAAGGGATGCACAAGGAGAAGACGCCGGGGTTCTTTCTCAAACTTGACATTACGAAGGCTTTTGATTCGGTTAGTTGGGCCTATTTGCTTGAGTTGCTGCGGGTTCTTGGCTTTGGTCCACGATGGCGACGGTGGATCTGTTTGCTTCTCTCAACGGCGTCCTCTCGGGTGATGTTGAATGGCAAGCCAGGCCCCAAGATTGCGCACAGGAGGGGGCTGCGGCAGGGGGACCCTCTGTCCCCGATGTTGTTCATCCTCGCGATTGACCCTCTACATCATCTCTTCAGGGTGGCGTCGGAGGCCGGTCTCTTGCTTCCTTTCCGGGCGACGCCGGTGCGATTCGCGGTGTCACTCTATGCGGATGACGCAGGGATTTTTGTGGGACCGGAGGTTGCAGACATGCTGGTGGTGGGGGCGATTCTGGACGCGTTTGCGGCGGCCACGGGGCTGCGAACAAACCTCGGAAAGTCGGAGGCCTATCCTATAGGCTGCACTGAGGAGCAGATTGCAGCGGCTTTGGCGGTGTTCCCGGCAAAGCGGGGAAGTTTTCCTTGCACGTATTTGGGGCTGCCGCTGCACCACTCCCGGCTCAAGGCGGTGCATTTCCAGCCCCTCATCGACAAGATTGGCTCGAGGCTTGCGGGATGGTGGGGGAAGCATTTCACTAGGGCGGGCCGCGTGATTCTTTGCCGTTCGGTGCTATCCTCCATAGCTGCCAAGTGGGTGATCACGAGGATTGAGAAGATCAAGAGGAGTTTCTTGTGGATGAAGCCAGGAGCGACGCCGGGGGCGAGGCCGCACCCTCTAGTGAATTGGAGGACAATATGTAGACCCAAGGACCTTGGTGGACTGGGGGTTCTGGACCTGGACCGGTTTGGGAGGGCCATGCGCCTCCGCTGGCCCTGGTTTGCTTGGAGAGATGCGAACCGGCCATGGCAGGGGATGGCGACGCCGTGCGATGAGGTGGACATGGCGCTGTTCCGGGCTTCCACGGAGGTGTCGGTCGGGGACGGCGCCAAATGCCTTTTCTGGCATGACCGCTGGTGGCCGGGAGGAGCATTGCGCCTTCAGTTTCCCGACCTTTACACCATAGCCACAAGAAAGAAGAGGACAGTCAAGAAGGAGCTGCACCAACGGAATTGGATTCGAGCGCTTGCAAACATCACCAACAGTCAACAGATGGCGCAGTTTGTGAAGCTCTGGACTATGTTGCAGGGGGTGCAGCTACGGGAGGAGCCGGATGCTATCCGTTGGAGGTGGACGGAGTCGGGAAGCTACACGGCGGCGTCGGCATACCGCTGTCAATTCTTTGGCTCCTGCGCCCCCTTCCGCTCCGCGAAATTTTGGAAGGGCCATGCGGAGGCGAAGTGCAGGTTCTTTGCTTGGCTTGCCCTTCACGGGAAGATGCTCACGGCGGACAATTTGGCCATCAGAGGGTGGCCACACGACCCTGTTTGCAAGCTATGCAGGATACACCCCGAGACCGTCCAACACCTGACTTTGGACTGTCACTTCACGACCGCGGTGCGTGAACAGATCTTTGCGTGGAACGGCAACATGGGGGTTCCTACGCCGCCGGGAAGACGGAGTCTCAATGTTTGGTGGGATGACACCATCGCTGCCCTACCAAAGGAGAGACGAAGGGAGGCGAGCGGGCTGATCATCTACTCCATGTGGGGGGTTTGGAAGGAACGGAATCGCCGCGTTTTTCAGAACGCGGCACTCCAGACCTTCGAGGTGTCCGCCCTAGTGAAGGAGGAGATTGACCAGAGGGCGTACGCGCACACACAGGATCCTGGAGGCGGGGCGGCGGCTTAGTTGGCCGCTCCATGTTTTTTTGTGTTCTTTGTTTTTGGTTTCCGCCGGGCCTTGCTGTAATTAAACTCTTTTATTCTACCTAATCGAATGGCAAACGGCTGCCTTGTCCTAAAAAAAAAGCCCGCCACGAGATTCCAGCACGTAGTGGTGCACGTGGAAGTCGTAATCCAGCTCGCCCGGCATGGACGGTCTCGGCATTGTCATCACATCCACAGAACTAACCTCCACATTATTCGGCAGCGTCACGACCGGCTTGTTGACGGGGATCACGATTTTCCCACGGTGATACACCACACGTTGAATTCCTCCAATGAGGGAGACCCAAACGTCCTCTCCACCACCGTCCACGCGGTGTCGCCGGGGCGCAGGATCGCCGCCCTGAACTTGTTGGAGACGGTGTACAGAAGGACGGTGCCACGGCAGGAACGACGACTGCTTCGTCATCCTCGCCCCTAAGGCTGTGTCCCCGCCATGGCTTGCAGACGGCGTGGAAGTGCATGTAGTCAGCGGCGTCGCGCAACCGGCCGGATATCTCGCGGAGCACGTCCGGCGGCAGGTCAGGCCACTGTGCAGACAGGATCGACGACGGCGCGTTCATGTTTTGTTTGTTTGGATCGAGCTGGTTCTTTTCGTGGTCTGCGTGGTCGATCGATCGTATCACTACCCTTTGTAGTACAAGTAAAGGCATACACGTAACCGTTTCGATTACGGATTACGGTCTGGTTCCATACGAATCATGAACTGATTTTATTACCAGTACGATATATTTTTGGAAAACGCTTAATCTACGGCGAACCTATCGCGCGCAAAAGTAGGTCCTCCCGTCTCGCGCGCGTCGCTCCTTTTTTTTCTTCTCCGCGGCTGTTTGTTTCACTTGGTGACCCGCACGGCTGCCTTTTTTCGGCCGATCCTTATTTTTTGCAACCGAGCATGCAAGCCACCACCAGCTGCTAGCATCCTCACCAGGGGCGGAGCTCCCAGTAGGGTTGACAAAAGCATTAATACACTAGTACAAAAATCTCCATATAGTCCCGGTTGGTTTGAGCCATTAGTCCCGGTTCCCAAACCGGGACTAGCTAATCGGGACTAATACTAGTCCCGGTTCAGCCATGAACCGGGACTAATGGGGTTCCACGTGGGCGAGGAGCTTTAGTCCCGGTTCGTATTACGAACCGGGACTAATGGGGCATTTTTTTTTTTCAACAATTTTTAATTTTTTGAAAAAATTTAAAAAATTTAAACTTTTTTTAAATGTTTTTAATCTTTTTTTTACTTTTTTAATTCTATTTTGAAATTTTTCACTTAGCCACATACTTAATCTCTAATTACACACTTAGTCATAGGTCAAAGTACTTACCCTGGTCAAACTTCCCATTCCGTCACCCACCCTCAGATTGCTCCAGCCCAAGCACGCTTAACTTTTGAGTTGTTTTCAAATTAGCTTCAAATGAGAAGTTAGAACTTACTGATATTAGTATCCTATCAATCATATTAACCCCTCGGTTACGATGTTACACTTTTTCATTGTTTAAATTTTAAAATTTGTTTGAATAAGTAACAATGATTATATAATAGTATATTTTGAATAAATAACAATAAAATATATTTTACTTTATTTTTTCTTTTTACATTTAATTTAATATGGAATAATTCATATCTTTACATCCGTAAATCGAAATTTGACAAATAAAATGTCTAAGTCGATTAGAAATATGAGAGGAATTCAAATATGCCATCCATATAAAGATCCACACAACTCTTGCAAAGATTCCCTCCGTTTCGTCCGAAGTGGGAGTTTTCACATATAAGTCCACCAACTTACTAGAGAGAAAGTGAAGCCGGTGAAGCCGGTCACACACTGGAGTAGGATCTTGGACATGTACAACACCCAACACACTTGTATACATATGGTATGGAACCACCTAGGTTTTGGTGGGTTTCAGACGCTCTGAAGCCCCGCTTCGGCGAAACCCTATACCCGCTGGAAAAAAGTCAAAATTCCCATGTACCCCTTTGAACGGAGTCAAAAGGGGGTAGGCCAATAGACTTTTTTTCTTGGTTGTGTTAGGTTAGGACATAGGAACATCCAAAACCAAGATCCACCCAACTCTTGCAAAGGTTCCCTCCGTTTTGCCCGAAGTGGGAGTTTTCAGCTATAAGTCCACCAACTTACTAGAGAGAAAGTGAAGCCGGTAAATCTGGTCACACACCGGAGTAGGATCTTGGATATGTACAACACCCAACACACTTGTATATATATGGTATTGAACCACCTAGATTTTGGTGGGTTTCAGACGCTCCGAAGCCCTGCTTCGGCGAAACCCTAGACCTGCTGGAAAAAAGTCAAAATTCCCATGTACCCCTTTGAACGGAGTCAAAAGGGTGTAGGCCAGTGGACTTTTTTTCTTGGTTGTGTTAGGTTAGGACATAGGAACATCCAAAACCAAGATCCACCCAACTCTTGCAAAGATTCCCTCCGTTTCGCCCAAAGTGAGAGTTTTCAGCTATAAGTCCACCAACTTACTAGAGAGAAAGTGAAGCCGGTGAAGCCGGTCACACACCGGAGTAGGATCTTGGACCTTTACAACACTAAACACACTTATATACATATGGTATGGAACCACCTAGGTTTTGGTGGGTTTCCGACGCTCCGGAGCCCCGCTTCGGCGAAACCCTAGACCCGCTAGAAAAAGTCAAAGTTCCCGTGTACCCCTTTGAACAGAGTCGAAAGGGGGTAGGACAGTGGACTTTTTTGCTTGGTTGTGTTAGGTTAGGACATAGGAACATCCAAAACCAAGATCCACCCAACTCTTGCAAAGGTTCCCTCCGTTTTTGCCCGAAGTGGGAGTTTTCAGCTATAAGTCCACCAACTTACTAGAGAGAAAGTGAAGCTGGTAAAGCTGGTCACACACCGGAGTAGGATCTTGGACATGTACAACACCCAACACACTTGTATATATATGGTATTGAACCACCTAGATTTTGGTGGGTTTCAAACGCTCCGAAGCCCTGCTTCGGCGAAACCCTAGACCCGCTGGAAAAAAGTCAAAATTCCCATGTACCCCTTTGAACGGAGTCAAAAGGGTGTAGGCCAGTGGACTTTTTTTCTTGGTTGTGTTAGGTTAGGACATAGGAACATCCAAAACCAAGATCCAGCCAACTCTTGCAAAGATTCCCTCCGTTTCGCCCAAAGTGAGAGTTTTCAGCTATAAGTCCACCAACTTACTAGAGAGAAAGTGAAGCCGGTGAAGCCGGTCACACACCGGAGTAGGATCTTGGACATTTACAACGCCCAACACACTTGTATACATATGGTATGGAACCACCTAGGTTTTGGTGGGTTTCCGACGCTCCGGAGCCCCGCTTCGGCGAAACCCTAGACCCGCTGGAAAAAGTCAAAGTTCCCGTGTACCCCTTTGAACAGAGTCGAAAGGGGGTAGGACAGTGGACTTTTTTGCTTGGTTGTGTTAGGTTAGGACATAGGAACATCCAAAACCAAGATCCACCCAACTCTTGCAAAGGTTCCCTCCGTTTTGCCCGAAGTGGGAGTTTTCAGCTATAAGTCCACCAACTTACTAGAGAGAAAGTGAAGCCGGCGAAGCCGGTCACACACCGGAGTAGGATCTTGGACATGTACAACAGCCAACACACTTGTATATATATGGTATGGAACCACCTAGATTTTGGTGGGTTTCAGACGCTCCGAAGCCCCGCTTCGGCGAAATCCTAGACCCGCTGGAAAAAAGTCAAAATTCACATGTACCCCTTTGAACGGAGTCAAAAGGGGTAGGCCAGTGGACTTTTTTTCTTGGTTGTGTTAGGTTAGGACATAGGAACATCCAAAACCAAGATCCACCCAACTCTTGCAAAGATTCCCTCCGTTTCGCCCAAAGTGAGAGTTTTCAGCTATAAGTCCACCAACTTACTAGGGAGAAAATACTCAAAAAGTGAAATCCTTTGGCATGGAGTCCTTTTATGTGTACTAGTTGCTAGCAAAAATGATAAACTTGAGTTTTGACAAACATTTCAAAAAAAACCTTCACAAAAAGGTTTATCATCTATAGACATGTATAGGTTTCGCTTCAAATGACCAAGTTATGACCATCCCCGTGCCATAGTTTGTGATAATGTGTCCATATTTGATACATAGGTGTGTCTTGGTATGGCAAACATTTTTGGCAAAAACAATTTCCAAAATATTTTTATAAATATCATTTTCCATTTTTTAAGTGCCAAAAATGACTTTTTTATTAAGCAAGTACCAAAAATATGTTGCATAAAGTAATATGCATGGTGAAAATGATGATATGGATGTCATATTTGGATTCCTCTCATTTTTCTAATCGATTTAGACATTTTATTTGTTCAATTTCGATTTACGGATTTAAAGATATGAATTATTTCATATTAAATAAAAATAGAAAAAATAGAAAAAATATTATAGGCATGGGAGGGGTATTAGTCCCGGTTCGTGCCACGAACCGGGACTAATGCTCTGCGGCACGCCACGTGTCCGGCGCGTGAGCTTTAGTCCCGGTTCATGCCACGAAACGGGACTAATACCCCCATCCGAACCGGGATTAATGGCTTTTGGGCTCCGGACGAAAGACCCTTTTTCTACTAGTGATATGCATGTATTTTTCTGAACAATTTGATTGGTCGTACATAAAAAACAGACCATATATTAGAAAGTTATGCTTGTTTTAGTCAACATTGCACAAAACTAATTCTGAAAGGAGGTACTAGGTCTAGTCTAATCCGAAATCAACTAATTCTCAATGTAACATAACCCGACTCTAAACAATGTTCTAAGTGCGGTATTTAAGTAGGACTGGAGAGTATTTTGCTAGTTTATGAGGTGGCCAAAACCAACATTTAGATATTTGATGGATTATGTTTTATGATACTTTAGATTTGTATATTTTATTGATCTATAATTTTAATTATATTAGTTCAGGAAATGTCTTTGGTTAAAAATGTGAGGGCACGTCTGCTCAATTGGAAAAATGATGGTTGAGACCTCCCTTGGAAGATATCAATTTGCGTAGAAAATGACATCATAATTCCAAGTTTTAATGAAATGATAACAAAATGGGGGTAAATTAAGAAAAAGGGCAGACGTTAGGTCATTGCTGATTATTTTTACAGTGTGGAGATCTTCTATTTTGCAGTACACTAAATTACCACTGATTTTGACCATTGGTTAAATGAGCTATCCTCAGAATTGTTTCTGAATTTGTCTTGTCTTGGTTATTTTTGTATGATTTTTTCATGGGAACTTGTCTTACATTGAATAAAACTAATCAGAATAATATTTTTTTGAAAAAATTCAAAGTGTTTCCTGCTTCAAACGAAATCAAGATGAGATGTTGAACCGATGACTCTATTATATCAATAAACCAAATAAGAGTGTTATCATAAGATTTATTTGACATTTAGAATTATACCGTACTTGTTGTCATACCGATGTCTTTACTTTAGATAGAGCATGTTCTAAGTGCGAGAAATCAATCCTATTCGTTGAGCATGAATCACTGTTATTCAGGGATTCGGAGAGTTCAGACTAACTTAATGAATTTAATCAATTTGTGATTGAAGTCACTTGGAGTGAGTTTTTGACGATATTTATGAATTAACTACTTTGGACAACTAAAACTTGCATATTCATGTTCAAAATTATGTTAAACAAATTCTACATCTTACCTGGTCGGGTGGGGGGCAATTGCCCCCCCACCCCCCAAGACACACACACACACCCATGACTCCAAATAAATAGTAATAGATGTTTTTTGCTCCGCCATACCTAAATTTTGGACCGTCCTTCGCCACTGATCCTCACGTTGTTTAGACGCTAGATGTAGAGCTGCTGCTGCTGCTTGCCTGCAGGTGTATGGTGTACCGTGTACATACCAGATTTTTGCAAGGTATAGTAGGAAAATACTACATGCTCCATGGATACACATGTACGGCTAGCTGCCAGCTAGTCCGTTCACTCTGGATGTTAGTTGTGGTGTTCCTTGGTTCACCACGTCGCCGTACGGGCACTCCGCCAACATTTCGACGAGGTCGCCACCAATCCTATTTGAAGACGATCCCTCTCAGACTACACCGGTGACAGTGTCTGAGTCTCGACGGTTACGACTACAGCGAGAGATGTTGCTTACGTCTTTGAAACTTGTACCAAACTCGCACTATTTTTGTTGGAAAAGCACACGAGAGATGTTGCAATGTTTTCTTGGCATTAGCGACAAGTTTGTGTTTTCTCCGAATTTTTTTTGTTGTAACAGTTTGTGATTTTTGTTTACATAGTTCGTGATTTTTGTTACAAATGAATATGTAGTCAAATGATTTTTTGCTAAACCAATTTTTTATTGTTGCAGACACATTTTTCTTGTTGTAATAGTTTGTAAAATTTGTTGGAATTATTAGTGATTTTTGTTACGATGAATCTCCAGCGAAAAAAATGTACCTTACCCACTTCTCAAATTGGTGCAAACACATTTTTTTTTGTGATCATTCAAGATTTTTGTTGAAAATGTTGGTAATTGTTGTTGCAAAGCAATCTGCAGCGAAATACTTTTTAAAAATGTTGCAATTGTTCCACTGGTGGGTTGAGAGATTTTGTTGCAAACGGGATTTTGTTGAAAATCGGAAGCCTGATGTCCATCCACGTATAGCTAACAGCCTAGCACCAAACGTATAGAACGAGGCAGCAGCGGTGGGCTCCACACCACGTACCACGTGAGGGAAAGCGGCTACATATAGCCCTTTAATTTGAACTTTCAAAAAACGTATTTCAAAGTTTCAAAAATATATATATAATATTTACATGTAAGTAATGATGTATAGTTTACGTGTGCAAAGTTCCAGTCGAAAATAATTTATATTTTGCGCTATAAAAAAGACAAACTTCTGACAAGTTTGGAGATGTACTGTTCACTCTCTAGATCCATTTTTTTTTTCTTTTTTCTGTAGCTCAGAATACATTGTCTTTCGGGTTGAGACTTTGCACATCTATAATGCATAGCATTCACTATATGTACATATTTTTTTCAGAAATTTTTGTAACTTTAAAACATTATTTTTAATTTCCAAAATTAAGTGTTGCATGTAGCTCGAGCTACAATGGCCTTTTTCGACAAAAAAACGAGTGAAGATTTGTTTCCCGGGCTACATATAGCCCTTTAATTTGAATTTTCAAAAAACGTATTTCAAAGTTTCAAAAAATATATATATAATATTTACATGTAAGTAATGATGTATAGTTTAAGTGTGCAAAGTTGACTTTCTATCTGATCTGAGGCGCACATTCTCTGACTTGGTAAGCCAACGGTAGAGTTGACTTTGCCACAGGATCAAAATCCAACGGTGTAGAGTTGGTTAAAATACTGTTCGAACACTGTTTAGGGGGAATCACTGTTCATCTTCATGTAGCAAACACTGTTCATAGGTTCGGTAGCATCCGATCTATGCTGTGGGTTCTAGACCGGACGGATGAAAACTGGACAAAGGGTCACAGGATCTCATCCGCATTACAACGGAGCGCTCTCGGGTGTAATCTTAAAAAGATCTTGTAAATTGTAAGGGTTTTATCTTAGTTAGGTATTATTATTAGAGATAGCGACATAGTCTGTTAGGCTGTAGTGCAAGTCATGTAAATGATCTGATCTAAACTATAAAGATCAGATCGATCTCCCTGTTTCTCTCTTCTGTTGTAACTCTCTCCGTTGTAGTCTGCCATGATGGTCGCTATATTTACACGCAATCGAGCCTGAGGTAAAGGGCATCATTCCACCAAAGAACTCGTGGTCTCTTCACATGGTATCGGAGCCCCTCTCCCCCAAACACATCTAGATGAGTTCATCCTCTTCCTCCGCCGCCACCATGACCAACCCACTCCCAAGCCAAGCTACGGCGGAGAAGCTCAAGAGGGAGAATTACCTGCTATGGGAGACAGCAAGTGCTCCTAGCAGTCCGTAGGGCGCGCTTGATGGGGTTCCTAGATGGAACCAATGTCTCACACGCTTAGAAGACCAAAGTCGACAACAACGACGGCAAGGGCAAGACAGAGGTGGCCAATCTTCTGCATCGGCATGAGGACAGCGGTCGCCGTCACGACGATGTTTGCCGCACAATCCTGCACCCACATCGCCAACCTCCAGATCAAGTTCGACAACACCAAGAAGGAAGGCCAGACCATGGCGCAATACTCCGCCTAGGTCAAGGCGATCACCGACGAGCTCGCAGCTGCGGGCCGGAAGTCAAGGAGGATGAGCTAGTTGAGTACATGCTTGCACGGCTTAATGATCCCTACAATCCCACCACCAAGCTCACGATGAGCAAGCTGTATGCCCAAGTGATGGTGTACGACAACCGCATGGAGCTTCCGATCAGAGTTGGTGGGGACGGCGGCGGCTAATCGGCAAACGATGTGCCGATGTGTTCGAGGAGCACCTCGTGGACGTGGTGGAGGCGGTCGTGGATATGACCGCGGTCAAGGATGTCATCAAGTCGGCGGCTACAGTCACTGTGGGGGCCACAACAAGGGCAATAGCGACCGTGTCGTCTGTCAGATCTGCCAGAAGCCGGGTCAGCCCGCCTAGAAGTGTTGGCACCACTACTCCGAAGATGACGAGGAGGAAGAAGAAAAAAGGTGCAAATGTCGTCTCCTACGGTGTGGAGACCAACTGGTACAGGGACACTCGCGCCACCAACCACATCACCTGTGAGCTTGACAAGCTCACCATGAAGGAGAAGTATAATGGCCGTGAGAAAATCCATGCAGCCCATACGACAGGTATGAACATTAGTCATGTCGGTCATGCATTTGTTGATTCCCCATCCAAACAATTGCATCTTCGCAATGCAATTAGTGTTCCACAAGCCACATAAAATCTTGTTTCCATTCACCGTCTCACTAGAAAGAATAATTCCATTGTTGAATTTCACCCGTGGCAATTTTCTGTGATGGATCAGGCAAGAAAGAAAGTTCTCTTTAAGGGTAGATGCACGAAGTGTCTCTATTCGTTGGCGTCTTGATCAAGCATGAATAATAAGCAAGTTCTTAGCTTCATCAAGCCTTCAGCTACATGGTTTATCTTTGGATCATGATCTCACTCGACCACATTTGCCAATTGCATGGTGGCACCAAGAGTTCCCCCAAACACTTCACAATGGTGCTTGAAAGAGTGCATCATGAAGTGCTTGTAGGAAACCCATGATAAAACCAAACATGATTTGAATTGAGCCTCTCTTATAGTTCTTGGTCGCCATTGAGTAAAGGTTGGTAGCACCAAGAGTTCCCCTGAACACTTCACAATGGCAAAATAGTGTCACATGGACTGCCTGTAGGAAACCCATGGTAAAACCAAACATGTTTTGCATTGATTCTCTCTTATTGTTCCTGGTGGGCATTGGGTAAAGCTTGGTGGCACCAAGAGTTCCCCCAAACACTTAACAATGGGGCTTAAAATAGTGCCTCGTGAAGTGCTTGTAGGAAACCCATGGTAAAAACAAACATCTTTTACATTGATCCTCTCTTTTGGTTCCTGGTTGGCTTTGAGTAAATCTTGCACTAGTAGAAAAAAGGGAAACAATACCGGTTCCAGAGGGCCTTTAACACCGGTTGTGCAACCGGTACAATTAAATCGGGACTGAAGCCCCCCCCCCCCCCCCCCCCCTTTAGTACCGGTACCCCACGAACCGGTGTTAAAGGCCTCCACGTGGGCGGAGATGCCCGCGCGCGGGCGCAGGACCTTTTGTCCCGGTTGGTAACACCAACCGGGACTAAAGGTTTCTGCTTTTTTTTCTTTTTGCTTATTTTTCAGGGTTTAGGGTTTCTGCTTTTTTTTCTTTTCGCTTATTTTTCAGGGTTTAGGGTTTCGGAGGAGATCACGTCGATGCACATAAAAAAGTTTTCGCACACGTGAAGATCACATAACACACATACAACTTGGTATATATATGTACACATATAAAGTACTCATTACATGGAGATCACTGCTAGTACATGGAGGGAGTCTATTTTTCGATATAGTGGAATTCTCCGGATTCAGGTATGACCTACGTAAGGAAAAATCCCGCCAATTCCACCGCAATTGCTTTTACGCGGTTTTCTGGTAGGAGCTGGTTCCGCTTCCTTGCCATCTTTAAAAGAAGGAGATCAAATCAATTATGAAGGAAACTAAATACAATTGATGGTAGCAAAATAAATTTGTGAATGATGTTTACGTACCTCTTGATTTCTTCGACTATTGATTGTCTCATTGACCTTTATGTGAATGTACTCGCAAACGTAGTATCCACATAAATCCGTCCCCTGTGGTTGTCGCAGGCACCACTATACGAGAATAGAATTCAATCAAATAATAATCAAGAGAATGATAATGGTATTGAAACTAGAATTAGAGAGATACGCGGACCTAGGTACGTAGTACTACTTACGTTGTTAGCCTTAAACTCCAGCTTATCTTTCCATTCACCGCGTTCTTCCGCGATGAACTTTTTCCAAACCCTGCCCGGCAAAGAAAATGAATTGAGAGTTATTACTTACTTTGATATCAGGAAATGAACGAAAGAGGCCGATATAGTGCGATTGAAATTACCTCTTGAGCAATATACGCACGCTTTTGTATTCATCTTGATCTCTCCTTAATGAGTCCCAGACTTCAACTTCTCCAAGATCGATTCTAATGATTAGCAGAATGAAGTGGAACCTGCGCACGTTTATATACGCAGTTATTCAGAACTCATCAATTACACTTAATATCGGGAAAGCAGAATAGAATGTGTACAAGACAGTAACACTCACTTGAAGTTGTAAGGAAAAAGTATTTCTTTTTTGGTACTTTGTCGCTTTAAACACGTTAGCAAAACGTCCTCTGTGTCCTGGGCATACTGTTCTACGGTGACTTCATGAACTTTATCCGGGTCAATGAACCCAATGTCCCAGATTCCTCCCAGTCTGCATTCACGAATCTTCATTCTGCATAATAGCGTACAAAAGAATGTCGTGAGGATAATTACAGGCAATGAACGAGCTTAACTAAAGAATTAAATTACACAAATAAATCACTTACAGACAATAGCAGCTGACGATAGATTTGTCGAGGGCACGTTGATTGTACATCTGAAAAAGTTCGGAGAACTCAACCTGCACAGCATATTCTCGGAAGTAGTGTTGTTCCTTAACTCCCGCCATGAAATAGAATCTCCCTTCTTTTGCGGCGGTCATGTACCAGTTATGCAATTTCCATAACTGTGTTGTTAGAGCATTCGGATCTTTGACCAGAGGCTCCCGGAAACATATTTATATGCCACCTCAGCAATGGCGTAACCTGTATCGCCATAGATTTGTTGAGCAACAATATTGTCGTTGTAGAGAGCCGCCTTATCAGAAGGCACAATGAGCGGGGCGATCGATTGTACTTCTTGTTCTTCGAGCTGGGGAACTTTTTTCCCGCATTTCTTTTCCTCCATCTGTGAGCTATGTGTCTTCTCAATACAGCGCTCATAGTCTGAAAGGGGCCTCACTGGAGGGACATATAAGTTGTCAACGGTGCGATCAAGTGTCTCCCTTGGTATATTCTTCAGAATTTCCTTTACGGGGTCCTGTTTTTCCTGTTTTTTCCATGCAAAAAATGCTTTCACCTCGGCACGCGTCCTCTCTTCTAATTCCTCCTTACTCATCTCGCCAGCTAACTTCTCAGGAGTCTTGACTTTCTTGGGTATGTTTGGACGTTTCTTGACAGGGGACCTGTCTTTCCTGAGCATAGTACCAGTCGACGTGAACAGCTTCCGCTTTGTCAAATTACTAGTGGGCGCATCAGTCGGCTGACGGGACGGCGCGGGCGATGGACTCGCGGTGGGCTCCCAATCGTCGGGCAGGGCGGGTGGACTTTGAGGTGGTGGATTTCTACTCGGAGGAGTCGGTGGCCTTGGCGCCGAGTCTGGAAACACGATATATTTCTTCTTCCATAGAACGATACCAAGCTCGACTTCTCCCAGTGTCTTCTCGTCGTCACCTCCAGGAATGTCAAGATCCATTGTCTGGAATCCCGGCATAACTTTTGTCACCCCGACACGAGCATAGCCAGCTGGAATCTGACCAAAATGGAAGATTGCTCCAGGTTGATTTGGTAAAGCATAGCCATCCGCCACCGGACAACTAATGTTCTTCATTGGCATATGTAGCTGACAATTTGTCTTCTCCGTGATATCATCCACGGGGTAGTGAGCCGCCGACGGTTCGACTGCAGGATCTTCTAGCTGCGTGGAACCCACGCTGCTTTTCCGCTGAGATGGGCAGGCATCGACTGCAGGATCTTGTAGCATCAGCTGAGATGCCCTTTGCTGGGTAATTGAGTCCAGTTGCTCCTGCTGCCGCTGCACCTGGCGTTCTAATTCCGTTAACCGGTCCAACCCCCTCTTCTTATTTCTGGAACGGCTTCTATAAGTTGCAACGTCCGCCGGAAACCCTTGATTCCAATTAACCCCGCCTCTGCCTCGACATCGTCCCCAGTGTTCAGGATTCCCGAGGGCGAGTGTCAGCTCGTCGTCCTCTCTATCGGGAACAAATTTTCCCTTTCGGACTAGGTCTATTGCGTCCTCTAGTTTTTTTACGACTTGTAATTCTTTTCTTCCATTTTCCCTTGGCAACAATCAGCCCTGTGTCTGGGTCCAACCCTGCCCCATGCGCGAACAACCAGAACTTGGACCTCTTGGGCCAGTCATCTGTCTGTGGAGTGATCCCTTTTCCACGCAGTTCATTTTCAAAGGCTTCCCACTTAGGCAAGGCAACCTTGTAGCCACCTGACCCCAAAGTATGGTGATATTTCTTCTTTTCAGCATTCAACTTATTTTTGGCCGATCGAGCCACAGCGGTGTCCGATTTCTTATACGCCACAAATGCGGGCCACGCATCTTTTATCTTCTCTAGATGTCCAGTGAAATCTGGAGTTAGTTTCTCATATTTTTTCCACAATGTTTTCTTCCAGCAGTTGACTTGTGTGGCCATCTTTCTAAGAGTCCACTCCTTGACTTTCTCCTTCTTCTTCTCTGGGAGACCTTCCGGTAGGCTGAAATATGTCAAGAGCGTGCCCCAAAGCAGTTCTTTAATTCTTTTCTCGACATAACTTGCTCCAACGTTGGCTTTATTTGGTTATTCCATTCTGCAATGGTGATCGGGATCGTGTCCTTAACAAGAACTCCGCATTGGCCTACATATTTACGACAGTTGTCTTCGGGTTTCAGCGGTTTGCCATCATCAGCAACTACGTCGATCGACAACTTTGCACCATCTGGCAGCTTTATCCTTTGGTTCGGGCCTCATTTCGTCTTTGGCGGAGTTCGAGGCTTAGATCCGGAGGGCTAAAAGAAAAATGATTCGTTAATAAGTGCAATATAAATCAATTAATGCATCTAGTAATCAACAGAGACTTAATATATATATACATACCTCGCCGGAGTTTGCTAAGGGCACTTCGTCGTCGTCTCTTATTTCTTCTATCTCAAGTCCCTCACCGGAGTCGTTCAAACTTTTTTCGCTGAAATCATCGTCTTCTCCACCGGAATCTTCTCCATCCGAATTTACTCCTAGGGTCTTCTCAAATATAATTTCTGCCATTCGCTCTTCATTCTCCTCGTCTCTGATGAAGGGGGCGTCCATAACTCAATGTCACTACAATTTACAAAGTACTTAGCAAATTTAGTAACAACAATTGATACAAAAGTGCAAAGTTTTAACAAATTTGCATTGCCCAAATGTAGTTTTATTGTTGTTTAAGTGCATTTTCTAAAGTGCAAAGTTTTAACAAATTTTCATTGACCAAATTTTTTCTACTATGAATTCTATCACACTAACAAATTCTATCTAAAATTGCTAAAATTAAACTACAAATTAAACTATCACTATACAAAATTAAACTACAAATTTTTTCTACTAACAATTTCTAAAGTGTTTATCACTATCACTATACAAAAACTATCTAAAAAACTACACTAAATTAAACTACAAATTAAACTATCACTATACAAAATTAAACTACAAATTTTTTCTACTAACAATTTCTAAAGTGTTTATCACTATCACTATACAAAAACTATCTAAAAAAACTACACTAAATTAAACTACAAATTTGTACTTCTAACAGAAAATATTTACACAAATTTGTACTTCTAATTTATCAATATTTCCTAAAATAATAAAACGCTGGCGTCATGCTGACATCAGCAATGCTAGCTACGGCTCGGTTGAGCACAAATCGCTCGATTCAGAGCGAACTGAGCGCGTTGGCTTGGCGCGTTCGACGGAGAAGTCCGTTGCGAACCATATGGTGGCGGCGCCGCTGGTTATTGGTCACCAGAACAGCGGCGCGACGGCGGCGGCCGTGCTAGCTAGGGTTTCGGGCGGCACGTGGAAGAGAGGAGGGGTGAGAATGCTGACCTCGTGCGGCGGCGGCGGCAGGGCAGAGGGGACGGACGGAGGTGGAGCGCGCCGGTGGGGTGGAGCTACGCCGGAGAATCGCCGGTGGACGCACGGGCAGCGCTTCGCCGGAGGAGTCGAACAGGAGAGGAGGACACGCGAATGAGGAGGAGAATAGGCGGAGAGGGACCTAAAAACCGCCAAAAGGCCTTTCGTCTCGGTTGGTAACACCAACCGGGACAGAAGGTCCCTTTAGTACCGGTTGTAGCCAATAACCGGTACAGAAGGCCTATTTTCGGCCGCTTTAAATTTGCGCGCGCGAAGACACCCTTTAGTACCGGGTGTTGGCTACAACCAGTACTAAAGGTTCTTTTGAAAAAAAAATCTTTTTTCTTGTTCTTTTTTCTGATTTCTTATTCTATTGATTTAATTGTCCAAATTTGACAAACTTTATATCAAACTTAACCCTGGACATGTAGAATCTTTTGGTACTGGTAATTTCAAGTTTGACTACGTTGAATATATTCAAATTTCAAATGGATGATTTGAGTAAATTTGACATAGCTTTAAATCCATATCATCAAAAAAATTAAACAAAATGCATGTTTGATTGTTTAATTGTTTATGAAAATTTGACATAGCTTTAGTTTATTTTTCTTTTATACTTAGTTTAATTGTTTCCATATTTATGAAAATCATATCTTTTTATGATTTGTTTTATATCTATGGATTTAATTGTCTAAAAATTTGTAATAATCATCTCTTTATCTTAAAAACATTCTTAACAACATCTCATACAGTTACATAAAAAGTTTAATACATTATTACACATCACGAACAGTTTTCATAACACAGTTACATTACCACAAAAACGGACTTGTTGGCTCAGAGGCCGTAGGATTAGGGGGGACGGCGGGAGGAGCCAGCCCCGTTCGCGGCCGCCCAGTTCTCGCGCGCACGTTTGCGGCGGAGGGCAAGATCCATGGAGGATGAGTCTTTCAGCGCCCAATCCAGCTCGGAAGCCTCCTTCGCCTTGAGCTGGTAGGCAGTCTTGGCTCGCTGGACAGGGTAGTCGCGGACAGACTGGAAGGAGCCTTCCATGGCCTCCTGTATCTGCAACCCACAGCCCTCTTCCCCGTCATCGCTCCAGTCGAAGTCGTCGTCCTCCTTCTCCGCGGGAGGAGCGGTGGCGCCTGGTGGAGGTGCGGCGGCACCAGGTGGAGACGCGTCCAAGTCGCCGTATGCGGCCGTGGAACCCCACGCCACCCCTGCGGCGTACACATCCTCGTCGGGGTCGGGCACGTCGGACCACGCGCGCTCGTATGCCCTCCGCACCGGATCCGGCACCGGAGCAGGAGGCCGGTAGCTGGGCATTCCTCTCCACGCCGGGCTCGTGGGCATACGGTGGGATAGGCTCCCGCGGTAGCGCCCAAGCGCGCTCTGCCGAGCACGCTCGCCTCGTCCAGAAGGCGCTGCGGCGGGCGTGGCGGATCCATCTCGTGGAGACGATGTGTTCGTGGCTAGGAATGGTGGATTAGGGTTTACCCCATCGGCGACAATACATATAGACCTCCAGGGCAGCGTGGGGGAGGACACGTGGCCAGGACAGCGCTGGGGGAGGACACGAGTCGTGACCGCAAAGCCCGCCTTTAGTCCCGGTTGGTGTTACCAGCCGGGACTAAAGAAGCACACAGATCGTGTGTTTCTTTCAAGCGCTTGTGAGCCGTTGGATCAGGGGTGTGTTTCTTTTGAGGGCTTGTGAGCTGTTGGATCAGCACTATCACGACCACTTCGTGAGCCACACGACCCTATATATAGCCCACCTCTCAGACATGTTCGACACTCAGTGTACTCATTGTAGTTCATTTGGTATACAGAGCATTCGGATTCCCTGCATACATCCGACGGTGCATTTGATATGTGGACACTCACGAGCCACCGTCGGGCTGTATGCAGGGGAAACCGTGTGTTTTGTTCTATCTACAAATCCTTCAGTTCATCGACCGAATACAAATCATTCGGATTCCCGTCATATAGCCCAACGGTGCATTTGATATGCAGGCACTCACGAGCCACCGTTGGGCTGTATGACGGGGAAACCGTGTGTTTTGTTCCAACTTTTTCGAGCGCTTGTGAGCCGTTGGAGTTTTTAGAGCCAAAAATCAGTGTTTAGAGTTTTCTTCTGAGTTTTCATAACACAGTTACATAAAAGGTTTAATACATTATTACACATCACCAACAACACCCCCTATCTATTGTTGGGGTATAATTTTTTTTCTTCGCGTATGTCGACCCTTTCTTCTGATTGCGCCGTAACCATGGAGAATCTTCATCATTTAACGGGATGCTTGGGTCAGCTTTCACTTTGAAGGGCGGAATTTCATCAAACTTATTGTAATCTTCTGACATGTCTGTCTTGTCCTCCACTCCCACGATGTTTTTTTCCCTGAAAGAACTATGTGGCGCTTTGGCTCATCGTATGATGTATTCGCTTGCTTATCTTTTCTTTTTTCGGTCTGGTAGACATGTCTTTCACATAGAAAACCTGAGCCACATCATTGGCTAGGACGAATGGTTCGGTGTCGTACCCAAGATTCTTGAGATCCACTGTTGTCATTCCGTACTGCGGGTCTACCTGTACCCCGCTTCTCAGGTTGACCCATTTGCACCGAAACAAAGGGACCTTAAAAGAAGGTCCATAGTCAAGTTCCCATATCTCCTCTATGACACCATAATATGTGTCCTTTTGCCCATAGTCGTTTGTTGCGTCAAAGCGGACACCACTGTTTTGGTTGGTGCTCTTTTTATCTTGGTCGGCCGTGTAAAATGTATTCCCATTTATCTCGTACCCTTGAAAAGTCAATATAGTCGAAGATGGTTGCTTGGCCAACAAGTATAGCTGTTCTCCAACAGTGGTGTCATTAATGAGACGTGTTTGCAACCAACCGCCGAAATTCTTCACGTGTTTCCATCAATCAATCTTCACGTTCTCCGGGTATTTCGAGCGTAAAATATTCTTGTGTTCCGATATATGGAGCCACCAAGCTGGAATTATGTAGAACTGTGTAGTGTGCTTGAGTGAAAGAATGTCCGTCCATACATATTGTTGCTTTCTTTCCTAGCGTGCCTTTTCCACGCAGTCTCCCCTCATGGCGCGATTGAGGAACACCGATCGGCTTAAGGTCAGGAATAAAGTCAACACAAAACTCAATGACCTCCTCTGTTCCATAGCCCTTGGACATGCTTCCTTCTGGCCTAGCACGGTTATGAACGTATTTCTTTAAGACTCCCATGAACCTCTCAAAGGGGAACATATTGTGTAGAAATACAGGACCGAGAATGGAAATCTCTTGGACTAGGTGAACTATGAGGTGCGTCATAATATTGAAGAAGGATGGTGGGAACACCAACTCGAAGCTGACAAGACATTGGACCACATCCTTCTGTAAACTTGGTAGAGTTGCTGGATCGATTACCTTCTGAGAAATTGCATTGAGGAATGCACATAGCTTCACAATGGGTACTCGAACGTTTTCCGGTAGAAGCCCCCTCAATGCAACCGGAAGTAATTGTGTCATAATCACGTGGCAGTCATGAGACTTTAGGTTTTGGAACTTTTTCTCTGCCATGTTTATTATTCCCTTTATATTCGACGAGTAGCCAGACGGGACCTTGATACTGCTCAGGACTTGAAAAAAGATCTCCTTCTCTTCTTTGGTAAGAGCGTAGCTGGCAGGACCTTGATACTTCTCTGGATTCAGGTCGTCTCGTTCGTGCATATGTTGCTGGTCCAGCCGTGCATCCGGTGTATCTTTCGTCTTCCCATACACGCCCAAGAAGTTTAGCAGGTTCACGCAAAGATTTTTCGTCACGTGCATCACGTCGATTGCAGAGCGAACCTCTAGGAATTTCCAATAGGGTAGATCCCAAAATATAGATTTCTTCTTCCACATGGGTACGTGTCCGCCAGCGTCATTCGGAACAGATTGTCCGCCAGGACCCTTTCCAAATATTACTTTTAAATCCTTGACCATGCCATATATAACATCACCAGTAGGGAGGGTAGGCTTCGTCCGGTTATCTGCCTCACCTTTGAAATGCTTGCCTTTCTTTCTTACGGGATGCTTGTTTGGAAGAAATCGACGATGCCCGGGTACACATTCTTGTTACCTAAATATATACTTTCAGTCTCACCTAAACAGTGCGTGCATGCATTGTATCCCTTGTTTGACTGTCCTGAAATGTTACTAAGAGCAGGCCAATCATTGATGGTTACCAACAGCAACGCTCGTAGGTCAAATTCCTCCTGTTTGTGCTCATCCCACACACGTACACCTTCGTCAGACCACAACTGTAAAAGTTCTTCAACTAATGGCCTCAGGTACACATCAATGTCGTTGCCGGGTTGCTTCGGGCCTTGGATAAGCACTGGCATCATAATAAACTTTCGCTTCATGCACAACCAAGGAGGAAGGTTATAGATACATAGAGTCACGGGCCAGGTGCTATGACTGCTGCTCTGCTCCCCAAACGGATTCAAGCCATCTGTACTTAGACCAAACCTTAAGTTCCTTGCGTCACCTGCAAAATCCTTGAACTCACTGTCGATGTTTCTCCACTGCGACCCATCAGCGGGGTGTCTCAGCATCTCGTCTTCCTTACGGTCTTCTTTGTGCCATCGCAACAACTTGGCATGCTCTTTGTTTCGGAACAAACGTTTCAACCGTGGTATTATAGGAGCATACCACATCACCTTGGCAGGAACCCTCTTCCTGGGGCTCGGCTCGCCCTCAACATCACCTGGGTCATCTCGCCTGATCTTATACCGCAATGCACCGCATATCGGGCATGCATTCAAATTCTCGTACTCCTCACCGCGGTAGAGGATGCAGTCATTGATGCATGCATGTATCTTCTGCACCTCTAATCCTAGAGGGCAGACAACCTTCTTTGCTTCGTACGTACTGGGGGCAATACGTTATCCCTTGGAAGCATCTTCTTTATTATTTTCAGCAACTTTTCAAATCCCTTGTCAGATGTCCATTCTCTGCCTTCCATTGCAGCAATTCCAGGGTGGTACCCAGCTTTTTCTGGCCATCTTCACAATTTGGGTACAACAATTTTTTGTGATCCTCTAACATGCGCTCCAACTTCGACCTCTCGTTTTCACTTCCGCAGTTTATCTGTTCATCAAGAATGACCCGACGAAGATCATCATCGGACTGATCATCAACAATGACCTCATGTTCAGCTTCGTCTTCCCCCATTGTAGTACCACCGTGTTCAGAGAACACAGGATAGTTGTCATCATCCTCTTCTTCATTGTCTTCCATTATAACCCCTCTTTCTCCGTGCTTGGTCCAACAGTTTATGGGCATGAAACCGTTCTGAATCAGGTGGACGTGAAGGGTTCTTGAGGAAGGGTAATTCCTCTTATTCCTACAGTCATCACATGGACAAAACATAAAACCATTCTGCTTGTTTGACTCAGCCACACGGAGAAAATTATGCATGCCATTAATGAACTCGGGACAGCGTCGGTCACCGTACATCCATTGCCGGCTCATCTGCATTATATAAATATATCAAAAACCATTACACTATAGCTATATCATGAATAGAGATACGTGACCAAATTCATTAATACAAGTTCACCACATTAAAAAAAGTAGAGTAGTGACCAAATCTAATACATAGTTCTCATAAACATACATTAATTGAAACTAACATACAACTATCTAAAGAATTTAAATCCAACAACAAATGCGATCAAAATCGCAACTAAGGTAATTATTGAACCAACAGCATAATGATACCAAGCCTCTTGACTAATGGCATATTTTCTAATCTTTTTAAGCTTCAAGCGCATTGCATTCATCTTGATCTCGTGATCCAAGCGCATTGCCTCCATCTTGATCTCGTGATCATCGACGACGTCGGCAAACTTGAACTCCAATTTCATCTTCTCTTCTAAGCATTGGAGACGAAGATCTTCACTTCTTTTCAATTTTTCTTTCAAATCATTGTTTTCTTTTTCAAAAAACTCGATAATAGGGTCGGTTGGAATTTCCGGTTCAACTACCTCCTAGATAAAAATATATCTATGTCAAGTTGGTCGGCATAATTGTCATAAACACGAAATTAAACAAATATATAGTTATAACAAACAATCGTACCACATCCGAATAATAGAGCGGACGAGAGCCGGTGTGGACAGATGTCAAAACCATGACACTATATATAACAAACAATTATACAAATAAGAAAATTATACAAGTAATAATTATGCATCTAAATCATACAACTAAGATTTTTTAAATAAAAGATAAAAACAAGAGGCTCACCGAGGTGGTGTCGGTGACGGGGCGGCGCGGGCGATCGACGGCGGTGAGAAAGGGGACGGGACGACACTATAAAAAACCACAAATCATACTTTAATTTGAGCTCAAAATGCATATAAAACAAATGAAATCCCTAACTTAGGCATTTCATCAAACACCTAGCTAGCACTACAAAAATCAAATGAGCTAAACTAGCAATAAAATGAGCTAAACTTGAAATGCCGGAAGAGAGGATGAAGTTGCTAACCCTTGTATAGGTAGGTGCCACCAATCTTGACAAATGTTGGAGAAAAATGGGGTGAACTCGAGCTCGGGAGAGAGAGCAAAAAATGGAGTTGTGCTCGAGCAGGAAAAATGGAGCTGGGCTCGGGGTGGAAGAAGATATATAGGAGACCCTTTAATCCGGTTTGTAATACGAATCTTTAGTACCGGTTCGTATTACGAACCGGTACTAAAGGGTCTCGCCGTGGGCCCCCCTACTTGAGCCGCCTCGCCCCACCCTTTCGTCCCGGTTGGTAATACCAACCGGGACGGCTTCCGGCTGGCCGCCTCGCCTCTGGAACCGGTACTAATACCTCCTTTAGTACCGGTTCCTGTCCAACCGGTACAAAAAGGCCGCACCGAAGCCATTTTTCTACTAGTGTTGGTAGCACCAAGAGTTCCCCCAAACACTTCACATAGCACTTGAAATAGTTCCTCGCGAAGTGCTTGTAGGAAACTCAAGGTAAAACCAAACATTTGTTTTGCATTGGTCCTCTCTTTGGTTCTTGGTCGGCATTGCGCAAAGCTTGGTGGCACTGAGAGTTCCCCCAAACACTTCACAATGGCGCTTTAAGTAGTACCTCATGAAGTGCTTGTAGGAAACCCACGGTAAAACCAAACGTGATTCTCCAGTAGTATAACTCTCGTGGTATGTGACAAGTGTCTAGTAAATGCTTGGTTGCACCAAGAGTTCCCCCAAACACTTCAGGGAAATGCTTGAAAATATGACTCCTAAAGTGCTTGAAGGGAACTCCCGACAATGCCAAACTCGATCAATTCTCATTGTACATATGGATTTCATATATTGACCTACCACTACACACTCCCAAACATATAAAATGTTGGTTCCCACCCAGAGTTCCCCCAAACACTTCACTATTCACAGCTCTCTATCCCTGCATTGAACACTTAGCAAAAAGTGTCAATGCAACAATGAGGCATAAGCTAGCTACTGAAGTGATTTGAGGAGAACTCCAGGTGACGACCAACCAAAACTAGCTAGGACTCTTGTTCTCTCATGTGGACCACACTTGTTTAATCTGCCTTGGTGATGAGCGCATAGCTGGCTGCTATTTATAAGTCTAGACGAAAGACCAAAGAATTGCAGTAGCAAGTTTGTTGCCTCCTGTGGACTGTGGTGTTCAGATGCATACATGGTATTGGCACCGGCCGATGAACCTAGAAATGCACCTAGACGTGATGCAGCCTAGGTTAGAAGGGAACTAGAGCTGGATAGAGAAGGGAATCTCGTGAGATGTTGCCTTTTTGGGCATAGATTTGCAGCTCCGATTCGAAGAATAGTCCATGGGGTTAAAGGTGTGTGCCGAGCCTGCAAATTCCTTATCTCGAGCAGCTAGCAAGAGATCAGTGTCGTCGTCGTCGTCGCTCGGTTTCTGTCCACGAACACTTCTGTCAGCCCATGCAAAGAGAGTGCAGCTGTGGATGGATCAGTTATAATTATCATTATCCCAACCGGTGCAAAGCTTGCGCAAGTTACTGGACATGGGAACATGCGAGCTGGTATCCCGGGAAATAATGTTGCTGGAGAAAATGCTCTATAGATCTCTTCGGATTTGGTCGTTATGCAGTGCTGCTGTGGGTGCGGCATCTTGATGAAGTGACCGGGAACTTAGGTGGGTATATTATATAAACCGGTGGTTATGCACAGTGCAAACAGTCGCAGTTCAGTAACTTTGATGACCTACTAATGTACAACTAGTGCTAGACTGCACCATGCCTGATCTCTGCTCAGCTACATCTGATTAATCCATGTTAAAAACAGAAGAGCACGGTATTGGTGACATGTGATTATCATATATTACAACATAAACAAAGTACTCCATCTGTCTTCTGCATGTCGGTAGCCTGTGGGACTTGCATGTTCATCACTGTTTATTATAGGCCAGCTATTAAAAAGACAAATAGTACTAGACCACATTTGGTAAGCATAACGCTACAACACACAGACCTAATCCGGTGGTATTTTTCGTAATAGAAAACCAGTCTAATCCAATGGGCTTCTTGTCCCATTACGCGTGACTATGGGCAGGCAGCATAAAGAGAGAAAGAAAAAAGCTTTGGGCACTGATGGCAACATGCTCGCTACCACCACAGGGGTCGATCGGTGACTCATATTCCCAAGTCCCGATGCCTTACAACAGTGCGAAAAGGCTACAGGTAGGTGTCCAGGTTCAGTGCACCCGATCCCTGTCACTGCAGGACATAGATCGTTCAAAGTTGAGGACTCGGAGACGACAGAGCAAAGGTCAGATTCAGATTAGCGAGGCTGGGCCTCTCTGAAGGGGCGTGTGGAGATACTTGGCAGTATAAGTATCTTTGCAGAAGCATCATTGGCAGAGGGCGAGATGATGATGATGCGTCAGGAGCTGTTCTTCTTCCTCGTGATGTAGGAGGAGCGACCGTCTTCGTCGTCGTCTCGCATGGAGTTCCCCCGTTCACTTCTTGGCTCTGGTTCGGTTCAGGTAGGGAAGAGGGTTTTTTTTTTTTTTTTTTGCGAAGAAACAGCCAGTACATCAAAGCAGGAAAATTACAGAGATGACCTCCACGAAGATCAAAATTACAAACCAGTCCATCATCTGCAACGCGAAGACGGCGACGAAGAGCAGCACGTTCCGATGGCGCGCCGCCGCCGCATCTTCACAAACCTTGGATCGAAGATGTCCCCAGGCGGACGGGAAGTCGTCGGCACTCGAACCCCGAAGAGCCTCCATCCTGTTCCCGCGACGGCCTCGCGATCCTGCTTCAGCACCAGCAGCTTCAAGATCTACACTTGCCGGAGTCGCCAACCTCGACCTCCGGCGCGGGGACGCCACCCACAGCAGCTGCGACGAGCTGCGAAGGCGACGAGGGCAGCAGATCCACTGCGGAGCTCCTCCGGAGCGCCGCCGTCGAAGAGGAAGAACGCTGCCCGCAAAACGCCACTCCGGCCACGCCGCCACCTCCCCGACGCCGCCGGCTGGCCACCCACGCACCCCTAATTCACATAGCCCAGATCCGGGGATTCCCCGACCTCCCGCCGCCGAAGCGGCCGCCGGAGGCGAGAAATCCCGCGGATCTCCGGCGAGGAACTGGCGCACGCGAGATTCGCCCAAAGAGTCGCCTCTCTTTTACTGTAGCTGGGAGAGGAAACCGTCCAAGGTCGGTCACTAGCCTGGATTCTTGGTAGGGAAGAGGGTTTTGGTGCTGTGCTGTGATCCATCTCTTCTCCCTTGTGTTTGATGGTAGGGGAGATGGAGATGCGTCTTCTTCTCGCCTGCGTGCTGCGTGTTGTTGCACCTGCAGCTTGATTGTATGTTGTATCGGGGCAAATCAAATAAATCTTTGGCGTCTCTAAGCATCTCTTTCGATTTTGTTACTTGTGGTTCCTTCGTTTTGTGTTTGATTGTTGTGGCCTCCGGAAATGCAAATGTACGTCTGTTTCTGTTTCTGGACGCGATCGTGATTGTGACTATCATGTCGATGAAGAAGTTTCCAGTGCGGCAACAATTTATGATCCAGTATATACCACAGCCTGACACTATCCACGTCGTTGCCTGTCCAACGCAGATTACGATGGAATCGTGTAAATTCACACGGCATTTTTTGATTCAGGCCTGTGCTCTCTATTCTATCTAATGCATATACCCGCAGCGAGTTGCATGTTCTCATGAAAACAGGTAATCATGAATTCATGATCGAACCTGCAAGACATCAGATGACATCATAACACAACTAGATCGTCTCTAAACTGATTCTGAAGCGAACAGAATGTCACGGGTTATCATGATAGCTTCAAACCAACCGACCCATCCAAACCAACAAGGCAAACAATGCACATGATAGGCTTCTTCACACAAGAGTAAACGTGTAGACAGGAGTGAAACGAGATCTAGTCACTAGGAGGAAGTTCATTTCAAGGGCAGAGTGAAACAGGTTTAGCAAGCCAAGCTAATACAACTTCTCGAAAGAGCTTCCCAGGCCGGTGGTAGATCCCCACGGCTGAAGAGATCATGCGTGAGC
Organism: Poa pratensis; assembly: GCA_947311845.1. NCBI lineage: Eukaryota > Viridiplantae > Streptophyta > Magnoliopsida > Poales > Poaceae > Poa > Poa pratensis. The sequence goes on from CAMZMU010000053.1 coordinate 13,360,662, forward strand.
AGCTTGGCATCACAGGCTCACCCGCCCACCCAGTCTACGCGAACACCATCGTCACAAGGGTTTTCACATAGCTACAGGTCCACAACCATAGATAACCTATATAATATACATAAGAGTCTGATGACGGGAGCTCTAGCAGACTTCCGTCTGGAACTTGAGGCAGATCCCCATGCTGAAGAGTTCCTGGTAGAGCAGCTTCGCGCCGTAGGGGACAGCAATCCTAACAATGTTCTCTGAAGACTTGCAGAACCCGCAGTACGGGCCTCGATCTTCTTCCCTCCTTGGACGGGCCTCACGATGACATTCGCCACCCGTTCGCACGTCTGGCAGACGTGCATCTCCGAGAAGTCGCTGAGCATGAAAAGCCGCTCGTGGAGGTTGGCGGCAGCCCCGTGGGCGAGGAGGCAATCACGCTCCATCTCTCCAAACTTCACGCCTCCAAACCTTTTCCTGTCTGCAACCGGTTGTCTTGTGAGAGGGTGCACTGGCCCAGTGTTCCGGAATTTCACCTTGTCTTCAGCCATGTGGTGCAGCCTCTGGTAGAAGGTGGGGCCCATGAAGATCAGTGACTTCATTCTTTCACCAGTCCGGCCGTTGACAACACTTTCAGCTCCCCATCTTGAAAATCCAGCCCTGAAATATAACAAGGCGCGTCAGCTTTGGACATTTGAGGCAATAATGTGTGCAACATTATGTGATACATGACTCGCAGAGGATCACATCTTCTGGTAGTTACAGTACAAAAGTCTTAGTTAAAGAAAGCACATAATGATACATAGTAGTAGTAAAAAAGAAAGTAATCCCTCTGTCTCAAATATAAGAGGTCCTAGCATTCAATTTGAACTGCTAGAGCGTCTTATATATAGGGACAGACGGAGTATATCAGATTGCTGTGCTCAAGAGTTCGATCTCCGTTCAACATTTACGGGATTCTGTTCCCAGTCCAACTTCTATGGTATAAGAACAGATGAATGTGATTTACTGTTGCCAATGCCTGGTTATATGATGGTTAGAGGTAAACAACGAATATGATTGTCTGCCATACTATGTAAGTGCATGATCACATAAGTTGCTACGGCAACCATAGAAGCTGATTTGAATGTCAGTCTGACAACCATATGCTGCCCTGTTTTTAGGAGTTTGAATACTACAAAATGCAAAATCGGAAACAAAACTGGGGACCTTATACAACATGTTCGCACATGACAGCAGTAATGAGAAAGTAATGTACTTCTGCCATTTGAAGCAAAACTGGAAAGGTTACATATAGTTATGAAAACTGGTGCTATTTTAGATTAAAAATTAGAAAAAAAATATATATCAGATGATTGTGCTGAACAGTTATATTTCTGCTCAACTGATACATCCATAGGTTCTGTTCCTAGTCAACTAATGCTATAGTCACAGATGAATATGATTTTTACCGTTGCCATCATATGCTGATTGGGGGTGAAGAACGAATATGATTATTTGTCATACTATGCAGGAGTATAATCACATATCAATGCTATGGCAAAAATCTAGAAGCTGATTTGTGTGGCAATCTGTCAATCACAAGCTGCTCTGTTTTCAGAATCAACCAACGAGTTTATACAATGAAATGGAATATAAAAACAGAAGTACAAACCTTGCAAAACATACATATTTTGTTATCCTTTTTATTACCAGAATATGTTTACCCATAAAAATATCAGCACGACAATGCAGGCTATTATGCTAGTTCCACTTGTAACATTACACTGCCGTTAATTTGCTCCACAATTGGTAATGTATAAATTCCAAGATAACTGGGTGCCCTTTAGTGATCCAGAAAAAACCACAAAAGATGTAACTTCAACTGTACCAGTAATTGCAAAGTTCTACTAGTAGAAGATAACAGCAAAACTGGAGAGGTGGCCATCACTCGACAGAAAAAATTACATACAAAGAGGGGAACTAATTTCTTGCTAAAATTAGAGCTCGGTAAACTTATATTCCTTCTGTACCCATGCTCGATAAGAGGCTAGTTTTGAATTCAGAGAATTAAGACACTTACTTGTGCAATTGTTCTGAGATCACTTCAACTGATGCTGTTGTGAATGGTGTTGCATATCTCATTTTACCACCAAGAGCGATTCCCTTTCCTAAAGCAGCTTCAAGCAGCTGGCCTGGAGTTTGACGGGTAGGAAAGGCGTGTGGATTTATCACAACATCCGGAACTATTCCTTGGCAAGTAAAAGGGAAGTTCTCCTGAGATTCTAGAAAACCAACAACACCTTTCTGTCCATGCATACTAGAAAATTTATCTCCAACGCAAGGTGATCGAACCTGAAAAATCAGATCAGCAATTGAACTTCACGACCATCTAAAGGAAACACGAGCTCTGGAAATGCAAAGACATAGCAAAAAAGGATAGAGAAATATATGCAAAGACATACTCCCTCCGTTCGAAAAGGATGTCTTAGATATATCTAGATTTGGATGTATGTGGACATGTTTTAGTGTACGCATACATCCAAATTTAGATATATCTAAGACATCCTTTTCCGAACGGAGGGAGTAGTAATTAATGCCAGCTGGATGTCTGAGTATCACCTAGTTGACCTTGATCATGTTATATCCTACTCCCTCCATCCGCAAAAGACTGCACATCTAGAATTCAATTTATTCCAAAAAAGAGTGTTCCATCTACACCCATGGAGCAACTTGTGATCTAGTTATTGGCTGCATGCTCACTTGAGTCCCTGGGGTTACTGCCTTAATTACTGTATGCGAGAAACATTCCTTTAATGGCCTCTCTCAATGGTTGCATGCACGCATGGGGCTGCTACTTTTCTGCGTTAATTAGGCCATGGAGCAAAGTCCGCTCTCTTCTTGGTCTCTGTAAATCTCCAAAAGCAGTCTTTCGCGGATGGAGGGAGTATTTAATAGCAAAAAGAAAATGGAAAAATGAGACTTGGGCTGCCAGCACAATTGCCCATTTGTGACTGTCTACCGCTACCCCCCTCGTATAATCTCCCCCCATAATCTCCCTCCCTCTTTCCAGGCTGCCTATCAACTCGAACTGCTGGCAGCGAGTCGGTGAAAGTGAAGAGGTAGCAATGGCATCAGTCAGCCACCTGTGAGCAAAGATCAACACGCTACGGTTTCCCTTCATCTCCATCTGCTCTCATAGACGGCTAGGCAACCATGTCCAAACAAGTGGTAAAACTGGAGCTCTACAATATTATGTACCAACCACGAATATGACAAAATGATCACAGGAACATATATCCCTGTTTGGGTATGTGCACTTACAAATTTATGTGGAAAAGTAAGTCTGTGTATTGTAGAAAAATCAAATGGTGAAACACATGAGGTTGATGCTATATTAGCTTCGCCCTTATGCTTTGTGCAGCACACAATGGACCCTTTTTTTTAGAAAATTCATCCATGAACATCTATCAGTTGCTTAAATCAGAAAAGGTCAAGACCATGCACCAGACAGGCAGACATCGTATGCATAGGTTACAACACTCACATATTAAATAACTCCATTCACATATATTTGCTCAAGAGTTTGGATGTAATTATGGCTAATAATTTCTAAGTATATTTACATTGCTAGGCAAATTGAACATCTTGATTGCACGTTTCCTATAAGATATTGTTTGTAAGATGAGCGAGCACCATATTTATGCTCGAAATTAATGCAATGGGAAGCCCCTTATTACCTGAAATATAAACAGTTTGTTGGATTGCCTACATTCAGCTTAACTGTAGTTCAAACATAATTAGTGTTCTCTTACGATCCACCATTATTCTTAAAATTATTTTGAATAATTACTAGAGTAGAGAAATTAAATAGTCCCTCCATCACAGTTTATAAGGCACGCACGTGGTTTAAGAACACACTTTGACCATTAATTTAGTCAACATAATTTAAATTTAATATCACACAAAATATATCGTTAAAAACTTATTTTTAATATAAATCCAATGGTATAATTTTTGTGACATAATTTATATTTTGTTGACCAAATTGAGTGGTCAAACTTAGTCTTAAAATGCGTGTGCGCCTTATAAACTGCGATGGAGGGAGTACTACTCTATGACAAGATCACTCCGTGCCCATTACTTCTCTCAGGTATCATCAGTGCACACTGCACACTGATGATTAACTTTCTAATCTTCCATTTCTCTCTTATGACAGGAAAATAGGTAGCCAAAGCTGATTCATGCTTCACAAAGAGACATAAATATGTACAACAATATTCTCTCAGTAGCTAGTTCATTACTAAACCCCAAGGCAGCAATTAGCTAGTTCACTAGACCATGATATATTATTAGGCACGTGAAAGGAGAGCAAACATAACTAAGAAACAATTCAGTTGCAGTTGGTTTACGTTGATCAATCTGTAGAGCAGAAGGCAAACATATAGAGTTCTACTGTTTTTAAGATGAATGCAATTGCTGGTAAAGTTGAGTCCATGTAATGTGCAGATAATAGTTGTCCTTCACTGCAGATTTACCTGTCTTAAAGATACCACAGCAAACCTCTTCCCCTCATCATTGGCTGATAGCAACACTCTCTGGACCATTCCCTTTTCTGTATGCTTCAGCTTAATACTATGGTCTTCACCAGATTCTGACACTTTCCCTATGACAATGTCACCACTCTGAAGGCTTGCACCCACGTACGGTAATCCATCGTCTTCAAGATTGTCAACTCGCCCTTTCTTGCTTTGCATTTTACCAAAATCTACCTTCTCCTTCACTTTCAGTCGTTTGGTGGGCCCTTTGGTCTCCACTTCTGCTTTATAGCTCCGGATGAGCTCAGTTCTAAACATACCCCGTTCAAGAGAAGCTCTATTCATAACAAGGGAGTCCTCTTGGTTAAATCCCTGATGAACATTGACTGCCACTATCGCATTTTGTCCATTGAAATATTCTGGCCTAGAAAAGTCATCTTTTCTTCCAAAAGGATAATCTGATCTGCCAACACAATCAGCTGTAATTGTTTTAAAAAGGGGTTTCTGAGGGTAGAAAAGTTGATGGGAAAGAGTATCAACTCTGTTAAGTGGATTTGTTGTAGAGTATCCAATAGCTTGTTGCGAATGTTTTTCCGACTGGTATAGCACCCTTCTAGCGAAATTGTGATTTGCAAAAGGAATGAGACCACAGCTTAATCCCAACAGAAAAGAAAGATCCAGCTCACAGTGAGTATAACCAGAATCCACCTCCCCATTGCTCTTTAATAGGTGCCTAATTCCCCAGGCACATTGTATATCTTCCTCTTCTTCAACACCAATGTACTCAATTATTTCTTGTTGCATTAGTGTCTGAAAAGAGTAAGGACAGCCCTTCCGTTTTGTAATTTTATTTAGGTTCTCAACCACAAGAAGAGGCCTGAGGATTCTCCCTGCATCAGAAAACACCCGGACTTCTCCAGGCCACTGGTGCTTATCCCTTTTGATTTCAACCTGATCAGACAGAACGTGAAGCATAAGCAATACTACAAATGCCATTGTGGTGTAAAACATTAGCACATAATACACAAGGAGAGAACATATGTCGCAACAGGTATCTCCACTATTGTGCATCAGATAAGGAAGTAGTCTAAATTTACATTACACAAATACCTAAACTGTAGAAGGAAACGCAAAAGAAATGCATAGTAACAATAAGGCGGCACTAGCAACAATAAGGCGGCACAAAAAGGCAAAATAAGGTTTAGGGAGATAACAAATTAAGACAAATCACAATAATTTGACAAACTCAACAGGAGGAGATTATAAGCTTACTTATCGTTGACTGGACCGTGGCCTGTGCCAGTGCATCGTCTCTTAGCACGTTGTCATAGGAGCATTAAAATATTAAGAGACGACTAGTACAATGCATTGTCTCTTGTGGGTTGTATCTAAATTAAATGATTTAGTGCTCATGCTGTCATGCATACATATGACTGGGCTAGAAACACTTTTTGCCTATGGCCACGTGCAAGGGTTGTATGTTAGCTAAGATACAACGACAATCTCTTTCTTCATTAACTATCATGCTACATCAGCAAAATGCATATGAAACCGTGCTAAGAAACTTGCATTGGCACAGGCCTAAAATGTTGATTCTCCAGAAATAGTAGAAGTAACATGGTATATTGGTATGCACTATGGAAACCGTTGTTTTGAAGCAGAATGTATTTAACTTGGAGCGATCAATGATTTACTATGCATGCAAATTTGACCTTTCCAAGACTTATGAATAACCAACTCTTCTTAAAATAAACATGGTATGCATCATGGAACCTAGACACAAAACATATAGAAAAACCAATGCTTCTAAGTTCTAACCATGAGAAAGAGAGTAAACCTGTGGATCGATCAGACCGCCGCGCCTCATGCACCTTAAACGCATGACAAATGAAGCTGGATCAGTACATGATCCTACCCAATCACCATTCAGGAGGATCTTGTCCATTTTAGGAATCTCCTCGGCACGAATTCCATCCAGTTTATTCATTCCACAAGAAACAAATCTGTCAATCAATGGTTGTGTCACTCTAGAGCTAACAATAGCAGTAGCAGCCAAATTTTTCACAAGCCCGCAGTTTTCACCATCAGGAGTTGACATAAAACACAACTTTCCCCAGTAGGATGGGTTGCTGCAAGGTTTTTTCCTCGGGTTAGTTTACATACAGACATATAAGGCACAAAATGGACAAGCAAGTGTGCAAGACTTGTTTTAACAAATTATACTTACGGATATCTTGCATCACCAGCTTTCCCAGCATAAGCAACCTGCTGGCGACTTTTCCTCAAGTCTGACATCATTTGAAGAGGATTTGTTCTCCTTAGAGTTGCAACGATTCCTGAGCGTCTTTCATTTCTTATGTAGGGATGGCACCAAGAACCAGTTGCAAAGGCACGATTTATACCATTAGTAATAATTGAAGAATCAAGATAGCGCAGAGGAAATTCCAAAACACGGTCACTATTCAAATCTCTCTGCATGGCCTTAACCATGAGTCTCTCTGCATGCCTAAGATGTGCCCGAAGTTCTCTTCCAAGTAATTCACCAGGTAGCTCCAACCTCTTGTTCCTGAAATCGTCCTTATTATCACATTTGCGCTTCCCAGTAAAAGCCATTAGAAGGCATTTGACCATGTAACCTAAGAAAAATGCTTTGTTCTTGTTCCCCTTTATACCAGGAAAGAGATTTTTATCAACATAATCATCAAACGACTCTGCTGGAGGAAATTTTGTACTCTTGACCAAATCATCAACATACTGGCGGGCCTTGTCGGCCTTACGAAAGCCTTCACACAGTTCTTCAGATTCACTAACAGTTGCAGATATCGCGTTGATAACAGAAGCATCACAGTCTCCCATATCTATCATATCAAATGCTTCCTTATCAGATGGCACGCCTAGAGCAAAAAACAGTAACCAAATCGGCATAGTGGCAAACAAAAAGGAAACGGAAATTATTTTGCTTCCACTGAAATCATTGTTCTTGGTAGAATCAAGTAGTGCTACAGATACACGTCTTCGTTTGATTTCAGACATGTAAGAGACAGTCCAGTAAGGGCGGTCGGCAACCCAAATCCTGGTCATGCATCTTTGCTCTTGCGCTATAAATACCTGCATAGTGAGATCCAACAAGCACAACATATGTTACAAAAACTATCTTTGTAGCAGGCAGTTTCTACTCTAAGAGAGTTGCTCCCCAAGAGAATATCTAACCTCCCAAACAAGATCGTGAACTGAGTCCAGATATGTCAATGTTATCAGCAGAAGCTCATGTTCATTTATAGTTTCATCAACCTAATTCTGGAAAATCTTTACTAGTATGTGTCATAGACTGGAGTTAAATGACATGTGGTCATTATGCCTCTCACCTTCGTTTCCCACATTGCTAAAAGATCCCTAACAAACTAACTGATGTAACCACCTCCTAAAAATCAAATATGCAAGATGACAAGGAGCACAAATGTGCAGGCGTGATGCTGGTTCTAGGCTGAACTCGGCTAGGCATGACGGCGTTCCTAAGGTATGTTAAAGACTAGGCCGGTGATAATAACATGATCACTCATATTATTACTGTTATCTGTAGCAAAGCACGAGTATTTAACTAGTTTGATAGAATTCTACCTTGTGGTTCTAATAGCATAGTGTATTGAGGTCATATTTCACTAACGGGGCTAACACCACAAGAGTTCATATGGAAGCAGACCAATTCATATGGCAGTCATATTAACTCCTTTCTTCTGCGGAGTGGAGTATAAGCTATTTTGATAGTACTCTGTGTGCAACATTGTGTATTAAAATTATTGGTGAAACCTCGTAGTGCTTGGCACTAATGATTCATAAATAAATATATGTGCTTCTCAATTAAAACCTAAAAGCAGGACATATATAAGATTTTTCAATTAAAACCTAAGAAAGCTCACATCTCCATGGTCCATCTTAGTGACAAAAAAAGTTTTCTAAGCATGCAATGATACAAGAGTCCCTACATAATATATTAGTTAAAATAGTCACAGAGACATGAATAGAATTTTACCTTCTCAATTCCCTTGATCAAAAAGTATCCACCAGAATCAAAAAGGCAATCACCTTTCTTATCTTCATGCTCACTTTCCTTATATGCATGCTTACTTTCCTTAGATCCATCATCACTTTTCTTATCATTATGCAACCAGCATAAGTTTGAATTAACCATAACCGGAAGGCGGCCTATAGGTACCCATGGAGTATCCTCAAAAATGATCTCTCTCCTCTGACAAAAAGGATCATTGCCTGTTTTAGCCTTGTCACTTTTCTCCATGGAATAAATCTGATAACAGTTTAGAGCACATCGTCAATGGGGTGACTCAGGTCAGGTGACTGGAACACAGAAGAACGCAAATATGAATACACCAATATAACGATATTGATGGTGTAACTTCAAAATGTACTATGAAACAATTTATATAACATAGTTTATTCAAGTAAATAAACATATCAACACAACAGTTCAATAGGTCAAGCGCATAAAACACTAGCAGGGAGCCAGGGACATCTACAGCTATAGATGTTGCTGACTGCTGAGCTCTGGGAACATAAAGCAGACATCTGTTCCTTGACTGTTGCCTTCAAGTACTATCAATGGACCATTTTGCTAAGTAGTTAAAGCACCAGGGAATAATACAACTATGAAATGAAACAAAGACAACAACAGATTCACAAGAACAGCAGCGAGAAAACCAAAGTCTCGCGTCTTTTACATGATTAGCTAATTTGAACAGAATTTAGTTGGGTATCGTCAACAGCATTCAAAAACAGGGTCATGTGCGCATGTCACAGGCTCACAGCATTTTGAATTTTCAAGTACTTCTTAAATAGATAACAGCAAAAAGATTAAGTAATTAGGATATAAAGAACATGAAGACCGCTAACCTTAATATTCACTTGTACTTCCATTTTGGAAGAATATGTCATATTTTGGAGGCGGGCATGTCTCGGCTTGAGCTTGAGTGGCCCCTCACCAATATCATTGTTGTCAGTCCAAAATACAGGCTTTTCTAGTTTCACTTTCCCAAACTTGATGATGGCATGCCTCCAACCACCAGGTCCTTTCTTTGACGGATCATAATCCGGCTCAACAGTAACTTCCCCTATCGAGTCAAAAAGCTCCTGGAGCCCATGCGAGACAAAGTCGTTGTAGGAATTTATCTGATGGCTAATCAGACCAATCTCATCAAAAAATGACCTTGATGCTTCCTTGCAGAACTTCTCTAGGCTTCCCACGCTCATGTCAATTGGAACTTCTGGATGTGACTCAGAAGAATACTTCCCTTTACTATCACCATCCGCAGATGGTTCCCCGTGCATATCCACATCCATAGAAGACCGTTCTCTTTCAACATCCATAGAAGACTGTCCGTTTGAATCATCCATGGTATGGGATATGCTCTCTCCATTGTCATCCAGCATCATAGATTCTAGCACAGGCTCAGGGCCATTTGTTGATTGCCCATTGTCGGATGGTGGATCTTCCATTGGACAAGCACAGGCTGCTAGTACCCTGTCAAGTATTGAGATTTGCAACGCTGTCATACAAAAACACAAATTAGATACTCGCAGTTTCAATATAAAAGTACCATATACGGTGCAGCATTAAATACAAGAAATAAAAGTATCATAATGATTAACCATAAACGGTGACACGTGCGGTACATGTACACACACGAGGTACATGTACACGACGGATGGCTCGAGTTATCAATTTTGAAGTGAGAAGAGAAGGATCAACTCTTCCCCAATAAATAAACTATTCCAATGAATAGATTGAAAGTTTTTGGTAGTTATAGAATTCTCATACGTATACGTCATTTTCTCAAAAAGGTAAATACCTTGATCTCGGCTGGACAATAAATGAAGCATATGGCCTTTTTTAGATGAATGAAGCGTATGACTTACACTGCACTAAGTAGCACAAAACACCTAGTGACAGATTGCGTAAATAAAAGGAAACCCTATCCTAACTCACTTTACGCCGCTACACGAGCGGAAAGCGATGATTCTGACCACCCTAACCCCAAACACTCACACTCTGGACACCCTACCTCACATTCATCACGGTTCACGAACTGAGGGCATTGGAAGGTCAAACGTTTCATCAAAACAACTCAAACAGCCCCACACCATCTATGCTGCTCAACCATCAAGATTTCATCAGTACAGTATCAAACTATCAATATAGCTGTGCCTATTATATACCAGATGGGAAGATCTAACAAGAAAACATGGAGGGCACGCACATCTAAGCAAAAGACTCCAAACAAAGAAACCGATTATAACACTCACACTCCACCGCAAACAAATCCAAGTATGCGTCGTTTTCTCGACAAGGTAAATACCTCAATCTCAGCAGGACAATAAATGAAGCATATGGCCTCTTCTAGCTGAGTGAAGCGTATGGCTTACACTGCACTAAAAGTAGCACAGAACATCTATTAACTGATTGCGCAAAATAAATAGAAACCCTACCCTAACTCACTTCGACCTTGCTACACGAAGCAGTAAACGGCGATTCCAGCCACCCTAACCCTCAAGCAATCACGCTATGGAGTATGGACACCCTAGCTCACATTCATCACGGTTGACGAGCTGGGGGCACTGGAAGCCACCGAACGTTTTGGCAAAACAGCCGAAACAGTCTCTTTCCAGCCCAAAACATAAATCTAGCTCACATTCATGACGGCTCAGGAGCTGGGGGCATTGGAAGCCACCGAACGTTTTGGCAAAACAACTCGAACCAGTCTCTCTCTCCCCACCCAAAAAAATAAATCTGTCCGCCCAATGATCTCGACTATATCAGCACAGAATCATTATGCCCGCCTATATAACAGATTGGGAGATCTAATCTAACACCGATTCTAATACTCCACCGCAAACGAATCCACTGGACGCGTTGGAGACAGGGGAACCCCAAATGTCCGGATCAGACTGCTCAAACACCAGAACGGGAGAGATAAATGTTGGGTGAACCCAAACATGTTTTTTGAACAAGGTTGGGTGAAACGTGTTATGCCAACGGAAGGGGGAGGGGGCGTGTCGGGGAGGAGCGCCGCCACGAGGGGGGGTTATACCTTCGGCGGCGGAGGACGGGCGGAGGGGCGGCACGGCCGAGGCGCGGAACCCTAGGTCGGCTGGGCGAGGATTCCGGCGTCGGGCCGGATGCTCTCCGGCTCCGCTCCCGAGAGGGTGGGTGCGGGGAGGGGTTCTAGGGGCCGGAGGGTGCCGGAGGCAGGGGAGGTGGGGTTTAAATGGGAGTGCGCTGCGGCGGTGTGTCAGGCAGGCTGTGTCAGTGGCGGAGTGGATTTCTTCTGGGGAGTGAGGGCAGCCGTCCGCGTGGGTCGGAGGACGGATCCGGCGGCTGGGAGCGCCGCTGCGCGAGGATCAAAGGTGGGATTCCGGGATCCTCTGCGCGTCACGCGGTGGCTGTAATTACGGGTGCGAAACGGTCACAGGTGGCACCAGGTGGTGTTGCGGCCAGGACAAGTGTACCCCGAGAGTACAATCGGGACACAGTGGCAGTCACGAGTGTCAGTGCCCTCGGTGAGTGAGTCCACCTATGCAAATATCGAGGATTTTATTTTCACACAATTCATGTACTCCTTCAAAATAAGTTTATTAGATTTGTCCAAGATTGAATGTATTATATATGTTTCATGTCTATATACATCCACCTTTTGTAAATTAAAACACTTATTTTAGGACGGAGGGAGTATATGTATTGTGTGACATGTCTAGATACATACAGTTTTGAGCAAATCTAAAACACTTGACGGAGAGTACATGTCCATCGACCTTGGAGACTCTCTGGCTGGGCAGTAGGTCTTTTTTTTTTTTTGCTTGTAATCGGTATCAGAACTTTGTACATAAACTGTTAAACTCTTTTTCTATCTAATCGGACAGCCGACTGCCTTTAACCTTAAAAATTTTCATATACGCGTAGGACGTGGCAATGGTAAGGTGTAATCGACATTTTCCTGTTTTTGTTTTGTTTGGTTTAGGTTTGTAAAGCTATAGCATGTGCTGCTTCTTGCTTACTGCTATTGCAGGTGAGGCAGATATCGTCGATGGGAAGACGACGGCCTGTAAAGCGCCGACACCGGCGCTTGCGATGGAGGGGGAATCAGAGTCAGTCTACACAGGACGAGGAGTCGCGAGTGAGATGCGATATGGTTATTCTGGGGGGGTTCGGGTTATGCCAAAGCGGGATTTGATTACGAGGACCATGTTCACGTGCAAGCTGAACCGAACTAGATTAGAGGCATCGGGTTACAACGTAATGTGATACAGGAGTAAAACGGACGAACGAAACACGTTCAAGTGTCAAGTGTTTGTTCTCATACATTTTATTTAGTTGTTGTATACATACGTATAATTGTGGGGAACAACTGGATCAACGCGTAATGATCCTATCACTGCCTTGCTCTTCCATTATATTGAGTATAGAAAGGATTTAGTGAGGCCATGTAACCGCCTAGGTGTGATGGCCTGATCTCTATGAAACTATGGTTGACGAAAGTAGGGTATATGGACCCTCATTGTCAAAGCTACACCACTAGTAGAAAACAGGCATTTCGTTCTGAGCATTAGTCCCGACCATGTTTGGAATCGGGACTAATGTGAGCATTAGTCCCGGTTCCAACGGCTAGGATGCCGCACGGCTCTAGTCCTGGGTCGAATGGAACCTTTAGTCCCGGTTGGTAAGGGTTGCGAGATGCTGCGGCAGGGTGGGGCCAGCGCGATTGCCCTTTAGTCCCGGTTGGTATTGATATACCTTTTGTCCCGGTTGGAGATACCAACCGGGACTAAAGGCTTTCTCCTACATATCAACTCCTGCCCGAGGCCATCTCCATTTTTCCTGCCCCGAGCCATCTCCATTTTTCTCCTCTGTTTCCTCTCCTGAGCTCGAGTTCATCCCCATTTTTTTCACGATTTGTCAAGATTGGCGGCGCCCCTTCTATCCAAGGGTTAGCAACTTCATCCTTTCATCCACATTGCTAGTTTAGCTCATTTCATTGCTAGTTTAGCTCATTTCATTTTGCTAGTGCTAGCTAGGTGTTTGATGAAATGACTAAGTTAGTTGCTCATGAAATACTAACTTAGTAGAAAAGATCCATGAAGGTAAATTGTAAATCAGATGAATATTTGATAATTATGTGGAAGTTTATTTGTTTTATATGCAATTTGAGCTCAAATTAAAGTATGATTTGTGGGTTTTAGTGCCGTCCCGTCCCCGTCCCCGTCCCCGTCCTCACCACCGTCGATCGCCTGCGTCGTCCCGTCGCCGGCACCACCTTGGTGAGCCTCTTGTTCTTATCTTTTTTAAAAAAAATCTTACTTGTATGATTTAGATGTATAGTTAGTTGTATAATTTTCTTACTTGTATGATTGTTTGTTATATATAGTGCCATAGTTTTGATATCCGTCCCCGTCGGCCCTCGTCCGGTTTATGATTCGGATGTGGTATATTATCTTTTATAACTATTTGTTTCATTTGGTGTTTATGACAATTATGCCGACCAACTTGACATGGATAATTTTATCTAGGAGGTACGTGAACCGAAAATTCCAACCGACCCTCTTGTCGAGAAGTTAAATTTAGTTGAAAAGAAAACGATGATTTGAAAGAAAAATTAAAAAGAATTGAAGATGAAATTGGAGTTGTATCTTGCCGATGTCGTCGATGATCACAAGATCAAGATGGATGAAATGTGCATGAAGATTAGAAAGATTAGAAAATATGCCATTAATAAAGAGGCTTGGTATCATTATGCTGTTGGATCAATGGTTACCTTAGTTGCGATTTTGATCGCATTTGTTGTTGCATTTAAATGCCTTAGATAGTTGTATGTGGTATGAGAACTATGTTGTTTTATAAGAACTATGTATGAACTTTATGTATATATTTTTGCAATAATAATATTTGGTCACTACTCTATTTTGTTTTAATGTGATGAACTTGTATTAATTTGGTCACTTCTCTATTCATGATGTTGTGTGTAATGGTTTTTGATATACTTATATAATGCAGATGAGTCGGCAATGGATGTACGCTGACCAACGCTCTCAGGAGTTCATTAATGGCATACATTCTTTTATCCGTGTGGCTGAGACAAACAAGTGGAATGGTTTTATGTGTTGTCCATGTGATGTCTGTAAGAAGAAGAAGGATTACTCTTCCTCACAAACCCTTCACATCCACCTGTTTCGGTCCGGTTTCATGTCCGGCTATAATTGTTGGACCAAGCACGGAGAAAGAGGGGTTATAATGGAAGACAATGAAGAAGAACAGATGATGACAACTATCCTATGTTCCCTGAATACGGTGGTACTAGAATGGGGGAAGTCGAAGAAGAGGAAGCTGAAGAAGAGCCCATTGTTGATGAGCCCGATGATGATCTTCGTCGGGCCATTCGTTATGCACAGATAAACTGCGAAAGTGAAAACGAGAGGTTAAAGTTGGAGCGCATGTTAGATGATCACACAAAATTGTTGTACCCAAATTGCGAAGATGGCCAGAAAAAGCTAGGTACCACACTAGAATTGCTACAATGGAAGGCAGAGAATGGTGTATCTGACAAGGGATTTGAAAAGTTGCTGACAAATTAAAGAAGATGCTTTCAAAGGATAACAAATTGCCCTCCAGTACGTACGAAGCAAAAAGGTTGTCTGCCCTCTAGGATTAGAGGTGCAAAAGATACATGCATGCATTAATGACTGCATCCTCTACCGTGGTGAGGAGTACGAGAATTTGAATGTATGCCCGGTATGCGGTGCATTGCGGTATAAGATCAGGCGAGATGACCCTGGTGATGTTGAGGGCGAGCGCCCCAGGAAGAGGGTTCCTGCCAAGGTGATGTGGTATGCTCCTATAATACCACGGTTGAAACGTTTGTTCCAAAACAAAGAGCATGCCAAGTTGTTGCGATGGCACAAAGAAGACCGTAAGAAAGACGTGATGTTGAGACACCCCGCTGATGGGTCGCAGTGGAGAAAAATCGAGAGAGAGTTCCCGGAGTTTAAGAAACTTATGGTTTGGTCTAAGTATAGATGGCATGAATCCTTTTGGGGAGCAGAGCTGCAGTCATAGCACCTGGCCTATGAATCTATGTATCTATAACCTTTCTCCTTGGTTGTGCATGAAGCAGAAGTTCATTATGATGCAGTGCTCATCCAAGGCCGAAGCAACCCGACAACGACATTGATGTGTACCTGAGGCCATTAGTTGAAGAACTTTTACAGTTGTGGCATCAAGAAGGTGTACGTGTGTGGGATGAGCACGAACAAAAGGAATTTGACATACGAGCGTTGCTGTTTGTAACCATCAATGATTGGCCTGCTCTTAGTAACCTTTCAGGACAGAAATCAATGGATACAATGCATGCACGCATTGTTTAGGTGAGACTGAAAGTATATATTTGGACAAATGTAAGAAGAATGTGTACCCGGGGCATCGTCGATTTCTTCCAAGTAGGCATCCTTAAGAAAGAAAGGCAAGCATTTCAAAGGTGAGGCAGATCACCGGACGAAGCCTACCCGCCGTATGGTGATGATATATATGGTATGGTCAAGGATTTAAAAGTAATCTTTGGAAAGGGTCCTGGCGGACAATCTGTTCCGAATGACGCTAACGGACACGCACCCATGTGGAAGAAGAAATCTATATTTTGGGAGCTACCCTATTGGAAAATCTTAGAGGTCCACTGTGCAATCGACGTGATGCACGTGACGAAGAATCTTTGCGTGAACCTGCTAGGCTTGGGCGTGTATGGGAAGACGAAAGATACACCGGAAGCACGGCTGGACCAGCAACGTATGAACGAACAAGACGACCTGCATCCAGAGAAGTATCAAGGTCCTGCCAGCTACGCTCTTACCAAAGAAGAGATGGAAATCTTTTTTAAAGTCCTGAGCAGTATCAAGGTCCCGTCTGGCTTCTCGTCGAATATAAAGGGAATAATAAATATGGCAGAGAAAAAGTTCCAAAACCTAGTCTCATGACTGCCACGTGATTATGACACAATTACTTCCGGTTGCATTGAGGGGGCTTCTACGGAAAATGTTCGAGTACCCATTGTGAAGCTATGTGCATTCCTCAATGCAATTTCTCAGAAGGTAATCGATCCAGAAACTCTACAAAGTTTACAGAAGGATGTGGTCCAATGTCTTGTCAGCTTCGAGTTGGTGTTCCCACCATCCTTCTTCAATATTATGACGCACCTCATAGTTCACCTAGTCGAAGAGATTTCCATTCTCGGTCCTGTATTTCTACACAATATGTTCCCCTTTGAGAGGTTCATGGGAGTCTTAAAGAAATATGTTCATAACCGTGCTAGGCCAGAAGGAAGCATCTCCAAGGGCTATGGAACAGAGGAGGTCATTGAGTTTTGTGTTGACTTTATTCCTGACCTTAAGCCGATCAGTGTTTCTCAATCGCGGCATGAGGGGAGACTGCGTGGAAAAGGCACGCTAGGAAAGAAAGCAATAATAAGTATGGACGGGCATTCTTTCACTCAAGCACACTACACAGTTCTACAAAATTCCACCTTGGTGGCTCCGTATATCGAGGAACACATGAATATTGTACGCTCCGAAAACCCTGAGCAGTCTGACTCCTGGATTAAAGGAAAACACATGGAGACTTTCGGCGGTTGGTTGCAAACACATCTCATTAATAACACCACTATTGGAGAACAGCTGTACTTGACTATATTGACTTTCCAAGGGTACGAGATAAATGGGAATACATTTTACACGACCGCCCAAGATAAAAAGAGCACCAACCAAAACAGTGGTGTCCGCTTTGATGCAACAAACAACAATGGGCAAAAGGACACATATTATGGTTACATAAAGGATATATGGGAACTTGACTATGGATTTTTTAAGATCCCTTTGTTTCGGTGCAAATGGTTCAAGCTGATAGGCGGGGTAAAGGTAGACCAGCAGTACAGAATGACAACATTGGATCTCAACAATCTTGGGTACAGAGGCGAACCATTCGTCCTAGCCAATGATGTGGCTCAGGTTTTTATGTGAAGGATATGTCTACCAAACCGGAAAAAAGAAAAGATAAGCAAGCGAATACATGATAATACGATGAGCCAAAACGCCACATAGTTCTTTCAGGGAAAAGAAACATCGTGGGAGTGGAGGACCCTTCAGAGTGAACACTGACCCAAGCCTCCTGTTAAATGATGAAGATTGTCCATGGTTACGGCGAAATTATAAGAAAGGGTCGACATACGCGAAGAAGAAAAGTTTTATACCCCAACACTAGATACGGATGTTGGTGATGTGTAATAATGTATTAAATCTTTTATTTAACTGTGTTCTGAAAACTGTTTGATGATGTGTAATAATGTATTTAACATTTTATGTAGCTGTATTAAAACAATAAGAATCACTCAAAAATATTGGATGTTCCAAAAGTTGTTGAGGATGTTTTAAAAAAGGAACGAGAACAAATATAGACAATTTAACAATTAAATCAAATATAGATATGAGTTTTACAAATAAAGATATGATTTTTACAAATATAGACAATTAAACATGTAAATCAAATAGATATAAAAGAAAGCAGAAAAAAGAACCAGAGCAAAAAACAAAACAATTCGAAAAGGAACTAAAGATATTTGATTTTTACAAATAAATAATTATATCAAATATAGATATGAGTTTTACAAATAAAGATATAATTTTTACAAATATAGACAATTAAACATGTAAATCAAATAGATATAAAAGAAAAAAGAAAAAGGAAGTAGAGCAAAAAAACAATTCGAAAAGACCATTTAGTCCCGGTTGGCACCACGAACCGGGACTAAAGGTGGGCTTCGCGCGAGAATTTTTGCGGCCGGCCCGAAAATACCTTTAGTCTCGGGTGGTGGAGGACCTTTAGTCCTGGTTCGTGGTGTCAACCGGGACTAAAGGGTGTTTGTATATAAGCCGCCGCCCCGCTCGCCTGTCTTCCAGTTCTAAATCGATCGATCCCCTTCGTCGCCCGTGTGCCCGTTCACCGTCGCCCTGTCCGCCGTCGCCCGTGCTCTCACCACCCCCTGTCCGCCGTCGCCCGTGCGCCCGATCGAGGTCCACGAGACGCCGCCGTCGCGCCCGAGGTCCGTGCTCGCCGTCGCCTCCCGTCTTGTCGTGCTCGCCATCGCCTTCCGTGCGCTCGCCGCCGCCGTCGCCTCCGCCTCCTTGCTCCCTCTCACCAAGGTGAGACCGATTCCTCCATTTTACTTCTACATTTTCTAGTTAGGTTGTAGTGTTAGCAAAATTAGTGTTAGCAAAAATCATGTTAGTGTTAGCAAAATTAGGTACTGTTAATTTTAGTTTTGCTATTGATGTTAGTGTTAGCAAAATTTGTTAGTGTTAGTTTTAGTTTTGCTATTGATGTTAATTTTGTTTTGCTATTGATGTTAGTGTTAGCAAAAATCATGTTACTGTTAGCAAAATTAGGTACTAGTTTTGTTAGAAGCAAAATTAGTGTTAGCAAAAATCCATATGTTAGAAGTAATTTGTTAGCCATTTTTGTTAGAAGTAATTTGTTAGAAGCAAAAATCATGTTAGTGATAGCTTCTAGCAAAATTTGTTAGAAGCAAAATTAGTGTTAGCAAAAATCCATATGTTAGAAGTAATCTGTTAGCCATTTTTGTTAGAAAGTTTTGTTAGAAGTAATTTGTTAGCCATTTTTAACATAGTTACTAGAACATGTTGAAAATTGCAAATGTTATGTTATAGGCAATGTTGATCTTTGAAAATTTGCACTTTCTGACTTAGACATTTTCGGTTTGTAGTTAAGCTATGGACGCCCGCGGCAGAGATGACGGTGAAGAGGAAATCTTGAACATGATATATGCCAGTGGAGAAGATGCCGGTGGAGAAGGTGGGGAAGATTACAGCTCACAATTTTTGAACGACTCCGGTGAGGGAGTTGAGCTAGAACAAACAGATGAAGGGCCCTTAACAAATTCCGGCGAGGTATGTTAAGCCTCTGTTGATCACTAGATGCATTAATTGATTTGTATTGCACTTATTAACAAATCATTTTTCTTTTAGCCCTTCGGATCGAGCCAATCTGCTAGAAGGCAACGGGCCTGACCAAAAAGTTGGGCGATGGTGCAAGGTTATCGATCGACGAAGTTGCTGAAGATGGCGAAACGCGGGCTCCCAGAGAGAACGCACGTAAATTTGTAAATCAATGCGGAGTTATTGTTAGGTACATCATCCCGATCACCATTCGAGAATGGAATAAGCCGAAGGTAGGCGATGGAGTTAGTTATGTCGACCAAATATTTGCTTTGGAATACGCTCTTGTCAAATTTCAACCTACCGCTAGAGAGCGATCAAGAAAAAGTCAAGGAGTGGGCTCTTAAGAAGATGGCCACACAATTCTAGACCTTCAAGAAAAAATTATATCAAGACTATATCAAGAAAAAAAATAACTCCAACAGTCACTGGAGCACTAGAGAAGATAAAAGATCACTGGGATGCATTTAAGGCGTATAAGGAATCGTCTGAAGTTGTGGCAAGGTCGGTCAAAAATAAGGCAAATGCTGCGGAAAAGGAATATCACCATACTATGGGGACAGGTGGCTACAAGACTGCCGTGCCTAAGTGGGATCAGATTGAAGCCGACCTGCTTGCTAAAGGGATCACTCCAATTCAATGAAGAACATATCCTTCAAGGTGGCGGTCGGTTATGCTTTACCAAATCAACTTGGAGCACGCTACCATGGAGGTCAGATTCTAGGTGGCTATGCTCGTGTCGGGGTGGATGAAATTATGAAGGGATTTGAGACACTGGTGCTTGACATTCCTGGAGGTGACGGGGAGAAGACACTGGGAGAAGTCACGCATGGTTTCATTCTATGGAACAAGAAATACATCATGTTTCCGGACTCGGCGCCAAGGCCACCGACTCCTCCGAGTAGCCATCCACCTCAAAGTCCATCTCTCCCCGATCGGGAGCCCAGCGCGAGTCCATCTCGATCGCCGCCGCGTCAGCCGACTGCACCCACTAAGTCACTAAAGCGGAAGCTGGACTTCCGGTCGACTAGTACTACTCAGAAGAAAGGTGCAAATAAGAAAACCAAGGACGACAAGGCACCTGTCAAGTTACCTTACGACATGACTGATGAGGAACTCAAAGAGAACGTGACTGCCGTTGTGAAAAGACAGTTAGCACCGAAACGGCCCGAGCTAAAGGAGATACTACCTGAGGAAACCGTTAAGAAATTAGTGAGAAATCTATCGGGACCACCGTCACATGTGGCTAATAGGCCATCAGACTATAATCGATGTATTGAGAAGACATATAAGGAACGAGGCAGCAGACGGGAAGTAGTGGTGCAAAAAGCGGGAAGAAAGTGGCCCAGCTCGGAGAACAGGCAATACAATCGATCCCCTTGCACAAGGTGTTTCCCGATAAGGACGTACACCACGACACTGGTCTCATAGGCGACACTGGTTTCCCCATAGCTGAGGTAGCATGGAAATATGTCCACGGGCAGTCTATGGTCAGACCTGAGGAGGTCAAGTTTCTACCAACACAAATGCGAAAATTGCATGAGTGGTACATGAAAGTCGCAAAGGAAGGGCGAACCTGCCTCTATGCGGCACATAAGAAAGAGAATTAATTCAAGTACAATGAGATATGGATTGAGTTTGATGAACTTTTTCAGTTATTCAATCAAGACGCCCTCGACAAATCCCTCGTCAGTTGCTATTGCATGTAAGTGATTTATTTCTGTAATTTAAGTCTCTATCTCAGCTCGTTCATTGCCTGTAATTTTCCTCACTATATTCTTTTGTATGCTATTATGCAGAATGGAGATTCTCGAATGCAAAAGAGGCAGAATCTATGACACTGGGTTCATTGACCCATATACCAATCATGAAGTACCATACAAAACCATGCCGATGACACAGAGGATAACTTGCTAATGTTTTTAGTGGAACAAAATCATGCAGGAGAAATACTTTTTCCTTACAACTTCAAGTGAGTGTTACTGTCTTGTACACATTCTATTTTGCTTACTCGATGTTTAGTGTAATCGATGAGTTATGCATGCCTACGCAGTTTCCACTGGATTCTGCTAATCATTAGAGTTGACGAAGGAATCGTTGAAGTCATGGACTCATTAAGGAAAGATCATGACGAGTACATCAGCGTGCAACTAATGCTCCAGAAGTAATTTCAATCATTATCGCTCTATATCGACCTCTTTCGTTCATTTCCTGATATCAAGTAATTAAGAACTCTTTTATTCATTTTCTTTACCGGGCAGGGTTTGGAAACAGTTCATCAAGGAGGTTAGAGGTGCATGGAAACTGGAGCTGCGTTTTATTTGTAACAAGGTAAGTAGTACTATCTAGGTCCGCGCAACTCTTTAATTCTAGTTTCAATATCATTATCTGCTTGATTATTATTTGATTGAATTCTATTCTTTGTAAAGTACTGCCTGAGGCAGGCACGGGGGACTAATTTATGTGCATATACGTTTGCGAGTTCATTCGCCTGACGATCAGTGAGCGGCGCAGAGATGTAAGACAAATTGAAGTACGTAAACACTATTCACAATTTATTTTATTACCATCAATTGTGTTGAGTTCCATTCATAATTTCTTTTATGATGATTTGATATATATACACACAACTCACATATTCATATTGATCTAGATGGAAGGTATGCGGGACAAGCTCATACCAACGAACCGCGTAAAAGCAATTCAAAAGGAATTGGCGGGATTTTTGCTTAGCGAGGTCATATCTCCAGACGGAGAATTGCATTACCACTAATGCCTCCATGTAATTTGATGATCTCCATGTAATTAAATAGATATATATATACCAAATTGTATGTGTATGTATATGCATCAATGTGATCTCCATGTAGTATGAGCTTTATGTATACGAAAACTTGTTTTTGGCGCATTAACGTGATCTCCATACGAAAAGAATTGAATGGAAAACACAAAATCCAAACCCCTAAACCCTAAACCCTGAAAAATAATTGAATATAAAACACAAAAAACACAAATCTTTACTAACCGGGACTAAAGGTGTCCCGCCCCGGGCGCTCGGCCATGCCCACGTGTAGCCCTTTTAGTCACGGGTCGTGGCCAACCGGGACTAAAGGGGATTTAGTCCCGATTTGGCAGTCCCGGTTGGCAAACTGGGACAAGAGGCCCTTACCAACCGGGACGAAAGGCCGTTTTTCCACTAGTGCACACAGGTCAAGGGGCACTCCTAACCCCCACCCTAAATTATTTTATAGTAAGTAGCTGCATAATCTATACTTAGATAGGGAGAAAAAGGGTAAATGCGCCCCTCCACGTCCAGCCAGCCTGTCTCACAAATTCGCAAAGAGCCCCCCCCCCCCCCCCCCCCCACACACACACACAAAGAGATTGTTCTCTAGCTCTCAACCGTAGATCAGTTTTACGTATGCAAGTGGTGATGGCGACGATGGACGATGCTTGCGTATGGATGAATGGACCGTAGGTCATTGGAGAGCTCTGGGTTTTGGTATTTCTCCGTCTACATAGATAGCATCACGCATGAATAACATTGTTGTGATTATGTGAAAGAGTTCCTCACCAACTCACGGAGTTTCATTTTTTCTTGAGTACGTCCATAAACAACAAGATGTAGGTTCTCGATGCGACATGAGTAAACCATATTTCAGGAAATTACAAAATAGCATTTAATAATGTGGGCTCTAAAAATAATACCTAAACATGCATGGCTTGACCACACACTAACCAACT
Source organism: Poa pratensis (assembly GCA_947311845.1). Taxonomy (NCBI): domain Eukaryota; kingdom Viridiplantae; phylum Streptophyta; class Magnoliopsida; order Poales; family Poaceae; genus Poa; species Poa pratensis. Next base: position 13,383,953 of record CAMZMU010000053.1, read on the forward strand.
AAATATTTATTTTCTTGTCACCCATAGTTAAATTCTTTGAAAAGTTACCTTCTGGTGGTGGTGCTCTCACTACGAGAGCAATATGCGACTTGAAACTATCTCACTTATGTGCTTTGTACATGACGAACTAATGAGCTGCAATTAGGATTAATTCGGCGTTCTATTGTTTACTTCGCAGATTTTGAAAACTTGGAATTAGGAAAATCATAGGAATAGAATTCATGAATGTTGAATCTCACAAGAACTGAAGAATGTGACTGTGCAACATATATAGTAGAGTTAATTTGATAAATGTCACTACAATTCATGCCAAATCGAAAAACCTCACTTTAATTTTCAACTTTTGAAAATATCACTCTAATTTTTTAATACATCTACAGATGCCACTCCAGCCATTTTAACTCACTTTGGGTCAAAAAATTAACCTTTTTGACAAATTTCCATTGCAATTAATTACCAACTTTTGTTCATAAATGAAAAAAAACATGATGAATATTTGGTAAAATTTTGATCAAAAGTGAGCTAAAATGGCCAGTATCCAGCGATATCCCAAATCGGCCTATCTTTTGCTTGATTGTAAAATAAGTAGAATGCCCCGAGAGTGCTCGTAGCTCATTGCTCATGATTTCAGCACTGTTTTCGAAAAAAAAAAGAATGATCGATGCTGCTTGGACCTTCTAATTTCAGAAATTGTTAGCTCCTCTAAACCTAGCTAACTCGTTAGTGCTAAGGACATGTACAATGATATATGTTAGTCATGCTACGTAGAAAAAAAAAAAAGAGGTTAGGACATCTCCAATCCAGGCCCGCAAACGGACAGCCAGTCTGATTCTGTCCGAACGTAAGGTGAGGAGCTCCAGCGGCCCACCGCATACAGACCGTTGTCAACGCGAACACGCGTTTTGGACCAAACCTGGCCCAAGTTTGGTACAAGTTTGGGGAGAAACGGACAGACTCCCGGTTCGCCTTTTGTCCTCCCTTGTCCGCGTCGGGCCCAGGCGCCAGCCACACAAACCGTCCCCCATCCCTTTCGTCCAAAAACGCTCCCGCGACCGCCGCCGCCCTAGCCACCGCCCCTCGATGGAGGACGGTCTGTCCAAGTCCACGGCCGGCGCCGGCGCCGCCCTATTGAAGCTGAAGAAGGAGCGGCTGCCGGAGTCGGACAAGAGGGCATCTCAGAGGGAGAAGACGCGGCTCAAGGCGGCCGAGGACAAGGCCGCCAAGCAGGCGGCCGAACAGGTGGAGAGGCTCGCCGCCATCCAGGCCCGCGCGATGATGACCCACAAGTATAGGGGATCGCAACAGTCTTCGAGGGAAGTAAAACCCCAAATTTATTGATTCGACACAAGGGGAGACAAAGAATATTTATAAGCCTTGACAGATGAATTGTCAGTTCAGCTGCACCTGGAAACAAGCTTGCTCGACACAATTTATCAGTAGCAACAGTAATATAACAGTAGCAGTAGTGAAATAAAGACAGCAGTGGTGATTGAGGTAAACAGCAGGATTAAAATACTGTAGGCATAGGGATGGATGAACGGGTGTTGCATAGATAAGATAGCTCATATAATAGTCATAACGCAAGACAATTGCAGGTAAACAATAATAAAGCATCCCAGTACTAGTCAATCATAGGCATGTGTTCCGTATTTAGTCGTACGTGCTCGCAATGAGAAACTTGCACGACATCTTTTGTCCTACCAGCCCGTTTGCAGCGGGGCCAATAAAGAAAACTTCTGGTAATTAAGGTACTCCTTTTAATAAAGTACAGGAGCAAAGCATTAACATTCCATGAACACATGTGATCCTCAAGTCAAAACCATCCCCTCCGGTTATCCCAATTATTGTCACTTTGGGGCCTCGGGTTCTGGACAACGACAGGTGTATACAACTTGCAGATATGATCCAAAACAATAGTTATGCTCATGAAACAATAATATGTTCAGATCTGAAATCATGACACTCGGGCCCTAAGTGTCAAGCATGAGGCACAACAAGTTGCAACAATGATAAATAGCACTAACAACGGATACTAGGCACCATGCCCTAACAATCTGACATCTATTACATGAACGATCTCATCCAATCCCTACCATCCCCTTCAGCCTATAGCGGGAATTACTCACACATGGATGGGGATTCATGGATGGTTGATGGAGAGACGGTGGTGATGGCGATGGCGACGATCTCCTCCAAATCCCCGTCCCGGCAGGGTGCCAGAACAAAACTTCTGATCCCCGTATTAGGGTTTTTCGGTGGCGGCGGAGCTCGGGAGCGTTTCTGGGAAAAGCGTCTCTCCCCCGACGTTTTTAGGTCGACGAGAATAAGTAGTCGAAAGGGCGTCGCGGGTGGCTGCATGAGGCAGCCACACCTGACCTGGACGCGGCCCCACCTCTGCCACGCCGAGGTGTGGTGTGGGGCCTGTGGGTCCCGTCTCTGCTTCATCTTCTGACTCCGTGAGTCTTCCGACAAAATAGAATTCCTGGAATTTTTCGGGAATTTTCCCGAAACTTTGAGTTTCTGCACACCTAGGCAATTCTGCTGAAAACAGCGTTAGTCCGTATTAGTTTTATCCAAATCACACAAGTTAGAGGCAAAACAATAGCAAAAGTGTTCGGGAAAATAGATACGTTTTGGACGTATCAACTCCCCCAAGCTTAGCTTATTGCTTGTCCTCAAGCAATTCAGTTGACAAACTGAACGCAATAAAAGAAACTTTAACGAACACATTTGCTTCATATGATGTATATATACTTATGCTATGATCAAAATCTTAGACAATGCATGAAGGAGCTTATGCAAGTAATGATACCCAATAATTATGTAGACCATGAAAAGATCCTAACATACTAATAATCAACAACATTTAATATATCTATCGGCGAGATTGCAATGCTCATAATAAAGTATGATACGGTGGTATCTCGCTTGCCCTTATTTGTGGAGCAAAACATAAATGCCAAGGCACCTCTGAAGTTTAAATGAAGACTAGATATAAAGATATCAAAGATAAAAGCATCGAAGTTATACCACAACCAATAATATTCTGGGACAAGCACATTACACTAAGAATGACAATTATGCTCTCGAAGAAGTGCTCAAAGAAAGGATGGTGACTCAACATAAAAGTAAAAGATTGACCCTTCGTAGAGGGAAGCATGGATTAACATGTGCTAGAGCTTTTTATTTATAAAACAAAAGTAAAAATTGTTTTGGGAGGTGGTTGTTCCTGTCAATGAATGGCAATAGAGTGTTTGTCATCTTCCATGCTAAATAAGTTTTGAGAGCGGTTCTGAGATATTAAAATTATGCATTTTATAGCATGCACTTTTATATAGTTTGACACTCCTCCCCACCTTTGCTTACACAAACCATGGCTAACCGAATCCTCGGGTGCCTGCCAACAATCACATACCATGGAGGAGTGTCTATTTTATTACTTTTTGGATGTTATAGTGGTCTAACCAGCTCTTTGCAAAATTAGTGACGAGTAGATGAAGGATGCAAGTCAAGAAAACTTTATTTAGCATGGAAGATAATAAACGCAAATACTACGTCCTCATGAGCTGAAAACAATGTCACAAAATGAGAAGTATTTTGAAGGTTTTAAAGGTAGCACATGAAAATTTACATGGAATGGTTTGAAGTACCATGTATAGGAATTTATAGTGGACTCTCTTGGGATAACTTGGTTTTAAGGATCTTGGATGCACGAGCAGCATTCCCGCTCAGTACAAGTGAAGGCTAGCAAAAGACTGGGAAGCGACAACTAAGAGAGCAATAACCGTCATAATCATGCTTGCGACAAAATAATATTAACTGAGGCATAAAAGTGATACTAGAACTCTGAGGCAAAATAAATCGTCGAGGCTTAATTGACTCTTTCTTTTTAGTCATATACATGTGTGAGCATGTGCCAAGTCGATTCAAGTAAATCATTCAAAGGAGGATACCACAATACCATACCATTTTATGGGCAAAACAATGCAAGCAAATATCTATATGACATATTACCGATAATTAGCAAATTGGGCCTTATCATAAGAAGACATGAACTGTTAGGCAAACATTAATCACATAGTCTCCACCATGACAAGCTAAGCATGTTCATACGAACAAGAATATGTACAAAAATGAAAAACAAATAGAGTTCATACCAGCTTCTTACCACGTCCACTTCGTCGCATATCGTCATTATTGCTTTTCACTTGCGTGGCTCGAATGATATAAAAATGATAACCAAGCCCAAGTGGAGTCACGGAACTCTGCAACAACTATGCAAAATAGAAGAAGAACAACAAATATTTTTGCGTTTTTGATTTATCAACAAGATATGAAAAAGAGATAAATAACTAAAGGGAAATCTTTTTGGATTTTTGAATAGCAAAATGAAAATTAAAAAGATTGAACAAAGTAAAACTGAAATGCAAAAGATAAAAGATAGAGAAATAAAAGAAATATTTTTGTCTTTTTGGTTTTCTAAAAGTAAAACAAACGCAAGAGAGAACAACTAAAAACAAATGAAAAAGTGGATGTACAAAGTATCGATGAAACCACCGGCATAATATGAATAAGACAATGAATGAGATGTCGGTGAGAATGCGTACCCCCCCCCCCCCCCCCCCAAGCTTAGGCTTTTGGCCTAAGTTGGAGATCGATTATCATCACGGTTGCCATCTAGACGCGTCCTCGGAGGACCAATATCCCTGTGGTGGCTGTGATGAAGAAGGTCCTACCTCCTGTTGTGAGGATGTGCCACCATAGTGATATGTGGCGTGCTCTTCTGGATGCGCCGTGTGGGTCTCCTGTCGATGCTCGCGGTAGTGCTGCAAGTGGTACTCCGGAGTGTCGAGGTACATATCCAAATCGCGCATAGAGAATGACAATGTTTTCCTGTTATCAAGACTAAACAAACCAGGTTGTGGCAAACGGACATCCCGTTCAGATTCATTAGCAAAAAAAATTCTATAAAACAAATTTCCAGGGGAAGAACCAGGAGTTATAAACTGGTGAAGTTTCATAGTACCATGATCAAGTCTTTCTACAGCCATTATCTCATCAGTGGGATTAACAGAGAAACAAGAATCATTTAAAATACGTGAAGCAATAACTCCTCCAGAAATGGGGCCTTTAGCAGCAAGGCGGCGAGCAATCAAAGTACCAAGGTTGTAAGTCGTATCTTTCTTAAGTGCAGCAGCAAGAAAGGCTAGATGATAGTTGGAAATATTACTAGTGTTTTCCCTAGCAAGAACTCCTGTAGCAAGATAGTAAGTGAAATACCTTATGGCCGGAAACTGAATACTCCTTATCTTACCACGATGGGCCGCTCGGTCGTCCCCATGGCACAACTCCTTGTAAAGTTCCAATAGATCATCCGGTTGCTCCTTAATCTTCTTGGCTGTCCCAGAAGGGGCAATACCTATGATGCTGCAAAACTTTTTCAAACTCATGGTACAAGCATTATTATAAAGCCTAAATTCAACAGTTGGGTTGAAAGGGGTATTTTTGAATTTAAAACTTTCAACAAATATCTTGGTGAGCCTGGAATACTGAGGTCTCTCATTCCTCATGAAATTGTACAGCCCTACATTGTTGATTAGTTTCAAGAAATCATCTAGGATCCCTGCATCTCTCATGAACTGAAAACAAGGGTAAACCGAAGGATTTGCAATACCATCACCTTCCTCGTTTTCAAAACTTGGTGCTATAAGATCCTCATTGTATGACCTTCTAAATTGAGAAGTAGAGCTAGAGGACCTTGTTTTCCTCGAGGAGGGTAGTGCTTGCTTCTCAAACATCTCTCCAAAGGTGACTTTATCCATCATCCTTTTCGGAGAGCAAACGATCCAAATCTCAGCAACAAAGATGGGCTGAGCAAGGAAATCGAAAAATTCGAACAAGAGCAGCAACAAGACGAGTTCTGGCAATGGTGGAGTGTTTGGTCGGGAGAGAGAAAGGAGTGGGAGGCGGCTCACCTTGTGGAGGGCCAGGTGGGCCCCACAATGCCACCTCGGCGCGGCCAAGGCTGGGCCACGCCCAGGTGTTGTCTGGTGGTGTGGTGGGCCCCCCTGGTCAGCCCCAGGTGCCCCCGCGTCACATTTTAAAAAGAAGAATTTGTGGATTTTTTCTGGAATTTTTCGACAACTTTTATTTTTGGGCAATTTCTAGGCATTTAAATAATGATTTGTAAGGGAGAAACAATTTTTATAAAGGAATAAAACAGCAACAAAACATGAAATAAAAATAATACTACTGTAGATAAAATGAGCTAAAGAAAAATAAATGGTGTTTCAAAACGTTTATGCATGAAAAACACATTTGTTAACAAGGTTGATCAGGTCTTGCTACCAAGTATGTTTTTTATTGTCATAAAAGAATTAAACTCCATGGAACAATCATTTTACCTTGAATTGTATAGATATAGATCCAATCATCATAATATTCTGATATCCTTCATAGTGATCATATATAGGACAATCAATACTTCCCACTTTGATTGTATTAAAATTTGCAATGGAATTCAAACCATATGACTTGTCTAGCTTTTTGGGAAAATAAACAGTATGCTCTTTATCATTGACATTGAAAGTGACCTTCCCTTTATTGCAATCAATAACAACCCCTGCAGTATTAAGAAAAGGTCTCACAAGAATAATAGCCATATTATCATCTTCAGGCTTTTCTAACACAACAAAATCGGTTAAGATTAAACAATTGTTAGCCACTTGAACAGGAACATCCTCATATATACCAACAGGAACAACAGTAGATTTATCAGCCATTTGCAAAGAAATATCAGTCGGTATTAGCTTTTCCAAATAAAGCCTTTTATAGAGAGAAAAAGGCATAACACTTACTCCCGCACCAAGATCACATAAAGCAGTTCTCACATAATTATTTTTAATGGAGCATGGAATAGTTGGTATACCTGGATCTCCAAGCTTCTTTGGAACCTTACCATTGAAAGAGTAGTTAGCAAGCATAGTAGAAATCTATTAATTAGGAATCATTCTTTTGTTAGAAACAATATCCTTCATATACTTAGAATAAGGAGGCAATTTAATAGCATCAGTCAAAGGGATTTGTAAAAACAGAGGTTTCATCCAATCACAAAATTTATTGTAGTGCTCTTCCTCCTTTGATTTGTGTTTCTTATTAGGAAAAGGCATTGGTTTTTTCACCAAAGGTTCTCTTTCATTACCATGCTTTTTAGCAATAAAACCTTCTTTAGTATACCTCTTATTTTAGAATGCTTTTCAGGTTCATCCTCACTTTGTTCTTTGTCAGAGGCATTGTTCTTTTCATTATCATTAGTATGTTCATTGCCGCTTTCAGTTTCAGCATCAGAGATAGATATACTATTAGGATCATTCTCAGGTTCTTTATCATTAATAGGTTCAGGAGACTCTACCACTTGCTTTTGTTTCTTTTTCTTTTTCTTTGTAGAAGAAGAACTAGTTTCATTAGCTAGTTGAGAGTCTTGCTCAATTCTTTTTGGATGTCCTTCAGGATACAAGGGGTCCTGAGTGGAAGCACCACCTCTAGTTGCTATACCAAAAGCATGTTTATCACTTTTTTTGAAGCATTAGCTGGCAAATCCTTTTGGACTTAAGTAATTTGCTCTAGTTGAGTTTGAACCATATGAAAATATTTAACAAGTCCTTTAACATCATTAGCAGTTCTCTCCAAAACATCATGCAGATTATTAATAATGCGAGAATTTTCTAACGGATGGTTTTGAACTTTCATGTTAAAATGATTTTGCTTAACAATAAAATTATCAAATTCATCTAAGCATTGATCAGGTGGCTTACGATAAGGCATATCTCCTGTACCGAAATGTTGAAGAGAATGTACCTCTATCATGGAAGGGTGAGGAATCGGCTTACATAATTCTTCTATAGGTGGTAGATTCTTCACTTCTTCGGATTTAATTCCTCTCTCCTTAAGAGATTTCTTAGCTTCTCTCATTCCCTCGTCATTAAGCTCAATAACCCCCCCCCCCCCCTATTCCTTGGTGTAGGGACCGGAGGAGGTTCAGGTTTAGCCCAATCTTCATAATTCTGGCCTATTTTAGCCAATAATTCTTCAGCTTCATCCGGAGTTCGTTTCCTGAAAACACAACCAGCACAACTATCTAGGAAGACCATAGATTCATCGGTTAGTCCATTATAGAATAAATCAAGAAGTTCATTTTTAGCTATCTTGTGTCCAGGCCGAGCTTGAATTAAAGAGCAGTATCTTTCCCAAGATTCGGGTAGATTCTCTCTCTTTAATTGCTTGAAGTTATAAATTCTCTGCAAAGTAGCATGTTGAACACTACAGGAAAATATTTCTTGAAGAAAACACTAATCAAATCTGAAGGACTTTTAATGGACCCAGGATGCAAATTGTTAAACCAAGTTTTAGCTTCATATTTTAATGAAAAAGGAAACAATTTGGTAACATAGTAACTATGTTTCTTATCATTATCAGAGAACAAGCTACTCAAAGCAGAAAGTTTATTCATGTGTCCTATAGCACTTTCGTTTTCAGTACCTCGAAAAGATTCTTTTTCGACATTAGGTATAAGTGACAGGTCCACAGAAAAATCATATTCTTCATCCTCTATCTTTATTGGAGACGTGGCAAACTCATGATCAGGAGAAAATTGATAATTAACAGCACGTTTCCCAATAAGATTTTTAATAACATCAGCATCTTTAGAAGATTCACAATTCATATAATCTTCAAGAAACTCATCATCAATTTCAACGTAGGCTTCCTCGAGATCATCACTAGTATGTTCTCTAGACCCCGGTGAATCAACAGGTGTAATAAGATTTTCATCAGATGTTTCAACATTTTCAATTCGTTTAGATTTAGCAATAGTAGCATCTAGAAAAGGACCTAGTGAACCACTTTCATCAAGCACAGTAGAGGCATCATCAAATTCATCAGAAATATTTTCAGATTCAGCTATAGTTGCAATACGTGAAACATGTGTATGTGGTGGTGTGACAAGTTGACTTATAACAGATGGTGAATCAAGAGCAGCAGAAGTGTTCAGAGTTGTACCTTTCCTTGTAGTGGATGGTAATATGGTGACCTTCTTATCGCGAGCTTTCCCCATAATGAATAAATTGCATCGAACAATATGACTCCTTGGTGAGGTTATAAATAGAGCTATGCTCCCCAGCAACGGCGCCAGAAAATAGTCTTGATGACCCACAAGTATAGGGGATCGCAACAGTCTTCGAGGGAAGTAAAAACCCAAATTTATTGATTCGACACAAGGGGAGCCAAAGAATATTTATAAGCCTTGACAGATGGATTGTCAGTTCAGCTGCACCTGGAAACAAGCTTGCTCGACACAATTTATCAGTAGCAACAGTAATATAACAGTAGCAGTAGTGAAATAATAGCAGCAGTGAAATAAAGACAGCAGTGGTGATTGAGGTAAACATCAGGATTAAAATACTGTAGGCATAGGGATGGATGAACAGGCGTTGCATAGACAAGATAGCTCATATAATAGTCATAACGCAGGGCAAGTGCAGGTAAACACTAATAAAGCATCCCGGTACTAGTCAATCATAGGCATGTGTTCCGTATTTAGTTGTACGTGCTCGCAATGAGAAACTTGCACGGCATCTTTTGTCCTACCAGCCCGTTTGCAGCGGGGCCAATAAAGGAAACTTCTGGTAATTAAGGTACTCCTTTTAATAAAGTGCCGAGCAAAGCATTAACATTCCATGAACACATGTGATCCTCAAGTCAAAACCATCCCCTCCGGTTATCCCAATTATTGTCACTTTGGGGCCTCGGGTTCCGGACAACGACATGTGTATACAACTTGCAGATATGATCCAAAACAATAGTTATACTCATGAAACAATAACATGTTCAAATCTGAAATCATGGCATTCGAGCCCTAAGTGTCAAGCATTAGGCACAACAAGTTGCAACAACGATAAATAGCACTAACAACGGATACTAGGCACCATGCCCTAACAATCTGACATCTATTACATGAACGATCTCATCCAATCCCTACCATCCCCTTCAGCCTACAACGGGAATTACTCACACATGGATGGGGGATTCATGGATGGTTGATGGAGAGGCGGTGGTGATGGCGATGGCGACGATCTCCTCCAAATCCGCATCCCGGCAGGGTGCCAGAACGGAACTTCTGATCCCCGTATTAGGGTTTTTTGGTGGCGGTGGAGCTCAGGAGTGTTTCTGGGAAAAGCGTCTCTCCCCGGCGTTTAGGTCGAGGAGAATAAGTAGTCGAAAGGGCGTCGCGGGTGGCTGCACGAGTGATACGTCTCAAACGTATCTATAATTTCTGATGTTCCATGATGATATTATACCAATTTTTACATGTTTTATATACACTTAATAGCATTTTTATGCATTTTCTAGGACTAACCTATTAACAAGATGCCACAGTGCCAGTTCCTGTTTTCTGCTGTTTTTGTATTCCAGAAAAGCAAGTCTGGAAATATTCTCGGAATTGGACGAAACTTGGACATAACCTCCTATTTTTCCAACACGAAGACGGAGTCCAGAGGAGACACGGAGGGGAGCCACGTGGCGCCCACACCATGGGGCCGCGCGGGCCCCCCCGCCGCGCCGTGGGGTGGTGTGGGGCCCTCGTGGCTCCGCAGCCGCCGCCCTTTCGCCTATTTATTCCTCCCGACGCGAAAACCCAAATACCCGAGCCATTATCCACGAAAAGTTCCAGAGACGCCGCCGCCGTCAACCCTAGCTCGGGAGGGTTCAGAAGCTCTTCCCGGCACCCTGCCGGAGAGGGGAATCATCACCGGAGGGCTCTACATCACCATGCCTGCCTCCGGAGTGATGCGTGAGTAGTTCATCCTTGGACTACGGGTCCATGGCAGTAGCTAGATGGTTGTCTCTCCACTTTATGCTATCATGTTTAGATCTTGTGAGCTGCCTATCATGATCAAGATCATCTTATTGTAATGCTACATGTTGTGTTTGCTGGGATCCGATGAATATTGAATACTATGTCAAGTTGATTATCAATCTATCTTATATGTTATTTATGATCTTGCATGCTTTCCGTTACTAGTAGATGCTTTGGCCAAGTAGATGCTTGTAACTCCAAGAGTGAGTATTTATGCTAGATAGTGGGTTCATGCCTCCGGTAATCTGGGAGAGTGACAATAACTTCTAAGATTGTGGATGTGCTGTTGCCACTAGGGATAAAATAACCGATGCTTAGCTTAAGGGTACGCCGTTAGGTCTAATGCATTTGTTTACTTTACGCACATTACTTAATGCAATTATCCGTTGCTTGCAACTTAATACCAACGGGGAACTCGGTATGACAACCTGGCGGTGGATTATTAGTCATAGACGCTGTTGGATAACGGTCTATGTATTTTGTCGTAATGCCCACATGAATATCATAGTAATCATCATGTCATATATATGCATTGTTATGCGCTCAATATTTTGTCAATTGCCCAGCTGTAATTTGTTCACCCAGCATGTTAGTTATCTTTTATGGAGAGACACCACTAGTGAACTGTGGACCCCGGTCCATTCTTTTACACTGATAATACAACCAACTGCAAACACTGTTCCTTTTCATTCTCTGCAATTTACTACTGTTTTCCACACCATACGTTTAATCCTTTGTTTTCAGCAAGCCGGTGAGATTGACAACCTCACTGTTTCGTTGGGGCAAAGTAGTTTGATTGTGTTGTGTGCAGATTCCACGTTGGCGCCGGATTCCCTGGTGCTGCGCCGTGCCATATTCCGCAACAACCTTCCGAAGTGATTTCTTGCTCCTACTGGTTCGATTAAACCTTGGTTTCATACTGAGGGAAAACTGCTTCTATACTGCATCATACCTTCCTCTTGGGGTCTCCCAGCGAACGTGTGATCCACGCAATCAAGCATATTTTCTGGCGCCGTTGCCGGGGAGCAGAAGCACTTCGGTTCAGCAATCTCCTTGCCTTCCTTCCACACGCCATATTTTCTGACGCCATATTGGGAAGCAAGAGGATTTCTGCAAGGGGAGTTTCACGCTTCCAATCTCTTTACTTTGTTATTGTCTTGCTTAGTTTATTTTTATTTAGTCTTGTTTGCTTTATTTATCAAAAACACAAAAAAATTAGTTACTTTTATTTTTCGAATTGTTATTTTTCAGTCTTGTTATCATGTCTAGCCCTGTTCCTGTCATCATGTCACCTGAGGAAGAGATCTTCACTTTCAAGCAAGGAGTGAGGAGAGTTTTAAAGATGCTTGGTCTAGAATTTTTGAGTCTTATGCTAAAACTGAACCTAAAATGACTTTAAGCCTGCTTCTTAGTAGCTTTTATTTTGGTCTTGTTCTTTGCTACAGATATGCTTTAGATGCTGTGGTAGGAGGAGATTTCCTTCGTTATGATGGGGATCAAGCTTTTAATGCTATAAAAAATGATTACAATTTCTAGCCCTCCAATCAGTAAAATTGATTTGGCTTTGACAAGCATAAGTGATAGACTTAACACTCTTGAAACAAACATATCTGGTCTAAAAGAAGGGTATAATCAAATTTGTGAACACTATGATAATGTGCCAGTAAATTTTGAACCATCGGGATGGGTTCCCTCAGTAAAAGTTGTTATCAATGGTGAAACTTTTCATGCTCGCTGTGATATTATGTCTGAATTCTGTTTAATGCCCAAGGATATTTTTGATTCCTTAAATCTTTGGGAGCTTTCCAAATGCGAAGATTGTATAATTTTGGGTGATAATACTATTAAATTACCAAGAGGAGTAGCCGAAGGAGTATTTACAAAACTCCTAGGGATAACAATATCTATTGATTATCTTGTCATTGAATGTGCAGGAGTAGGACAAATTACGCTTGGAAGATCTCTGTTGAAACGCTTTGGAGCAATAATAGATGTGGGCCAAGGCACTATGAATTTCGCCTCTTCACCTATGTGTAACCAAGTATTTCCTAAAGATAAGGGTAAAGGTAAGAGAGCTAAGCGTAAGATTGTTGATGCTTCATCACTTGGAAACACTTGATTCTTACTTTCTGCGCCTAGCTGAAAGGCGTTAAAGAAAAGCGCTTATGGGAGACAACCCATTATTTTATTTCTGCAATTTTTCTTTTTTTTGAGTCAAGGAGTTGTTTACTTCTGTAACAATTCCTTTGTATCTTTATTTTATCGCATTGTTGTGCCAAGTATTGCCTCTAATAGGAAGATGATGCTAGATTTGGATTTCTGCGCAGGAACAGATTTCTGCTGTTCACCGTTTTAATTCTGTAAAATCACAGAAAAATTATTTAAATCTGAAATTTTTGTGCGTGATCCTCAGATATGTACGCATCTTTCGTTAGTTTAAAGTTTTTCGATCTGAGCAACGTAAGTGCCTCGAAAAAATTCGTCTTTGCGGACTGTTCTGTTTAGACAGATTCTGTCTTTTATTTTTCGCATTCTCTCTTTTACTAGTGTTGAGTGGAATTCTTTTTTAGGGTGAAGAGCTTCACATAACATCAGTGGCAGTAGCTAATGTTAAAAGTAACGGTCATGTTTGTGTCCTTATAGAACATGTGAGTTTTTGATTGTGCACTAACCCTCTAATGAGAATTACTTTGAGTTTGGTGTGGCGGAAGTTTTCAAGGGTCAAGAGAGAAGGATGATATAATGTGATCAAGAAGAGTGAAGAGCTTAAGCTTGGGGATGCTCCCATGGATCACCCCAGCATATTTCAAGAAGACTCAAGCGTCTAAGCTTGGGGATGCCCAAGGCATCCCCTTCTTCATCAGCAACTTATCAGGTCATCTCTAGTGAAACTATATTTTAATTCTTTCACATCATATGTGCTTTACTTGGAGCGTCTGTGTGCTTTTATTTTCAGTATTTTATTTTTTTATGGTCAACTTGATTGGACCCCAGCATTCTTGATTGGGAGAGAGACACGCTCCGCTTTTTCATATGAATACTCCTATTCTTCACTTATACTTGTTGAGTATTCTTGTCTAGCTATTGCTATGCTTTTAGCTCCTGTTTTTCATGCATCTCTTATTCAGAGCTGTTAGTTCTTTTAAAGAAAGTACTCTCTTGCTTCACTTATAATTGTTTGGAGAGTTTATGTTGAAATAAATTGATTGGTGTTTGGTTGGAACAGAAAATGTTGCATGTGGTAGATGGTATAATGGAAAAAGCTTACATATTCTTGTAGATCATTGTATTGGATAATTTGATACTTGTCAATTGTTTTGAGTTATCAAGTAGTTCATGTTTAAGCTTTTGTATCATGTAGTTAAAACCTATTAATGAAGAACTACCGTAAAGCTCGTTGAAATTTGGTTTGCATGTTTGGTATCTCTAAGGTCTAGATATTTTCTAGTAAAAGGGTTTGGTTAACAAGGAAGACAGTGTAGAGTCTTATAATGCTTGCAATATGTTTTCATATAAGCCTTGCTGTGTCGGTTGATATCCTGTGTTTGCTTCAAATAACCTTGCTAGCCTAAACTCTGTACTGAGAGGGAATGCTTCTCGTGCATCCAAAACCTTGAGCCAAATCCATGCCATCTGTGTCCACCATAACTACCTATATGTGGTATTTTCTTGCCATTCCAAGTAAATTTTTCATGTGCTACCTTTAAACTATTCAAACTTTATTACTCCTATTTTGTGTCAATGTTTACCAAGCTCATGAGGACGGGGTGGATGTCTTTATGTCAACTGTCAAACAGACTTTACCACCGGACTAGCGGCATATACATCCGCTTATCCATTAATTTTGCAAAAAGAGCTGGCAAATGGGGTGCCCAGTCCCAATTAATTACAACTTTAACCGCTTAATTCTCTTCACATTTTTGCCCTGATTTATCAGTCAAGCAATGACAAACAGTGAAATATCTGCATGTGTAAACAAAAGAGAAAGAGGGATGATCTGCCTTGCTGGTAGAAATAACGTCCTTCATGGGAGCCGCTCTTAAAAGTCTGGTTGGCAGGGGTCATATTGTACTTTCCATTTTCTGATTCGTTGACAATTAACAAACACCTCTCAAAACTTATTTTTACTCTCTATATGATTTCAAAAACTTAAAAAGCTCTAGCACATGATTTAATCCCTGCTTCCCTCTGCGAAGGGCCTTTCTTTTACTTTTATGTTGAGTCAGTTTACCTACTTCTTTCTATCTTAGAAGCAAACACTAGTGTCAACTTTGGTGCAACAATTTTTATATGCTCTATATTGCACTTATTATATGCTTTGTGTTGACAAATATCCATGAGATATATGTTGAAAGTTGAAAGCAATTGCTGAAACTTAAATCTTCCTTTGTGTTGGTTAAATACCTTTTACTTAGAATCTATTGCTTTATGAGTTAACTCTTATGCAAAACTCTTGATGCTTGTCTCGAAAGTACTATTCATGAAAAGTTTTTGCTTATATGATTCAGTTGTTTGCTCATTATCTACTTGCTAGCAAACTATAGACCATTGACCTGGATCACTTCATTCATAACATGTGCTTTACAGTATATTTGATCAAGATTATGATTGTAGCATGTCACCTCAGAAATTATTTTGTTTTTATCGTTTTACCTACTCGAGGACGAGTAGAACTAAGCTTGGGGATGCTTGATACGTCTCAAACGTATCTATAATTTCTGATGTTCCATGTTGATATTATACCAATTGTTACATGTTTTATATACACTTCATAGCATTTTTATGCATTTTCTGGGACTAACCTATTAACAAGATGCCACAGTGCCAGTTCCTGTTTTCTGCTGTTTTTGTATTCCAGAAAAGCTAGTCTGGAAATATTCTCGGAATTGGACGAAACTTGGACAGAACCTCCTATTTTTCCAACACGAAGACGGAGTCCAGAGGAGACACGGAGGGGAGCCACGTGGCGCCCACACCATGGGGCCGCGCGGGCCCCCTGCCGCGCCGTGGGGTGGTGTGGGGCCCTCGTGGCTCCGCAGCCGCCGCCCTTTCGCCAATTTATTCCTCCCGACGCGAAAACCCTAAATACCCGACCCATTATCCACGAAAAGTTCCAGAGACGCCGCTGATACGTCTCAAACGTATCTATAATTTTTGATGTTCCATGCTTGTTTTATACCAATTGCTACATGTTTTGCATCTACTTTATATCACTTTTATACATTTTTTGGACTAACCTATTAACAAGATGCCGAAGTGCCAGTTCCTGTTTTCTGCTGTTTTTGTATTCCAGAAAAGCTAGTCTGGAAATATTCTCGGAATTGGACGAAACTACACGGGAGTCCCTATTTTACCAGAACTCATCTGACGGACCAAAGAGGCGACGGAGAGGAGCCACGTGGCCCCACACGCGGCCAGGGCGCGGGGCCCCCCTCTGCCGCGCCCTGGGGTGGTGTGGGCCCCACGGGCCTCTCCAGCCGCCGCCCTTTCGCCTACTTATTCCCCCCGACGCGAAAACCCTAAGTACCTGAGCAAATATCCACGAAAAGTTCCAGAGACGCCGCCGTCGTCAACCCTAGCTCGGGAGGGTTCAGAACCTCTTCCCGGCACCCTGCCGAAGAGGGGAATCGTCACCGGAGGCTTCTACATCGCCATGCCTGCCTCCGGAGTGAAGCGTGAGTAGTTCATCCTTGGACTACGGGTCCATAGCAGTAGCTAGATGGTTGTCTCTCCACTTTGTGCCATCATGTTTAGAGCTTGTGAGCTGCCCTACATGATCAAGATCATATTATTGTAATGCTACATGTTGTGTTTGTTGGGATCCGATGAATATTGAATATTATGTCAAGTTGATTATCAATCTATCTTATATGTTATTTAAGATCTTGCATGCTTTCCGTTACTCGTAGATGCTTTGGCCAAGTAGATGCTTGTAACTCCAAGAGAGAGTATTTATGCTAGATAGTGGGTTTATGTCTCCGTTTAACCTGGGACAGTGACAGAAAGTTCTAAGGTTGTGGATGTGCTGTTGCCACTAGGGATAACCTAACGATGCTATGTCCACGGACATATGTGTTTGTTTACATTACGCACTTTACTTAATGCAATTATCCGTTGCTTGCAACTTAATACCAATGGGGGACTCGGATGACAACCCGGCGGTGGATTATTAGTCATAGATGCTGTTGGATAACGATCTATGTATTATGTCGTAATGCCCAATTAAATATCATAGTAGTCAACATGTCATCTATATGCATTGTCATGCGCTCACTATTCGTCAATTGCCCAGCTGTAATTTGTTCACCCAACATGTTAGTTATCTTTTATGGAGAGACACCACTAGTGAACTGTGGACCCCGGTCCATTCTTTTACACTGATTAAACAACCACAAACTGCAAACTGTTCCTTTTTCATTCTCTGCAATTTAATACTCATTTTCCATACCATACGTTTAATCCTTTGTTTTCAGCAAGCCAGTGAGATTGACAACCTCACTGTTTCGTTGGGGCAAAGTAGTTTGATTGTGTTGTGTGCAGATTCCACGTCAACAGTCCAGACTCCCTGCAACAGCTATTTCTCTGGCGCCGTTGACAATCTTCTGAAGAGTTGCTGCTCCTACTGGTTCGATAACCTTGGGTTCTTTCTGAGGGAAAACTTGCTGCTGACTACATCATACCTTCCTCTTGGGTCTCCCAACGAACGTGTGTTTCACGTCATCAGCCGCCGCCATCAACCCTAGCTCGGGAGAGTTCAGAAGCTCTTCCCGGCACCCTGCCGAGAGGGGAATCATCACCGGAGGGCTCTACATCACCATGCCTGCCTCCGGAGTGATGCGTGAGTAGTTCATCTTGGACTACGGGTCCATGGAAGTAGCTAGATGGTTATCTCTCCACTTTATGCTATCATGTTTAGATCTTGTGAGCTGCCTATTATGATCAAGATCATCTTATTGTAATGCTACATGTTGTGTTTGCTGGGATCCGATGAATATTGAATATTATGTCAAGTTGATTATCAATCTATCTTATATGTTATTTATGATCTTCCATGCTTTCCGTTACTAGTAGATGCTTTGGCCAAGTAGATGCTTGTAACTCCAAGAGTGAGTATTTATGCTAGATAGTGGGTTCATGCCTCCGATAATCTGGGAGAGTGACAACAACTTCTAAGATTGTGGATGTGCTGTTGCCACTAGGGATAAAATAACTGATGCTTAGCTTAAGGGTACGCCGTTAGGTCTAATGCAATTATCCGTTACTTGCAACTTAATACCAACGGGGAACTCGGTATGCCAACCTGGCGGTGGATTATTAGTCATAGACGCTGTTGGATAACGGTCTATGTATTTTGTCGTAATGTCCACATGAATATCATAGTAATCATCATGTCATATATATGCACTGTTATGCGCTCAATATTTTGTCAATTGCCCAGCTGTAATTTGTTCACCCAGCATGTTAGTTATCTTTTATGGAGAGACACCACTAGTGAACTGTGGACCCCGGTCCATTCTTTACACTGATAATACAACCAACTGCAAACGCTGTTCCTTTTTTTCTCTGCAATTTACTACCGTTTTCCACACCATACGTTTAATCCTTTGTTTCCAGCAAGCCGGTGAGATTGATAACCTCACTGTTTCGTTGGGGCAAAGTAGTTTGATTGTGTTGTGTGCAGATTCCACGTTGGCGCCGAATTCCCTGGTGCTGCGCCGTGCCATATTCCGCCACTGACAACCTTCCGAAGTGATTTCTTGCTCCTACTGGTTCGATTAAACCTTGGTTTCATACTGAGAGAAAACTGCTTATATACTGCATCATACCTTCCTCTTGGGGTCTCCCAGCGAACGTGTGATCCACGCAATCAACGAGGCAGCCACACCTGACCTGGGCGCGGCCCCACCTATGCCGTGCCGAGGTGTGGTGTGGGGCCCGTGGGTCCCGTCTCTGCTTCGTCTTCTGGCTCCGTGAGTCTTCCGACAAAATAGAATTCCTGGAATTTTTCGGGAATTTCCCAAAACTTTGAGTTTCTGCACAAAAACAAGACACCAAGGCAATTCTGCTGAAAACAGCGTTAGTCCGTATTAGTTTTATCCAAATCACACAAGTTAGAGGCAAAACAATAGCAAAAGTGTTCAGAAAAGTAGATACGTTTTGGACGTATCACGCCACCGCGGACCTCATCGCCACCCAGGCCGCCGCCCAAGCCGTGCTTCTCCTCAAGGGGAGGTACTTGACAGTGCTTTCGGCGCTGGCGTCATCCCCGGTGTGGTGGCCTCGGCGGGAGCTCGGCCTCGTCCGCCAAAAGGAGGCTGCCACGGTCCTCCTCGCCTGCTCTCTCGACGGCTTCGCCGCCTGTTATGTACCCCGCGGGCGCGTCGCGGCTTGGGTCCCATGAGGCGTCGCCGGAAATTACTTCGGTCCCGGCGGCCCCTTTCGTGCCCCCCCCATTGACCTCAATGCCACGCCTGCCTCGGCACCGATGCGTGGCAAGATAAAGTCCCGGTCGACGTCGGTCGCGGGTACCCTACCCGATCCCGCGTGCTCGATTTCGACGAGATGCCGCCAACGACGCCGTCGAACCCGGCCTTTTTCAACGAGTTCGACAACGGCGATCATGTCATACATGACATGATCTGCGATGGAGGAGGCATGTTCACCAACATTGAAGACGCTGAGACGCAAGACCCGACCGCGGCCATGGCCGATGGAGACACTCAAGCCGAGACACAAGAAGGTGTTGACATTGATGAAGAGCCGCTCGATTTTGACGAGGAGCATGCCAACCTCGTTGCCAATCTCAAGAAGAAGAATGCACGGACGGCGTCCTACACGGACAAGGAGGATCAAGTTCTATGTGAGTCTTGGATGACATGTGGGCAATCCGCCAAACACGGTGCTCAACAAAAGGGCACCGTGTTTTGGAATAGGGTGTGGAGGCATTTCCATGAGCAAAGGAAATTGCCTCCT
This sequence comes from Poa pratensis, assembly GCA_947311845.1. Taxonomy (NCBI): domain Eukaryota; kingdom Viridiplantae; phylum Streptophyta; class Magnoliopsida; order Poales; family Poaceae; genus Poa; species Poa pratensis. Next base: position 13,403,841 of record CAMZMU010000053.1, read on the forward strand.
TACAAGATCGAGAGTGATCGCAATGAGGGCTCTCTTACCAAGAGGTGGGCGCACATTCAAACCGAATGCAGCAAATTTCAAGCCGCCTATGATCGTGTCAAGGCCCGACCGGTGAGTGGCATTGGGGTTGAGAACCTTCTTCTCCAAGCATTGGAGTTCCACAAGAAGGTGTACAAGACCAAGTTTACCTTGCCCCATTGTTGGGACATGATCAAGGGATGCCCGAAGTGGATCGAGCTCTACCTCTCTTTGAAAAAAAGGCGGCGATGCATCAAAGAAAAGGGCCAATGAAATTGATGATGAGGTGGAGCCTGGCCAAAGCTCCGATGGCTGGGCGGTGCGGCTGAGGGGACACAAGTCCAACAAGCAAGATGCCAAGCGTGAGGTGGCGGCGGCTCAATTGGAGGCGACCTTGAAGGGGTTGATCGCCGACAAGGAGGAGTCCACCGCCGCAAGGTACGTGGAGAAACGCAAAGACAAGGAGGAGGCCATCGCATGCTATTTGGAGATGCAAAAGAAGAAGCTAGAGATAGAAGCGGACCAGATCAAGAATAAAGAGAACCGCGTGAAGCTTGCGGTGATGGCCGAGGAGAACCGGATCATGATGACCGACTTGAGCATCATGGACCCGGAGCAAAGAACCTAGATACTAAAGAAGCAAAAAATGATCCGCGATCGCGACGATGCTTGATGTCCTTCTCTTCTATTTATTATCATTACATTTGAACTAATTTATATTTTGAACTATGTGTCTTTTCGAACTATATGTAATTTCGAACATCATTTTGTATGTCATGCTTGATGTCCTATTTGTATGCCCATTTTGTAGTTTGTTTGTTTAAATAGGCAAACATGGTGCCCCAATTGTTTTTTCCAAAATGACCATTTTTGCGTTGGGCCGTTGGGGGCACCCCCCACCCCAAATGGACAGAGGCCCCGAATCTGTCCATGGTCCGCCCCAAACGGACATATTCTGTCCGTTTTTGGTGTCCGTATGCGGGCCTGGGTTGGAGATGCCCTTAGCCCTGTTTTAGCTAAAAGACGATCTCTTAATAAGAAAAGTCAATATATGTTCTCCATTGTATAAGGATTCTTGTCTTACTAACGTATTTTTGGGGTACGTTTAACAACTCTATAATTTTAGGATCCTGTAAATATATATGTTAGAGATAACTTGATTCATTGTACTATATTTTATTTGTCTTCTCTAAATGACGTGGAATAAATAATAATCTCTCCGATCCGGAAAAAGTAGCGCTGGAAATGAACTGGCCGGCCACGTACAAATTTTATGTACAGTCACAACATTCTTATAGGATCAGAGGGAGTACTAGGTTTTAGTCCCCTAAATTTGATGTTGATTTTGTATTTACGTTTAATTGTCAAAAACAAACTTTATATTGCTAGTACTTCTATGATGTGTGAAAAAAATGCTCCGAGTTGCTCCCGAGAATGCCCGGGAGTGCTCGGAAGTTTGTGGCTCCCGAGAATGCCCAGAGAGTGCTCGGAACCTTGTTAGTCGCGATTGTATTTACGTTTAATTGACAAAAAAGAGCAAACTTGTGTTGTTCTGATACTTTAAATCTGGACCATTCAATATTCGATCAAACGGCTCAGATCGCTCCAATGTTTGACAACTCAACATTGTCCGTTTTGGACCGTTTTGTCCTCCCACCAAATCACATAATACTGCTAATGCCATCGTACCTCTTCGTTTTCGTAAATATTACAGACATTGCCACCGCAAAAAATAAACAATTTGTTAATCTGAGGCGAGCTCCTCGACCCCGTCGCCGCGGACGCATCTTTTTTCATCCTCCTCACAAGGGTCTCATGGCCGGCGTCAGTCGCCCGGATCATCTGCTCCTTCTCAACGATGGCAGGCGAGGCAAGCTCGGCCGCCTGATTCTCGACGTGGGTCCGTTCCCCGACCTCCGCACCGGAAAGCTCGCCGTCCTGACTCACGGCCTTCCCCGAGCGCCGCCGGCTCCTCTGCTACTTCTCCCCGATGGCCGGCCTCAGATGCCCCCGCACTCTCCGTCTCTCCCTCACGAAAACAATTGTAGATCTCCATCTCGGGCTCCGGCCTCGCGCTTCTCCGACTCCCGACCTCCGCTTCCAACTCCGCCGCCCGGCTCCGGCTCCCGGCGTCCGCGCTTCTCCGGCTCCGGCTGGAAGAGGCCGACGCCAAAGATGGCGTTTTTGGTGGTTGTGCCGGCGAGTACTCATCGGCCGAGGTCAGAGACGGGTAAGAGACAGTCAAGAGAAGAGGTGTTGCCCTTGCGTTCTCCAGCTGCAACTCCAGATCGGCTTCCGCTGCCTCGGCCGCCACACTGCCTCGGCCAGGAGGCCTATCGTCTCCATATTCGCTGCTGCTCCACGGTTGGTTCTGCAGGACGGTCTCGCCTCCTTATCCTCCACCAACGACCGTGACTCTGTTCGCATTATCACAGAAAAGGTCAGCTCTCTGTTGCCAGCATCTTGTTATGCATGTATTTTCTGTGTGGGGTTCAAAGGGATCTTGAAATCCGGTTGAAATCTTAATGGACATCGATCTGTCGATTGATGGTTCTGAATGCGTCTGCAGCTCAGCTACAGGTATCCATTTAACTGCATCTTCTTACTCTCACTGTTTGTCTTTCCTTCTCCTTCCATCTCCATATAGAAGCCTCATGATTTTCTTGTATAGGAGCAATGAACCATGGAGAATGTGGGGATTGATAAGGCATGAAGCAGCGAGCCATGTGGATGGCGAGGCAAGCTCGGCCGCCTGGTGCTCGACGTGGTCCGTCCCTCGCTCCCCAGGTATAGCAGTCTTCCTTACCTTCCTTCCCACCCCCTTCCTTACATCTCTTTCTAACTCGCCGCTCCCTTACTGTGAGGTTGCAGGTGTGTACATAAGCTGTTTGTGCAAATTCCTATGGGCAAAGAGATGCTGCCTGTTTGTGCATCTTCTATCTTGTTTCTAAGGGCATGGCTTTCATTATGGATTTTTACAAATGTCAGGCGACTTAAGTAAATAGAGATGGATTAGTTACAAAGATTAGGAACTTGGACTTCTTATCCTGGTCCTATTTGGCTATTTCCATGGAGAGCTGTTGCCTGTTCTATTTGCAGTGACCACCACATTTTGTTAATCAGTGTGCATTCCGGAGCTACAGAGTGGCGTCACCGACAGAGGGCCGAGCTACAGAGTTGCGGGTCACTGCCCAGCTCCAACCATCCAATGTTGCCGGACGCCTCCCCAAGTTCTTACAGTGAACGTGCACGTGCAACACACGTATCATAATCTATAACAAAAAATATTTGTAATTGTATTTCTGTTTTAATGAGATTGTTTACCGAGCCATTTAAATGCGTCTATCAATTACAATGACACAAGAGTAATTTATGAAACCACCTATGTGTCAAAACGGATTTCCGGTAGAATAATTATCATGGTACGAAGCAAAATATCCCCCGTGAAATATTCCAAAAAAATTAATATCTGGAGACCACATGATGACCTACATGATTATAATATTTGGATGATATTTTTATGTATATACAATAAAGCATTTACCAAATAAATATTTATACAGTTTTAAGGACATTAAAAATCATCAAATAATCATTATAGGACTCGTCCTCACTATACAATTTTTTCGTTGTTTCTAACAAACATGCCCGGACGTTACAACGGGAAAGGATAAGTGTACGTCGCGGATGTGCACAAAGTAAGTTCCTATTCACACGGCGGGTGCTAGACACGATGATAAAGTTCTAAATTATATGCTTCATCAGTATTGTGCAGTATGTCACGATCTTATTATACTACTTTGAAGAAACCAGTGCATTGAAGTTCTTTTAGTCAGTCATATTTGGCACATTTAGTACCATGAAGTACGAAGTTGCATTATCTCTAGATCGGACTAAATCCTCCAGCAGGTAGAATTAGGTGCGCTTTGTTGTCATCTGATTAGAAAGCAAGAAAAGAAAAGCGAGTGACAAAGCAGCGGTTTTCCAATGTCATTGATGTCAAGTTTAACCATCAAATCAACTGCAATTGGAAGAGCAACTGAGACCAGCATGCAGACAGCCACAACAAAACAGTTGGAATCGTAGTTAGATGAGAATACTAAATAAGATGACAAGTTGACAACACACGCAAATCCCATTTATTCCCGCATAGCAGTGAGCCACTCACGGGACGGAGGGGAGGAAAGGTGTGCTGTCGCACTGCTGCCGCCGCCGCCATGGCTGCCGCTCCTCCTCCGGCTCCGGGGAAAGATCTCCTATCGCGTCACTCCCGTCCGGTTCTTCTCCGACTCCTCGGCCCCCGACGCCGACACAGCGGCTGCCTCGAGGCTCCTGTTGCTCTGCTGCAGCGTGGCCATCTCCAGCTTGGCTCCCGTTGACGCCGCGGCCGCCTCGCTGAGGTCGTGTCCATGGTGCTGGGCGCCTGGGCATCCTGTTGTTCCTTGGCTTGGCTCGCGAAGCTCGCGTGGATGCACACGGTGCTGTCCGTGGCGTCCATCCGGAAGAAGGCCAAGAGCTGGCTCTGCTATCGCCTCCAATTTGATGTCACTCTGCTGGCTCTGCCGACCAAGAGCTGGCTCTGTAAAACACGTGAAATCCAGCTGCACCACACCACGAAGGGATTCAGCTAGCTGCTAGTAGTACACGTCGCGCTCTCTCGTGAAACCGACCGCGGCATCGGTCGATTGAAAGTTATCACGTCAAACCAGAATCAAATCAGAGAAAGCGAGGCGCACTAACCTGGACCTCCACACACGATCAGCCGTCCGCCGGCTGGACAGCGGTGGCCAAAAATTGGATCTTCTCCCCCCCCCCCCCGCCGGAGGAGACTATGCGGCGGCGGCGGCTCCAGGCGGGTTCGTCGTCCAGGCGAGAGGGCCGCGACTGGAGGAAGCAGGGGTCAGGCGCGGCAAGGCGCGCCTCTTTGCCCACCCGCGTCACGGCTGCCGGCGACGGTGGAGCTGTCGTGTCGGAACCGGTCACGCGGAGGAGACCGCTTGAGGGAGGAGCCGTGGAGTGCGGTGGAGCCGTGGAGGAGCTCTCTCGCGTCGCCGTTGACCGGGAGCAGTCCATGGTCAGCCCACGAGCGGGACGGGGCCGGCGACGGTGGAGTTGTTGTGTCGATCGGAACCGGTCACGCGGAGGAGACCGAGGGAGGAGCCGTGGAGTGCGGTGGAGCCGTGGAGGAGCTCTGAGTGGCAATTTAGTAGTATTATGTGATTTGGTGGGAGGGTAAAACGGGAAAAATCGGACATTGTTGAGTTGTCAAACATTGGGACGATCTGAGCTGTTTGATGGGATATTGAACGGTCCAGATTTAAAGTATCCCAACAAGTTTGCTCTTTTAATAGTAGTATAGAAAAAAAGACTTTGCATCCACGTTACGTAATCTAAAAAAGAGAGAGCTGGGTACCGCGTTTTCACAGCGATTTGGAGCTCGCTGCCGTCCGATCTTTACCGCGAGACGATCACAGCCGTCTGTTTCGCTGTTGAGTTTTGACTCTGGTTTTTTGTCCCACCGGTCATTGGCTTAGTGGGTGGCCAATTCGGTACGCACGGCTCTCTCCTCAGCGATTGGCCACCCTTAGCCGTCCGATCCAAGAACCGGTTCCGCGTCGATCTGAGCCGTCGGTTTTTCACTGCCTGATACAAAACTCCCTCGCATGAAACCCTAGCCGCCACACCCTGCGCGTGCCCCTCCGCTTCGTCTCTCCTCTGGTCCTCCTCCTTCCCCTTTTCCTCGCGTATGCTCTGCCGGTCTCCCCATCTCCGACGCCGATGATGGTAAGGAGGAGCACGAAGATGTGTTGCTGCTGCGTTGGTCCGCCCCCTTTTCCCAGGCGCAGGCGAAGCACGGCCGCCGCCACAAACAGACGAGATCGAACCGCGGTGAGCTTTCGCCGATTCTCTCTTCTCCTACCGCGCTATACTTTCCTTCCTCGAGCTCATACCGCTGCTTTACTCCATCTCAGAACGCACTTTTTTTTTGGTTATGCTGAACAGATTGCGAGGGTCTGGGGCTATGTGCATCGGTGACCAGTGGGCTGGAGTATGCCAAGTATGTATGATGAGAAAATTTCAGCTTTCCTTTGCATTTGGATCTTCCAGTCACCTAAGATATTTTAGTTACATGAGCTGTCCATTATTCACTTACGTCTTTCACAGGTTGTGTTCACAAGACGCAATAGTTGACTCAAACCAACCAGTGGGCCTCGAGGGCTTCCGGTTGACAAAAGCTATATAATACCCAATTAATTAGTCTCTTATGTAGCCTAAGATGATTTTAAATATATGTGATGTTTTCTTAAGCATGCTTGCTGATATAAAAATAGCATCTCTATTTTTTGTGGAGCTCATTACGCATATTATAAACACTGCCCACTATTTTCAGATTTAAAATTTTAATTACCATACATCTAGGAAAACATGAACACTCAGACATATGCACCTGCTGGTTCACAACTTTTCCTTGGTTATATCTGTGACTAAATTTGGAGCGATGATTTTTATGCAATTTGTCTGATGTTTCAGGAAATCAGATGGTCAAAATAGTGAATTGAGGTAGAGTAGACCGATGATCCGGTAGTTATTTGCCAGCTATGGAAAGAAAAACCTTGCATCTGCTCCCCCTAAACTACCATTTAGTCCAGCTGATAATAGGTACAAGTATATAGTGGTCCATAGTACCTTTATTCAGTTTTGTTCCATTTTCACTAACATCACAGTAAACCTGAAATTGTAGTTCTATTGCATTTTTTAACTATATAATGTGGATATCATGTCTATTCTTTCAGCTATGACAACAGAAAATCTTGTGCATGGTGCGGTTTATAAAAGGCATATCCAGTGAGCATACATCAGCTGTGAATATCAACATATTTTGGACAGGTTGGTAAGCTCACTTTCCTTCACCGAATGGTTCCCTTGGGCCATATATTTACTAATTTTTGCTGTCTTCATTATTCAGGTTATTATGCTTCTTTGTTCTTACTTGATCAACCGTCCTATTTGAGAGAGTATGCACATATAGTGTTAAATTTGTTTGTGCGTGGTATGTTTTTGTTTCTGCCTAAATGTCCCTTCTCTGGCGGAGAAGTATCCTTTGGCATGTCTATAGTTATTGCACTTCTGGTCTTGCTGGCTCAGCTGTCTCCACTTTCTAGATAGCTATTTATATCTTCATCGCCTGTATTTACATGGTTGGCATTCGGTTTTTTGTTTCATACTTTCTTATTCATATTATATGCACCGATTGCTCAGGGCTAATGACATATGTTCTTTGTGTTCTCCCATTATTTTTGTTGGTTGGGTATTTCTTTGATATTTCTTCACTTTCACAATTTGTTTGTTGTTTATTCTTCTTATCTCCATCTCTTTGATGTGGTTGCATACCAATGTGGCTGCCCTACAGACTGATGTTGGAAAATTATGTAGGTTCTGGTCAGTTCAACTTCTTCTATAAGTACAGTACAAAATACAGAGCCCGGTTATCTGTAGTGTCTTGCAAATAGCATTTCCACTAACCTGATCTACATACGAAAGTTTGCTCTATCCGTAGCTGACCGATAATTCTTTTGTTTGGAGATCCGATACCAAATCCATAACAAAGCAAACTGTTAGATTTTTATGTTAGCTGTACAACAGAAAGTAGATAGTTTGCCACTTCGCTTGCAGAGATGGGTCTGAAGAGCAAATGGATCTAAAACCTGTATTTGACTCTCGATAATTTAGTGCAGTGACATCGTCGACGTGACAACGGAGTTCCAAAGCCATCAAACGTGACGGTGGTTCTGCATTTTTTATACTCTGTGACATGGTTTCAAATTTGGTAGCATTTTAGTCTTTGTGACATTCCAACTGTCATGATATGTTTAGGTTATATTTGAACATAGCTAGATGTGTTCATATTCATACCTGTACTTCAATAGTTATCACCGGAAATTCACTTTCTACACCCAGCTTTTAAGTAATTTACCTGTAAAGTTGCCTTCAAATTTGTGTTAAATTCGCGAGTGCAATTTTGCAACTTAATGAAGACATTAGAAAATTCTGATTCACACTCTACTGATAAGAGAATATATTGGAAGGTGTATCTCATTTTGGGTCCTTTCGTTTCCTCTGTTAGTACTTCCTTTGTAGGCCATATAATTTTGATATATATGGTTGGGCATGATAAGGTCACTCCTCGGTGATTTTGGATTTCCACGACTGCTTGCTGACCGTGGCCATTTGTTCTTGCATGTATCTGCCCTTCTCATCAGAAAATTCTGATTCACACATCAAGCATTTTATATGGGTATTGCAATTTCAATTGCATATGATTGTTTGGTTTTGCTTCTTTTACGCGTTTGATTGTTTGGTTTTGCTTCTTTCATGGCTTTTTTAACATTTCACACACTAATTAAGATACATGTGTTTTGATACAACAGGTTAGTGATTAATCTGTCAGCATGATTTGGTCTATCTGTGTTCAAATTGACGTTCCTCCACATATCCATATGCCACAGCTAGAAACTAGACTCTTTTATGGATATTGATCCTTAAAAAACTGATGCAGCTATTCAGTCAGACTTCTTTAATGCTCTGGTTTACCTACAAAAGGTAAATATACTGATTATAAATGGTATACACTCAGCTGAGATTAAGAGTTTCCGAAGAGAATCACTCCCAAGCATTGTCCTGGGCAGAAGCGTTTGAGCAGTTGTAGGTAAGCTATAGTCAAAACTATCTGCAATTGTTAAGAGAAAACCCCAGTCCTAGCCATCTCTCCGACCCCAGTTAAAGTCGATCTGATACAAGAAACCGCCGACACTAAGGTAAATTTCTCCAATCGTAATTCATGTATTGGCTTTACACACTGTCGTACAAGTAAACTCTATGATAATACTTAGTTTATTCAACTCCTCTCGATGAAAGATAGAAATGTCGTGTTTAATTCAGGTGCAACTACAGTTATTAGCTTCTTATAGACCCACTTTCTTAGATCTTTGTGGGCTTTTGATGGTTGTTGCCCCCGGTTTAGCTTCTTAAATACACCAGAGACTACAAAATATTGCTTGCATTTGGATCATTCATTTAGAGTACTAATTTTCACATGTCTGTTAACTGCTTTGAATCCGCTGATTGTGAAATGTGAATGCTATGTTCTTGAGATTTGATTGATTCTTATTTGTAATTTTTCTGGATTAGTGTACCTGATTGGATATACTGTCTTGCAGGATTATTTTGTTCTGCTGTGAATATAATCCATCGGTAGTACTTCCTTGATGGCAAAGATCGGTTTAGTTTTGGATGTTTAATATTGCTTTAAGCGTGTGGTGTCTGCCTGTTTGTGCACGAGCTGACAAAACTTTGTTGGCTGCAAGAGCCCGTTGATCATTAGACTAGGCTACCGCAGAATGTTCCTGTGACTTCCATCAATTATCTTCTGTAATAGACTAAGACAATATTTAGTGCTACATGAACCAGTACCTGCTTTTGTCTATCCATGTTACGCTTTGTGTAGTGCTACATGAACCAGTACCTTCTGTCGTTTATATATGAAAATATTTCTAGCTGTTGGTCGATGTTGCCGTCTACATTTATTGGCTCATTCTTTCAAACTGTTTTACTTCAGCGTTGTGACAGTGGTTTACTTGCTCCATCTCAACTATTTATTTACAGCACCAAGCTATATGCAGTTACTAATACTCTTTTCTCGGCTTTTCATCACAACGGTGTCGCGCTTTGTGCTGTACTGTTGAAATGACTTTTTACCAATGTCAGACAATAAAGTATCGACACGGTGCTCATCCCTTCGCCAGTTTACTCTTTAGAAACCAGGTGGCGCGCGGCAAGCTGCGCCCCAAATCTAGTTAATGGAGAGGGAGTAGCCTGAACTGAGAAAAAAATATGATTGCAAAAATTGTACTACGAACTAGCTAGACAGGTTATATTGTTCTTGGAAGATTGCTGCTCGCGATTGTATCACTGTTTCTGAACTCTGGTAATTGAAGAAACAAAACATGGATGACTTGGAATTCTCGAGCAAAATGCACCATGTAACTGAATGTCTGTATTCAACCACGATAGGAATTGTAGCCAAAATAATGAAGTACTCCATCTAACTGAATATCCATGCCTAGCAGGGTAATCCGTCAGTTGATGGAGGGGTCAACGACGTGGCCCGCGAACAGGATCGCACCGGACACCTCCTCGATGACAAAGAAGGCGAACGGATGGTCGGCGACGAAGACCACAGGCGGCGGCCGTGGCTGGGGGTTCGGACTACTCATGCACAACATCGTAGCGGTGGCTGCTGCGGCTTCGGTGCCTTCCTCGTTGACCTCTAGGACAGCCTTGTGCATCACCTGCTGTAGCGCGAGCCTCCTCCTTCCTCCTGCGCCGTCCTCCGCCATGTCCGACAGGTCGGCCTTCTCCTGGTCGAACGCCTCCCTGACGCCCAATTCCCGGAGAGAGCCGGCCACGTCCTCACCGAAGCTGATCTTGAACTTGGGCAGCCGGAGGTCGTCGACCATGACGGTATTCCTCGGCAGGTGCTTCCGTAAGAAGCCCGGGTCGCACGCGATCTTGTCGGTGAGCCGCCACAGCCCGTCGCGCGCGTCAGGGAGGAAGACGCACATGGAGTAGACAGGCGCCGGCTGGAAGGGCAAGGGGCGGCCGCGTTCGTAGCGGAGCTGGAGCACCTTGAAGCCGTCGTGGCAGGCGAGGAGCCGGCGGCCGGAATCGCGCATGAAGGGCACGTCGACGTGGGTGCCGTCGAGGCGGTGGAACTTGTCGTCCTTGGTGCGCGCCTCGTGGAAGGGCTTCTCCCACCTGCCCTTGAAGTAGATGGCGTTAGCGAGCACAAGGTCCGTGAGAGGTGACAACTCGCCGGGGCTGATGATGGAGGGGATCAGGTTCTTCGTCGACTTGGCCACCCATGCGTTGATCTGCTTCCCCGCTTGCTCCGGCTGCACGCAGCACCACACACGTACTAATACATTACTTACACATATGCATGTGTATGAAGTGAAGTCAAGAAGATGACCAGTAATGCTACGTCTACGCCTCTACGGACTGTTTTCTACGGGATTACGCGCGTACTGACCTTTTGGTGGAAATTGACGGCACGCGCGACGGCCTTGAACGACTGCGCAGCAGCGTTGCGGTAGGCGGGGCGGAGGGGAATCGTGATGTCGTGCCACACGCTGCACGCGAAGCTGACGCGGGGCCCGCCGGCATGGGACTGGTCGGAGAGGGCCTGACCGGCGAGCCGGCCGACGTGGTCGGCGAGGACGTCGCGCGAAGGTGCGCCCAGGACGCCGAGCAGCTCGCTGAGGGTACGCTCGCGGGCGCCGGCGGCCACAAGCGAGAGCGCCGCGTAGACGGACAGCGGCGAGTAGACGAGGTTGCCGCTCCTGCCGGCGTCGTCGGCGAGCCGCTTGTTGAGGCCGAGCGCGAACGCCTGCAGGCCGTTCGAGGCAGATTGCATCTTGTCTTTCCGTTCGTTGTTTTTGACTTCTGGTCCAAGTCAAAGCCGGCCGTTTATATAAACCTGAGACTAGGGCTAGTTGACTTGGGTCAGAAGTCATTAATAACCATCGGTCTCACTTCGATCTCACGGTCGTAGGAAAGTGGTCACTGATTTCGCTGTCCAGTCTCATGCGCATCTCCGTTAGGATGTCTCCAACGGGCGACGCATCGAGTCCGCGCGGCTCCGCGCGCGTCCGCGCGAGTCAAAAACATGGCCCAACAGGGCGACCCATCCGGACCGCGGTCCTTTTTTGGTCCGCCGCGACCCATTCCTGGCCCAAATTTGGGCCAGGTTTGCGTCGGCGCGGACGCGCTGCGGACTGACCGCGTGTCCGCGTGCTCACGCATGGCGTCCTCCCCAGGCCCACATGGCAGTGACACGGGGACGGTCAGCCTCCCCTGGCCCAGTCCTTTTTAATGCCAGGGGATAGGGACGGCTAGCCCTCACCCACCCCCACTCCACTGCCCCACTACCGTTCCCTCTCCGGCGACCAAACCCTAGCCGCAATGCCGCTCCGATGGCCAGGGTTCAGCAAGGCCAAGAACGACGGCGAGGCCGGGTCGTCATCTGGCCGCCGCCGCCGCTACCGCGCTCCCTCCCCGACGCCATCGTCTTCCCCGGAGCCGGAGCCGCTACCCGGCGTCTTCGAGCTCGCGCCGCCGGGCGCCGAGATTGCGCGGCGCGACCGCGTCTACGTGCGCAAGGAGGACTGCCAGTGGTACTGGGACCACGCAGTCCTGTTGCCGTGGCCAGATGTCAAGCTCCCCGAGCATTGGCACCTGAACCCGCAGCGCATCCCGGTGCCCCGGATGCCGACGAGCAAGCGGGCACGGGATCTGGAGGTTGAGCGCCGCCGCTCGCGCCTCCCGGCCTCCCTCGTCAACGACCCCGCCTATGCGGCTAGGTCCCCGAACTGGGATGCCTGGTTCAGCGGCGAGCACAGCCTGCGGCGGCAGGCCCTGTACACGCGGCCACCGACGCCGCCAGCTGGCCGTTGGTCACCGCCGCCGCACACGCGGCGGAGGAACGCCCCACCAGTGACAAGAGGCACACGCGGCGGAGGAGCGCTGCGGATTGGGTCGCCGCCGCCGCCGCCGCCACAACGCGTGAACACGGAGGTCGACATGGACGACGACGAGGCGCTCGAGGCCGCGAAGGAGGCCTCGCGCAAGCAGATGGCCGAGGACGAGGCCAAGCGCTGGGCCATTGTCCTCGCCGACGTCGCCCGGGAGCAGGAGGCGGCCCTGCAGGCGCAGCAGGCGGCGGTCCTGGAGGAACCACATCCATGGTGGCAGGCCATGGACGTGGACCTGCCACCGGCGCCTCCGCTACCAGAAGGCCTGCTAGGGCAGCGCTGGGTCTTCAATGGCGGCGACTGGGAGGTCCCAGAGCAGGCGCAGGAGCAGGTGCAGGAGCAGCCGCCCACGCCGCCGGCCGTCGCCCCACCGCGAGGCGGACCACCGGCGCACCTCTAGAAGCAGCCGGACTATGTCATCCTCGATGGGGATGACGAAGAGGAGTAGAAGCCCGCGAAGGGCAAATTTTCTAGTTTTTATATATTTTTGTTTTTAAAAATATTATGTAAAAAAGGCCGTTTGTGCCCCACCCCCCTATATATGACTACAAAAGGCCCATATATGGCCTGTTTAGCTAAAAAAAAATCCCGGGCGGACTCAATGCGTCGGGCCGTTGGGCGCACTGCCACCAACGGCGGACAGGGGCGGACTGGGCCTGTCCGTTTGCCGACGCAAACGGACCAAACGCGGACCAAACACGCGTCCGTTTGCGTCGGCCCGTTGGAGTCATCCTTATGTTGTACTGCTAGTCTGCTACATCAGAATAAGTGTCGCGGAAAGTGTTCTGTGGCAGTTCAGATTCGTATAAAGCTGGCGACACGTCGAAGGGAGTAGTAATTTAGGCTCGGCCGACGGCGGCAACCGGGCCAGACATCGTTATCGTTGTAGGGGCATAATTATACGAGGATAGATAATCACGACAATGAAAATTGTTAAAAACACTAGCTAAATGTCCGTGCTTTGCAACGGGGAGCATATATTTTCTGGTGGTTAAACATTAATCATGTAATTTAAGATTCATGTGCACATCAAGCAACATAATCAATTTTTTGAGCGAAAAGATAATAATGTTTCATAACATGCTTTTTTTAGCACAAGAATTCTAAGTTTATAGGGTTGACACAATTATTGTGGAACCAAGGATAATCATACCCATTGCAAGGCGTAGGTACTTACCTAGTTGGACACACATGATTAATCTCATTTGCATTTCTCAGCAAGAATAACGGAACTTAGGTGAAGACACAACAAAATCGAACAACATATGATGGTTTCCGAAGTCGTACTACGCTGGATCAAGGTTTTGGTTACCGGTCAGGAAATCCGATTACCGCCCGCTAACCGGATATCTCGACCAACCCCGGGAAATGGTTATCCCGGGCAAAAAATCCCAAATTTTTTGGGAATTTTAAATTTTAACAATAACCCTCGACAAATGGTAAAATCGGAACCAATTTCTTTTGAATTTTTAAATTTTTGTTTTCGAAGTCGTCCGGTAATCTGGACCACCCTTGGGAATTTTCTACCGGGAACCAAAACCATGGGCTGGATACACCTTTGTCTTCCAGTAAGACTCGCCATAGGTTCAACTGGACTTCATGGTTTCAAATACTGTAAGCGGCCATGACATGCAGTAGACAAACACACACCAACGGCCTTAAAGGCGACACTGGAGCTCCACAGACTCAGCTCGCACACGAAACGACATCGACTAATATAGGATGTTCATTGAAAGATTTCTGATCAAATTGTTCTTCATCCGGATCATGGTTCTCATCGTCCCTACCCCACTCTTGTTCATTGCTCGGAGCATCTTCAGCCTCACACCTGCCCCTTGGAATGAACCATCACCAGACCCATGCTCTCCTAGCTGAAGCAGAGATCATCGCTATTACAAATAGAGAACCTTTTCTCTCCCAGTCCCAGTTCAATGTCGCTCTCCATGTCATCTGCACAACCAACTGTTTACCCTACACATCACCATAGCTGCAATGAGAATAAAACCACACCGTTAGGTGTTAGATGTGTTGAATAAAAAGAATAGAGCTGGTCAACTTTAAGACAAGCTCAGTCATAGTAAGTACATATAATTGGATAATCACACATAACCAAAGTAAAAATAATATATTCATTAATGAAGAGATTTCATGACAATTCATTTGAAAAAAGCTCATAGGAAGGGAAAATTATAAATAAGTGTTCACTAAGAGAAATAGTACTCCCTCCATCCCAAAATACAAGGCGCTCTTTAATTTCGTTGGTCAACAACGTCGAACTTTGACCATGATTTATACTTATAATATGACCATAAAATTATTATAAAAATATGTGAAATGAAAGAATTTTTGCAATACGAATCTAACGCTACCATTTATACATTCTACATCCACATAATTTATTATTTATTAACGATCAAAGTTGAGCATCGAAGACCAACACAAAATAGCGCGCCTTATATTTTGGGATGGAGGGAGTACATATTAATTACTCGGTTGTTAAGTGTTTTGCACTCCTGGATTATTTCCTCATCGTCAAGAAGGTCTTCATACTTAAAATTTTCCTTTTCTAAAAATATCATCCACTGAAAGAATTAGCAAGATGACATTAAATCAAATTTCAAAATTGTTCCTACACAATATATATTTGAGAACGCAGGCACTCGAAAGTCCAGATATGTGCCAAAACATGAGAAAATAATATCCGGGTGATTCATCGCTCAATACCAGATCACTTATATAACTTTTTTTTTGAATTTTTCATACTTGTATTCATACTAGAGGATCAGTACAAGGTCGGATACAAGCAAAGAAAAAAAGAAGGATACGAAGGACGGCACCGCAGCGCCTCGCCGTCTTCAACCACGAGCAGGTCTAAGCTCTTTTGTACATGTACTCAAATCACTATACTATATCGAGAGTCGAGACCAACAAACTAACAAGCATTGCTTCATGGGGCATATTATATCAGTCCTTGGCAAAGCAATGCTTCATGGGGCAATCGATGTACACCGTGCCTTTGAGCCCTGCCTCGTGCACGTCTTCTTGCACACCTGCAAGCTGCAGCAGCGCATCAGAGATCACACATGGGAAAATGAAGTACAACAACACTCGCAAGTCGCAACAAATGTTCCGGCAGCAGATGTAAGCCCGACATATCGAAAATAAACGTGATTTATTCATGGATGCAATCGGCACCAGAGTAGCAAAATCGATGGAGAGAAAAGGTCGGAGAAAAATCACGTGAAGCCCACAGGCGCCTTGCACGCCTTCTTGAGTCTGCTGGAAACTACGCCCTTCCTCCCGCCCCTTCCGCGGCTGCCGCGGGAGACGGGGACGCCATGGCCGCAGGTGCTTCGGCGACTGCCTCGTCCTTGTCTGAACCCTCCATCTCTCGCTCATCCTCTTCCATGTTGTAGGAGAAAGAGGAGGCTGACAGCGGCGGTGTTGGAAGAAGGGGCCGCGGGCTGTTTGATTAGTTACACAATCTCAAGCGTCCTCGCTCCGTGTCGCTTGCGGCTAGTCTAATCTAGATGTTTAAAAAGAATACAACGGCGCTAGGAGGTGAAGGCGTTAGCAGCAGCGGTAGACGGTAGTACGTAGGAGACGATGAAGATGGGCAGCTCGGCTTCGATCGTGGATGTGCATGACCTTCTGGCGACCTCCTGGTCGCTTCATAGGCAGATACGGCTTCGTCTCAAAGTGGAGAACACCATGGCGTTGTCGGTCTGTCCCGGCTCCACTCCTAGCGATGGTGATGGCCTGATGGGCCCCCGATCGTCGCATGGTTCCGGTGCACGGGAGATAGGCATGAGGGAGGGTAGATCTTGGCGGCGCTAGAGGTCCAGGACGGCGGCGGACCAGTGGCTGTCCAGATGGGAGCAGGCGAGCTGAGAGAGATGTGGGCTTGCTATCGTGGTTTCGGGGCTTGGCCCATGTGCGCGAAACGAAGGGCTTGCGACACGAGCGACGAAGGATGTTGGACGAAACGGATGACGTACGAGAGGAACGAAAATTTTCTTTTAGATAGGAGAGATTCTTGACTACTTCGGGCGGGCCGGGGCAAGCTTAACAAGGGGTGGACGTCTCCAGAAATCAGGGGTCCCGGTGCGAAACGTAAAATGGGGCTCTGAAATTTATTTATTTAATGACATAACAACTAAAAATATTATCATTTTATTACATAACTTTGATATATGTTTTTTTAAGAGTATGTGGACGCGGATTTGGTGCCATGGGGGTAATGGTGCATATGGTGCCCACCGTTGGATAACGCGACCACGTGCTCTCTTGATGAATCTATACTTAGCAGAACCGTATGTGCATGCAACGACGGAAAGTTTCGGTTTATTCTCTTTGACTCATGCATGTGTTGTCGTCCATGTCCTTTAGACATTTCCAACATCGCATCCACATCCATTAGACATTTCCAACGTCATACCCACATCCATTAGACAATTCACTTTGAGAATTTCATAAAGGTAGAAAATGACTGCATTTCGTATGCACCATGGGTAGGGATGGTATGAAGGCGGGGTTGCTCTAGTGGATTTGGAAGGGGTTGTTCAAGTTTTGAGCATGAGAACGAATGATGTTGGATACCGGGGATTTAATGAAGCAGTGTACAAAAATTCATGGCCCCACTTTTGAAATCCATGGTCCAACACCATACAACATTTCCCTCAAACACCATAAAACAATTCTTTCCATGCATGGTATGTGGAATTACTAAAGTAGATGGATGTGAGAGAAAACAAGCATAACGCATGCACCATACAGCAATTCTCTCCATGCATGGTATGCAGGGCAGCCATGGCCAACACCATACCAAATATTTCTCTCCAACACCATACAACAATTCTCTCCATGGTATATGGAAATGTCTAAAGGAGATGGAAGGAGGGAGAACAAGCATAATGCATGAACCAAGAACAATTCTCTCCATGCATGGCATGTGAAATTATCTAATGGAGATGGATGTGAGAGAAAACAAGCATAATGCATGCACCATACAACAATTCTCTCCATGCATGGTATGCACAGCAGCCATGGCCAACATCATACCAAATATTTCTCTCCAACACCATACAACAATTCTCTCCATGGTATATAGAAATGTATAAAGGAGATGGAAGGAGAGAGAACAAGCATAATGCATGCACCATACAACAATTCTCTCCATGCATGGTATGCACGACAGAGCCATGGCCAACACTACAAATATTTCTGTTCAACACCATATAACAATTCTCTCCATAGCATATGGAAAGGAGATGGAAGGAGAGAGAGAACAAGCATAACCATGCATTTTTTGTGCTCTCGGTGTGACTGACGTGATGTTAACACATCAAATCCCATGGTTTGGTACCTAGGGTTGAGATTAAGGGGGAGAGACGTGGTAGCGCTGGTAGTATCGTTGGCTGACAAACAAGATTTACCCAGGTTCAGGCCCCCGGAGGGTAACACCCTCTTCCTGCTTGTCTGGTATTGATGTATGAGGTGTACAAAGGAGCTACAATGGTGTCCCGGCGAGACACGATCTCGCTAGGGCTTTGGTGGAATAGGTATTGCGTGACCTAAATTGGCAGCCCTCCCAGCCTTTATATAGGAGGCTGTGTCTCGAGGATTCACAACCGATTAGGTTTACAGGTAAGGTAAGTTTAAACCGACTCGGGCTTTACTTGTCTTGGGGTGTACGCCATCCTCTTGGGCCCCCTTCGTGGGCCTTGGTCGTGGATTACTGGCAGGCCTGCCCACGGGGCTTAGCTTATACGTGCACCAGGGATTCTCATGGTGGGGCACCCGAAGGGTAGGCCCACGTCAGTGATGGTCGTCAACTTTTTCCGTTTGCATTGGTTTCCATCTTGTGCTCCCTATAGTAGATCCAATGATTGGATTTGGCTGCACCGCTACCCCCATGGCACCCCACTATTTCCCATAGAAACATATCCAATCTTAATTCTACTAAAAGTACCACTAAAGAAAAAACTGACCTCATGTTCTACCAAAAAGCATCATCCGTCTGGTATTTTTTTTAATGAAATCTTCAATCATATCTTCGTAATTAATTGATATTATTTTTAGATGCTATTGTTGCTAATTCATTGAGTTTTATTGTGTCATAGTAGTAAGTTGTTTGGATAAGCTACTTTCCGCCGATGCAACAGTAACATAAATGGTCAACACAATTTTTGTATGCAATAGTAGGAACAGATAATACGAACGCTTCTTAAAATAGTTCAAAATATCAATAGGACACATGAATTTATGAAGTACTATATCTTGGACGTAGGTTGCAGCCCTTCAGGAGTGTTCGCTAATCCGTGATTTCAGAGACGCCGGCTCGACGGACAAACGGTGAACCGAGGTAAATTTTGGTCGGCCGTGATCTCGATGCGACAGCATGCGGCCGTTTCTCTCACGGTCTCACTCAAGAGCGCGGACAGCGCCACAGCGGAACGTATGATTGGGATTCAGACATGGTCCGCTACATCGATCGTAGCCTTTTTTTTTGTTTAGTGGATGATCAATCGTGGGCTGGTAGCTCTCGCATGTGCTGGAGCGTGGTCCGTGTGCCGCAAAAGTAAAGGAAACGTCAGATGGGCTGCTGCCTGGCTGCCTGCTTAAACTGGATCATTTGATATGTACTCCGTACATACTACTCCCTTCATTCTAAATTAGATGTCTTCCATTTGTCTACATCCAACAAATCTAGATACATCCATACACTGGCGGACCTAGAGGGTGGGCCGAGTGGGCCGTGGCCCACCCAGAATTCTGGGAAATTATTTGACCCCCCTGCACATGACGCTAGTTCCTTGGCCCATCCTGGCCCTTTTCTATCGCTAGTTAGTTTCAGTATTCATGAACGAGGCAGCCGAGGCGAGCGCCAAAGCGCGAGTTGCTTCCTTCTTTCTGGTCGGCATGGACAAACTCGGAAACGCCCTTACTACTCCATATCACTGTGTTATTACTCTTAAATGAGTTATTACTCTTAAATGTATCGTGTCTTGAATTGATAAATTTTGTTTATTTGCTGGAGAATTGATAAAAAATTTATGATATATCTCATCATGTAAAACTTTCTTCTCAACTATACATATTAGAATCAGCACATTAAAAACCGAACGGCTTTTCTTCGTAGTAATAATAGAAGACAAACATTACAAACTGAAACGACTTTTGTTCGACAGTTGTCAAAGAGTGGAGCAAGCCGAGGAGTGTAATGAATTTAATCATCTAGGAGGTGCGGCTGTCGACGGAAATCGTGTTTGTATGTGTGGGTGGCGGGAGAGGGGGGGGGGGGGGGGGGGTCTTTGACGAAATGCCCGGGGAGCCGGCGGAGGCCACGATTTTAGAGAGTGGGGCGGCCCCAAGGACGCATGCGGCGTTGGTGGTTCCCGTCGGCAGTGGCTGCAAAGGTGGAAATGATCCTCTTTCTCCCGGCTCGTCCTCGTTTTGTCGTTTTATTTGTCAAAAAAATCGATCGACCGCTCGCTCGGCCAAGAAATAGTAAACTCCATTTGAAACATATGTATTGAACTGCATCGTTGTGAATCGACTTGCTATTTATACTGTTTATTTGGCAATTTCCTTATCATGTGTGATTTTTTTAAGTGTGCCCACCCTACAGCTTTTTCCTGCGTCCGCCACTGCATCCATATTTAGATAAATTGAAGTCATCTATTTTGAAACGGAGGGAGTAGTTAGTAACCTGTAATTCGGAAGATAGTACGTACTAGGCAGCTGTAATTTGGGGCCCCTGGGATTTGGGGGGCTGTTCCGTTGATCACCTCGAACATGGCCATCCACGGCCAGCTGAGCCCCGGGCAATCAGAGCCATGAGCTGGTAATTTTTCCTTAGCAGTACGCATGCAAAAAATCTAATCTGCCCTTAGGTGTAAATACAAGCAAGGCCACTAATAGTTCATCGTTCTCCAAATTTTTAGGAAACCTCCGTCTCTCCAAATTGCCCATAGGAACATTGGATGGAGCAACTGGATCAATCCGTCGAGTATAAATCTCAAAGAAAATAAAAATCCGTCGACTATAAGCGCTTGCGGTCGGACTCAACTGCAGCAGCACTCAAAGGCATTTTTTTCTCAAAACAAAAAAGAAAGCTCAACCGCACCTTCACACTGACAAAGTGACCTAAAAAAATGCTTCCACAGCCAGTAGTCCATCAAGTTTTATGACTTTCATAGGTTGAAGTGACACAATTTCATTTCATTTGTTATAGAAAAAAGATGGAGAGATTTTATTCGTCCTTACCCAACTAATTAACAACAAAACCGTCAACACGATTTCAGGTGTACCTTATATATGTTGTTATATGTTCCAATAATCATGTATCGAGTAGAGATTTTAACAAAAAATATGCAAATTAAATTCTGTTTAATCCATTTCTATATGCTTTTATCGAAATAGTGTATCCTAGCTCTTAGTTGAATCATGTCTCCACCACTGCTGCTCCGCCAATGGTGGTGTGTTTTGTGGCGTTCGGTGGGCTAGCGTCGTGTGGGCGACGTTCCTCTCGCTTGTGCGATTTTCGATCCTGTTTTTTTAAACATAAACAGGGCATTTGCGGCCCGGTTTTCCTTAAACTGGGTCGATTCTTTTCTTCTATACAAATTACATGAACGTCCTGCCCTTCTCGAGAGGTTACTCGAAAAAAGTGTAGTCGACGTTTCAGGCGGCTGTACCAACATGTACCACCGCCAAGGTTTTGGTTACCGGTTCAAAAAAAAATTCCGGAGGGGGCCGATATTTCCGGTAACCGGGGTTACCGGCCCAAAATTTCGGCCTGAGTTTAGGATTTAAACATTAAACGTCGAAAAAATTTCAAATTCAAATTTTCAGAGCACGAATTCGATCCAAATTTGACCATTCCGGGATTTTTCTTCTGAGAAACACAATTACCGGCCGGTAACCGCGAAATATCGGCCGGTAACCGAAACCCTGACCACCGCTAAAGATGAACCTCGTGATATACCCTGGTGTAAACCTCCGGAGGGTTATGTCATGCTCTCGATTGACGGATCCTTCCATCCTGGAGATCATCGAGCTGGTTTGGGCATGGTCTTGAGAGAGGAACATGGTCAAGTCATTTTTACCGCCTGCAGATTCTGGAGCTGTGTAGCGTGTCGCTGAAAGCTGAAGTGAGACTGTGCGTTGAAGGATTGGATCTAGCCTTTCTCCACATGCAGGTGCGTTGAAGTGAGACGGATTGCTCTCGGCTTGTTGCTGCTACAAAGGATAAGTCGTAATGATCCATCATCAATCAGTTCGATTAAGCTAAAGATAACTACTGTTTGCATTTTAAGTTTCAAAAAAATTGGTGAAAAATCTCAATTGTAGACCGTGATATGATCTACAAGTGTGACCAGCCGAAACTCAAAGTGCTTATCTTGGAAACATCGATACAGCGCATTGAAGAAGACTTTATATGCATCTAAAAAAAAATACTTTTACGGTGGAGAGACGATGGTGGACCCATAGGCCATGGCCTCGTACGGTGACTTGGACCAGAAGCCAAGATTAAAGACTTCTGTCCCAAGTCAAGTAGCCCTAGACCCCTAGTCTCAGGTCATAGAAACAGCCAGCTGCGAGTACGCCGGCAGGAGCCGCAACCTCGTCTACTCGCCGCTGTCCGTCTACGCGGCGCTCTCGCTTGTGGCCGCCGGCGCCCTCGAGCGTACCCTCAACGAGCTGCTCGGCGTCCTCGGCGCACCTTCGCGCGACGTCCTCGCCGATCATGTCCGCGGGCTCGCCGATCAGGTCCTCGCCGACCAGTCTCATGCCTGCGGGCCCCGCGTCAGCTTCGCGTGGAGCGTGTGGCACGACAGCACGATTCCCCTCCGGCCCGCCTACCGCGACGCTGCTGCCCAGTCGTACAAGGCCGTCACGCGTGCCGTCAATTTCCACCAGAAGGTCAGTACGCCGTATCTCCAGTTTTCTTCCTGACTTCATAGTTCATACACATAGACATAAGGGCCAACGTGTAACTGCATGCAGCCGGACGAAGCAGGGAAGCAGATGAACGCATGGGTGGCCAAGTCGACGAACAACCTGATCCCCTCCATCTTCAGCCCCGGGTTCGGTGTTCCTGCGTTGTTCGTCGACTTGGCCACCCATGCGTTCATCTGCTTCCCTGCTTCGTCCGGAAGCAGACGTGTAACTGCATGCGTCCTGGTTGCGGCCAGCGTGGGTTCGGTGTTCCGAAGGCGGACGGTGGTAGTATGCTACCGTAAAGCGAGGAGGTGTGCGGACAGTAGAAGGAGAAGCTACTGGATGCAAGTACAAGAGGAGTATGGTGCGAACCGAGTGTGAGGACCGCAATAGCGGTGGCACTGATGTGCGAACCGAGTGCGGGAGGCCGATCAATGGCGGTGGCAAAGCATAGCAGAGCAAAAGGTGCACTGCATGTTTCCTGCGTGGTCATACTTAGTGTACGGACATGACGACCAAGGTGTGGCGTGAAGCTGTGTCGAGTCAAGATCAGGAGGAGCACGAGGAGACGACAAGTCAAGATTAGGAGGAGATTGTTAGCAATAATCTTGCCTTAATGAGTTTGAGTCTAATTAGGTTTCCCAATTAGGTAAGTTTCATATGTGTGTGGTTGGCTTAGCATGCCAAACCGGTCAGGACTTTGTGTCGTGTGTTAGAGCTAGAGCTGGAGTACTAGTCGTATGCTAGTAGGTTTAGTTAACTAGGAAAGGGTCTAGGTCCCAAACGTGAGTCTAGTAGTTGGAGCCTGAATCGATTCATGATACTACTCCAGTCCATGTACGAGTCGGCTTTGTAAGCGTTTGAGTCCAGGCTGCGCCTATATAAGCAGCAGCAGTCCACGGTTTGTAAACACAAGATATTGAGAAAATAAGAAAAAGAACGGGCACGATATGAGCCCTTGGCAATAAGATTTTTTTGTGCGTGTGAGTTCGTCTAGTTCATGTGATCGATCCTGTGGGCGAAACCCAACAACCATCCGTTTGCCTTCTTTGTGATCGAGGAGGTGTCCGGTGTGATCCTGTTCGCGGGCCACGTAGTTGACCCCTCGATGAACTGACAGATTACCACCGTGCCTGGAGCTTATGTGCGGACTCAAGGTCCGGCGGCTCGGCGAGTTAATATATCTATGGACTTCCAATTAGTTGTACTTCATTATTTTTTGCTAGATTGCTAATTACCCTGGTTAAATATGGATATATGCATTCTGTTGCATGAGGATTACAAGCAGCTAGCATCGATCATCCATATTATTTTCTTCCTAAGAAGGAGCTCTATTTCGACAAGGATACAATCTTCAGCCAAGATTTTTCGGGGCATTTTTCACACATCACGGAAGAAGTAAAATATAACCTGGCTAGCAAATTCGTAGCACAATTTTTTGCAATCACATATTTTTGTACACACCTGGAAAAATCTTGGCTGTCAGGTTTGTTGTCTATACGGGATATGAGAGTGAATAATAGAATTTCAGAAATACAATTGTTGTACATTCAAGTTTCAGATAACAGATTGCACAAGCACTGTACACGAGGACTACATCTTGACAGTATATTCAGTAGCGGATCATCGCAGAACATACTGCACAAGGCCCTGACTGCCACATACCTTCAGAACCATAACGGTGACAGCAAACCGCAATGTTGATCTGAAACCATAGAGATGGTGGACGCAGAATCATAGTGGAAGTACACCAAACAAGCCACCCGCGAGTCGAGGTGCAGCTTTCAGGATTTCGGAGCACGAATGTTGTTGCCACCAGCTCCTCCGAGCATCGACATCAGCCCTCCACCATGCACCCTACCTTCAGGCACGACGAACCCGAAGCTCTGGTTCAGGCTCCCTCCTCCGCCCTCCTGACCATTACCCGCCAGGTTAAACGAAGCAGGAACAAGCAATTGGGGCGGTAAGAGCCTGCCGCTCTGCATGTCTTGAAAGTCTGACGAGGTGCCGGGGACAGAAGAGGAGATCCCATGCTCCATGCTGCTGTCCGCCGTCGAGGAAGAAGAGCCGATCCTGCTAAAGACACCATGCCCGATCATGCTTCTGCCCTGATCGCATTCCAGCTCTTGCTTCGAGGCCATCAAGGTTCCATGCACAGAGCATAGGCCGCTCCTCCCCCTGGCAAACTTATCACAGCCGGCACTCCAGGAGCACCGTTTCCCGCCACCATGCGCCTTGCAGAAGTCCGTGCTCCCCTGCGCACTCTTGTCGCATCCATCGGACTTGCAACGCTTGCCGCCACCATGTCTCACGCAGCAATCGGTACGGCCGCGAGCGCTCTTGGTGCACTCTGGTGCAGCACACCGTTTGCCTCCTCCGTGCACCACACAGAAGCTGGTACCGCCATGGACACTCTTAGGGCATGCCATGCCTCCCTCGAAGAGGCACCTCTTCCCACCGCCATGCCCTTTACATAGCAATGTGCTTCCCTCAGCCCCTCTGGTACAGCCTTCAGATATACACCGTTTGCCTCCACCATGGGACTTGCAGAACATGGTGCCTCCCTGGGCTCCCTTACCGCAGTCTGGGTACTGACACCGGCGACCACCTCCATGTGAGATGCACAGCCCAGGATATCCCTCGGCACTCCGAGTGCACCCCTCCATGATGCACCTCTTCCCTCCACCATGTTTTATGCAGAATCCTGATCTTCCCCGTGCTGCTCTCGAGCACTCCTGAACCCCACACCGGTGCCCACCACCGTGAGCAATACAGAACTCTGTCTTTCCTTCGGCGCTCTTGGTGCAGCCTAACTCTTGGCACCGCCTTCCTCCTCCGTGAGCTTTACAGTACGCTGTTCGGCTCTCGGCACCTTTATAGCAACCTGGCTTTTGGCACCGCTGACCGCCACCATGGGAAATACAGAGTCCTGATGCACCCCTTCCACCCTTCGAACACCCATTGAACCTACACTTCTTAAGATGGCGCTGATGACTTCTCTGCTCCATACTGCTACTACAAGCTATTGTATCTGAAGTTGCAGTGAATGAAAAATCTGTTGTTGCTGAAGGCTCAGGGCTAAACTGAACCTCATGCTGATCAAGAAATCTATCGTGACTGGCCTCATATCTGGTTTCAAGGTGTTGCTGAACATCACTCTCTGGCAATGTTCCACTGAGACAAATATCATTTGATCTTGGAGCAAACAGAAGTGGCAGCACATAATCACCTGATTTCCTTCTGGCTGAAGTTGACCCCTCGTCGATAAGTGGGAAGAAAATACCATTTTTTCTTTTATGTGAATGTTCCTTGATGCTACGCACTGCTGTGGGTTGTAAATTTCTAGAGCTGTCTCTTGAAATCCCCAACACTAATCCAGGATCAGCTAAGGTACAATGGGCGAACAAAGTTCCAGGTAACTTAACTTTGTTACCATCAGATGAGTGACTGACAGCAGAATACAGATTTGGTATTGGCCCAAGTCCTAGGACCAGCCTGGAGTCATCATCAGGAACAGTTTGATTCCTATGGTCGGATGATTTTCTAGAAGCCTCAACTTCTTCTGAGCTGCCGAGGCAACTACCGTTAACCGCTGTTATGTCCAAGTCTTCATTCCTGCAGTTTATTGCAGCAGGTTCAGCTTGAGAGAATGAAGCAGCTATATTTTCCTTCCCATGAAGCCAAAGATTTGCCATATTAAGGTCCATCCTAGTTAATATATGTACAGAGGAGGATTTTGATATAAGATGTAAGCACTGTCCGATGACCAAGAGAGCTTCGTCAAACCATCAAAACCCCAGTTTTACAACTTCAGCACTGAGAAAGTATATAGTATACACAAAGTGAAAATACACGTCAATGTTCGTGCGATGCGATCCACCACTGACAAAGCCTGAAGTATCAGCTCTGTCCATGAGCATTCAGCTTACTGATCCCAAATAAAAATGATGATGTTGCAGGATCACGAGACAAATTCATAGGGACTGCATTTTATGCGAACAAGATTCACAGACAGACTTCATGTCACACAGTTAAATGCCCTCTGAGATCTGCAAGCAAGTTAAGTAATAGGTGAAATTTAGCCACACAAAGTTATAACTCGGAACAATATAGCAACTGATCATCGCCAATGTTTCTTAAATATGATGCAAAACTCAAAACATAAATAAATATCAAACCAACTCATCTGTAAGCTTAATGTTTCTGCAATATGCACGCACCATGGATGCAAACATGCAGTGAAAACAAACAAGAACCATTTGTGAAATCAATACAAAGTTATTTAAGAGCATGCAAGATAAACTAAAAGTATGCGATTAACAAGTGCCGTGTCACATTTTCACATGATTTGGCAGAAAGCGCTAACAAGGATGCATCAAGCACATTTCTGTTTTTACAGTTCAGTAACCTGCATGAGAAAATGGTGGATTTAAATTGGGAAGCTATATGGTCCTAAAGAATCGTGCAACCACAATGGAATGACACTTATTAAGGTAGTAGTGGTACTTTAAACCAATATAGCTTATTTCAAAACCAACCCTGTAAAGTTGGGTTTCAGTAATACATGCTAAAACTTTCTGATGTGTCTGTATATTGGGTTAAATTAAGGAGGTAGAATAGAGCCACATGTGTTGTTCTCATACGATTTACTCACACCGTAATACTAACAAATGGACTAAACAAGAAATATTATCAGCCTAATCCATTCCATACTCTAGAGGCAAAACTGACAACCATCAGGTGGAAACACTGGGAAAAGTTCATCAACCAAACAGGGAAAAGAAAAACTCTCAACTTCTCTCACAGGGAAACGGTTAGAAACTGAAAATACTATAAACTCCGGCATTAGAGCAATAACGAGAGAGAAAGGTGCAGATCCGTACCACGGGAGAGGAGATTGGAGAACCGGGCGGCGGCGGCGGCGGAGCGAACGAACGGGTGGAGGAGAGCAGTGAGGCGAGATGGAGGGGAGGTGGGAAATAAAGAGGCGTGGAGAATAAAAGGAGGGAGCTTTACGCCATTGGGGAAATGGAATTTGGCCCTTGGGGCTTCTGGAGGAGCATCATCAGAGATGAAATCAACTAATCAATCATGTGATTAGGAAACTCCGAAGCTCGGCTTCGGCTCCGCCCAGCCGCAGCCAACGGCTTTTGTTTTCGCCCGTGTCAAGTAAACACGGGTTCCACTCGTTGTTCAAAAAAAAAAACACGGGTCAGCTGCCTCCTGGCTGTCCGATCGGCCACACCATGGATATATGATCAGTGTTTTTTTTTTTCGAAAATCAAGGCTGAACCTCCTGCCTTGGTAGCCGTGGATGAACGCAACTACTCCCTCATCCGTTCTCAAATAAGTGTACATGTAGCTTTTATAGTAAGTCAAAAAAATTAAAATTTGACCAATTTATAGGAAAGATTATCAACATATATGAAATCAAGTTGATATATTTTGAAACTTCATTTCAAGACGAATCTACTGATACCAATTTAGTGTAAAAAATGTTGATACATTTAATAAGATTAACTTACACAAAAGGTAGAAGTACACTTATTCACGGACGGAGTGAGTGCGATTCCAGGATCAACAGTTAAGAGTACATGAGACAGAGCAATAGCATAATATATAAAATATACAT
Source organism: Poa pratensis (assembly GCA_947311845.1). Taxonomy (NCBI): domain Eukaryota; kingdom Viridiplantae; phylum Streptophyta; class Magnoliopsida; order Poales; family Poaceae; genus Poa; species Poa pratensis. Next base: position 13,432,026 of record CAMZMU010000053.1, read on the forward strand.
CTACGACTAAGTCGTATTCTTCTGACAAAACTAAGTCGCATTCTTCTGCAATAGTGTCTTCTAAAAGGCACACTCACTCTGACATCGTCGGGTCATGGATTTTGTCCTAGACCAGACATTCGATGCCAGAACATTGACATAGAGGCAATGCCTTTCAACGAGATGGCGGTGTAGTTGTGTCCGACCAACAAAGGTCAGAGCACCAATTTTCATCCCGTTGTTAAAAAATCACCATCTGGATGAGGGATCATTCAAAGAGTTTTGTCATTCCACACTCTACGTACTTGAGCTAGGATGGCGGCTAGGACAGGCACGCATTCTCCTTGCAACAAGGGGGGCGACCACGAAGACCGGTGACACTGTATGGACAGTAGTTCTAGAGATTGTAAACGAGAGAAGTGCATATTTTAACCCTCAACTTATGCCATAGTTTAATTTACAACCCCCAACTTCAAAACCGGTTAGAACACACCCCTCAACTATTGATATTCCCTGCAAATCATATACAATACAAGTTTGAAATACTATGTATTTCTAAGCTAGACGAAAATAAAGTAAAAAAGGCATGTATTTGAGTTAGGACTAATGCATACTTTCAAAACTTGCGAAAATAGCTTGAAAAGTAGGAAAAGGCATGCATATCATCAAGAACTCAAAAGGCTATGTATTGTCATTTTTTTAGCCCAAAATTAGAAGGAGGTAGCGCCATGATTTTGCACGTTTGTACGATGTATCATCGACTATGTCCAGAGTTATTTTTGAGAATTATTTGAAACTTGTAAATATAATTTTTAGAAAATAGCACAAAGGGATCCATAGAGTTCGGAGAGGGTCTCCGCTCGTGTCTCTCCTACCGTTTCTAGAACACCTTGGATAAATAAAAAACACAGCTTGATTTATTTGTAGCAGTGTCAAGTCAATCGGTCGCAACGAGAGGCACGTCGACACGTGGTGGCGTTTTCGAGGTGGACGTCCCTCTAGCCGTGGAAGGTGCCGAGCATTTATAAGCCTGGGCATTCCCGGTTTGAGACGGTTTCAACCGGTTTCTCAAACCAGATCGTCGGCCAGCAGTTTAAGTTGGTTTGGTTTGGTTTAAACCGTTAGATAGGATGTGATACCACGGTTTGGTGCGGGTTGGTTGGGGACGGGGCTTGCCTGCTCCCCACTCGTGCTCCCATCTGTGTTCCCGGGTACGTGGCGAGCATCGGTCGCTTCCCCTCGAGAGGGGTTGTTTTCTCTCGCAAAAAAAAAAATGCCGCGGTCGTTCCCATCCCCCATCGTATCAACGCCTGCGCTTGCCAGTACTTTCAGTTTCTCCCGTGGAAGCTTGGAGAAGACAGAAGAGAATGGACGCCGGTGGGGATGAAATCGAGATGTCCTGCGCCGCCTCCCCGTTCGTCCTGCCCACCTTTCTCTTCGCGGACTGCAGTCTCTTGTTGTCGCTGGTTTGGCCCCTTTGTCTCGCCGGAGAAGAAGCTGGTCACCGACTCGCCGGCTCGAGCTTGGCACGCCGGACCTGGAAGTGGCGGATCATGGTGTTGTCTGGGAGGGCGCAACTGCTTAGACCGGCTCGAGGCTGAAGCCCAGACCCGTAGGAAGCAGTTCGTCGTTCCCGGGTGCCGCAACGCGGCAGGCGCGGAGGCTGCAGATGTGCCATGGAGTCATCGTGATGTTGAACACGAATCTGGTGGTGCCGGGGAGTTTATCGCGACGTGCTGCCGTGCTGGAACTACAAGAAGATGTACAGAAATTTGGGAGAAGGGCGCCGGCGTCCTAAAAGGCGTCGCCGCGCTCAACGCCGATACACACACAAGGAGCTGGTGTCTCACTGTCTCCCATACTTCCAAGATTTATTTAATCTATCTACGCTTCCGAAGAGCTGATCTCTGTGGTGTGCTCATCTGCTTTATTAATGGTGTGCAAGCCCCGTCCATGGTTTCCCTCCAGTCTTCTTATTTTAAGCCGTGCGAGTATTACGGAATAGATTCGTATTAGGGTGGGTATCCCGTTAATTTCTTTGCGAGAGAAAACAGCTCGTGCGGGGAAGCGCCCGATGCTCGCCACGTACCCTGGGAGCACGGATGGGAGCACGAGCGGGGAGCAGGCAAGCCCCGTCCGTTGGTTAGACGGTGTATACGGTTTGACACCGGTGTATACGTACTCGACCTCGTACCAAAGCTGTGCACGCCGAGCTCACGAGCACCGTCTGCAGCCGTACCCTTCCGCGGTCGTGTCTTTGAACCAGCACCAGCGGGCTCTCGTGTCGGGGCCGCCGTCACGGATGCCGAACCCAGCGCCAGCTGCGTCATGGTCGTGAGAGCCGTGGATTCCTGGCGGCAGCCATGCGTGTCCGTGGAGAGGAAAACGCCGGCGGGCTTGCCGGCAAAGGCACCAGACTGCCAGACACCGCCGGTGGAGTCGAAGAAGGCCTTAATCTGCGCCGCCATCATGCCTAAGCGCGTCGGGGAAGCCGAACAGGACGCCGTCGGACTCGGTCAGCTGGCTCGGCGTGATGACGGCTTGCTCCTCACGCCCGGGCGCCGCGTGCCGGCCACGCCACGCGCCGGCCACGCTGCGAGCCGGCCATCGTGGACGGGGGCAGGAACTGCTGGTGGCGTCCCCAAGGGAACTCACGGACATCGGCATGCTCCTCACGCCCAGGCGCTTGTGGCGTCCCTAAGGGAGCTCACGGACATCGTCGCCGAGAGCGACTGCAACCGGCCGTGCTTCGATCCGATCCGTGCGGAGCTTCGATCCGATCCGGCTGCTGGTGTTCCTCGTGTCCGTCGTCATGAAGCGGTGGTCTCCGATCCTATCCGTGCGGAGCCCACGTCGGTGTGCACCTCACAGCGGAGACCTCGCGACGGCGCGGCGGCGCATCCAGGATCGCGCCGGTGTGCTTCCCGCAGCAGCGACCTCGCGACGGCGCCTCCCGGCTCGGCGATGCGGAATTGCTAACTGATACGGTTTGACCGGTTTGAGGCGGTTTCAACCCATCTTAAACCAGCAAATAGAAATTTTGTCACGGTTCCAAACCGCGAAACCAGCAAAACCGGCCTAAACCGCTGACTTGGTCTGGTGCGGTGCGGGCTGACGGTTTTGACGGTTTCAAACCAAATTGTGCCGCCCGATCGTCTCCTGGGAGGAGAAGCCGTCCAGGTGCAGACTTGCACCCAATTAACGCAGCGAATGCTCCATCCACCGCTTCCACTGTCGAGTAGCCGCACAGGCCGGCCCGGGGTTTTCTTGCACTGCAAAGTCAAACGACGCGACAGAAAACAAACCGGAGACGCGCACGGAACAAGCGAGAGAAACGGCACAAAAAAATCTAGCGGCTGTTCGGCCGGCGTGAGAGCTGAGCCGAGGCACGCTGGCTTGGCCGATCGGGTAGCCGGAGCACTGGGGAGCTGCCACTGCCACTGCCACCCAAAACCGATGCCGCGTGGCGAGGGGCGCGCGTGAACGCCTCGGCTGACTTTGGAGTCTGGACTCGCCCGGATCGTGGAAGGACGCCGAGACTCGAAAGAGCGAAAGGCGTCTGCGCAAAGCTCGGCCCGTCCAACATCGAGGCGCCACATTCCTCCGCTCCGGCATCGACGACGTGCCGCCTTTGGACTCTCAAGCCTGCGATCTGCGACAGTCCGTTTTATTAAGGATGGAACGTTGACAAGAGATGGTAGATGAGTGGTGATTGGTGATGATGCTAAATAGTAATTCCCTCTCGAACCGGTGACGACGGATAAACTGAGCATATTCTCATCTTGTTCTCGCGTCCTAATGAATCCAATATAACCGCGAGATAAGTGGTGGAACAGGGGACCTCCCCCACTTTTCTAACCTAAGCCGCCAGACCGGTTCCAATCTACAAGTCTCTCGTTGGCGAATCCACCGCTCCCCTTCTCCCCCGTCCCGACGTCGCTAGGGGGAGGAGGCCCTGGCCCTCGTTTGGTTTGTGCGTCTGTTTTGTCTTAAAGTTTTTTTCTAGGTTTTCGAGTTTCCTTCATCGGCGTGACGGTGGGGCGGATGCTCATGGTGCTATTAGAAGTAATAATGGTCTCTCAGCCCATGCTCCTGCTCGTCGGAGGTGTTGCTGGCGCCGTTGAGAGGCTCGTGGAGTCCAAACCGTTGGAGCGATTTCAATTCGCATTGTGTCTTGGTGTGGCTGCGGGGATGTGGTTGCTTTTGAACTGCGGCGGTGTTGACTGCTGCAGTTTTGTAGAAGACGGTGAAGGATCCGGCCGTCTCATGAAGGGCGGGGTGGTCCCCGATCCGACTTTGAAGATAAGAGTATGCTAGAGTTGCTTTTAGGACAGCACACTATCGTGCCATAAGACGAGCGTACCTCGCGTATGGAGTGTGTGGCTTAAGAGGGAGTGTGTGTTAGTGGAAGCGTTGTGTGTGGTGAGTGTCTCTCGGAAAATCCATTTGGTGGCCGAGCTTCATGGAAGTCTGTGGTCCAAAAGACAAAATATACTATTTTAGATTTGAAAAATTTCGTAACAGAAATTATACATGTCGATAATGTTGACACAGGGCTGCACCTGAGATTTCCAAGACCCGGGGCGAACTTGGGCCCTTAATGTAGACATCATCATGATAAGAATGAATATATGTGTAAAAATATTTTTCAGTAAAACTTGAATGCATCCAAAACAATACATATATCAAATAAATTATACAAATTACCTTAAAATTTCCTTCTAACATTTCTCGATGCAAATTCACTTATGATGGGGTCGATGTCAATGTCGTCCAATAATTTCTTCTCGATGCATAATGTTGCCGGCCCGTTCAACCTCTCTTGAGTCATTGTAGACCGCAAGTAGTTCTTCAATAATTTTAACTTTGAAAAGATTCTTTCAGCCAAGGCGACAGTCACGGGCACATTAAATAGGATGCGATAAGCAATGGAAATATTGGGATAACAATCAACTCCTCTCACATGGTCAAAAATCTCCATAGCAGACATTACAGAATCTGGTAATGTGAATCTCATCATCTTTAATTTAGAAATAAGATCATATACCTCAACATCAGATGAACCACTATGCGAGAAAGTTTCTGCAGATTTTGTGCAACCCTCTTCAAGTTCTTTATCATTTAATGACTTCAAGGTGACCGATGTAACATCCCAAATCTGTAACCCTGTTTTATTAGTCAAAAATGTGGGCCAAAAAAAAAAAAATTTCTGTTACTTTATGTGTGCTTGCTTATGTTGCTTGCTTGAGTTGTGTTTGTTTGAAATAAAAATTTAAAGAAAAGAAAAGAAACAAAATAAAAACTCCCACATAAAATCATGTGACACAAGTCACACAAATTTCCTCTTATAAAGAAAATCAAATTTTGTTTTCAAAACAAATTCAGAGGGGTGACATGTGATCACTCTCTCTTGTTCTCATATTCTTTTCCCTCTCTAAAAATATTTCTAAAATTCCTAAATTCAAATTCCAATTCTTTCTTGAACTTTCCCAAAGCACAAAATGTGCTATGTTGCACATCTCCAAAATTTCTAGCACCATACCAAAAATCCCTACTCTTTTATGTGAGTCCAGTGTGGAATTAAATTCAAGAAAATTGATTTAATTTTCGTTGAGGCAATTCGTCGAGCACGTGGTGAACACTGCCCGTGTTCATCCTCTTCTCCACGAAACCGAGATCAAATCGGTCGATTTGATCGATCCCTGCAAGGTTTGCTTGCTCTACACTCCCTCCCTCACTCCCCTCAGTCGATCAAGCAAGTGGGAAGCGTGGAAATTGGTTGTGTGGGCTCGTGGCCGCCGCTGGACGCACGCCGCCGTGCGGTGCACGGTGTCGACGACAGAACCGTGCGTGCGAGCCGCTCCCTGGCCCAGCCCTGCCCCCGTCCACTCCCTCACCTCTCACCGCACGCGCCTGGAAGGACAAGACCAACCCTGATGCCCTGAGACGCCGTGCTCCAGTCGCCGTGTCGCCGCTCGCCGAGCTCTGGCCGCGCGTGGACGCCGACCCCATTCCTCACCTCCACGCCACCCCAGCCCGCGTGGCTCGCCGCAGACACGCCCCTGCCACCCAGCAACATCAGGGACACATCCCCGTCGACCCTCGTGGCCTGCAGACGCCGCATCGATCCATCCTCTCCACGGACGCGCCATGGCCGCCGTGCCGTGTCAAGCTCGTTCACGCCGCAGTGCGTGCACCCCTCTCCCCCTACGCCCTAGCTAGGCACCCTAGGGTCGTCGCCGTGCAGCACCGCCCCCACTGGCGTGCTATCCCCCCCTAGACCACTCCTGCGCCGTCCACCGCACGCCGTGGTTCGGCTATAAAAAGCCACCGCACCCGTGCCTCCACACCTCACCACCGCTCACTCCAGCACCCCTCCCTCACTCTCCACCCCTCAGCGCCCGCTAGGAGAGCGGTGACGCTGTCCCGCAAGCCCAGGCCGCCTTGAGCGTCCTCGATTGCCCGCCGGAGTTGAGGAAGAGCCGAGCACGGACAGGTCGTGCCCTCTTCCCCTCTCCCCTCTCTGGCCCATCCTAGCCTCACCATTACCCCCGCACTTACCCGCCGCCGTTTCCCCGTGTTTGGAGCACAGACGCGGAGCAGAAGGAGCACCGGAGTTGCAGCACGGCCGCGGAGGTGGAGTTGCTCGCCGTCGCCGCCAGAAGCTTCCCCAGCAAGCACACCTCATCCCAGAGGCTTCCCCACGATCCCCGCCGTCGATCCACCTCTTTCCGCAACCTCCCGAGCCCTAGGTGAGTTTCCCCGTGCTTCTCGCCGTCGCCGGAGCCGCGGCGCCGCCCGCCTGAGGTCGTCGATGACCGCGAGCTCCAGGCGCCGTTCGATTAGAAATCGACGGTAGCGTACCGGTTCGCGTAATTAGTCGCTGACTGGTGGACCCCACCCGTCAGCGTTTTAAATTTAAAACGCGCGCGCGGAGCGTTCCGTTGAGTCGCCGACGGGCGGACCCCACCCGTCAGGGTTTTCACCTTTATCCAGTTTTTCGAATTTGAATTCTTTTCTGAAGTTCAGTACTGGACTCGGTTTAGAAATTCAATAACTTTAGTTCTAGAAATCCAATAAATCAAACTCAACTGTTCTGGAAAGTCTATGAAATTCTTTAACTCACCAAAGTGGTCTCACTCCATTTAATTAAATAATAAAAATGCATTATTAAAAATGCTCCAGAAGGTTTAAAACACTAAACCATTTGTTTCTGGAGTTATATTAATCCAAATGACTTGAAACCAATTTTGGTAGCTTTGTATTAGGATCCTTTAGCTCCCCAAATTTTGGTAGAATTAATTGAGTAGTATAAAATCCTTAGTATTTGGTTGAACTTCAGTGCACCTTTCTGCACTAAACCAATTAGTGTGAATTGTTGGTAGATCCAATTAATCTCAAACCAACTTTGTTAGATCACTTGTAGCCAAGGTTAGTTGCCCCTAAAAGGATTTAATTTTTGGAGCAACCTAAATTGTTTGGTAGCTAAAACTTGATTAAAAACCTTCTGAACTAAAACAGATGTGTAGGGAATTTGGTAACTCCAAATGACCCCAATCCAATTGGGTGATCTTCTACACATCAGTAGCTATCCATAGAATTTTAGTTTGAATTTTTGTGACAAACATAGATTAAATGGTGAATTAATTAGTGTACAACTAGTTTCTGCCTAAGTTTGAAATTAATTAAATCAAATTTAATTCAATCAATTTGAAACCACCTTGTGTTGCTTGATGTGTGCAGTAGCTATGTGTAGCAATTGTGATGTTGTGATGATGCTTGAGTTAGTATAGTAATTGTTTGTATCGCTTGTTTGACGTTAGACGAAAACGCTGCCGGAGTCTTCGAGGAAGGGGAGTACTTTGATCAGCAGGAACAAGACCCCGAGAACTTTGCTGAGCAAGGCAAGCTACTCCACTGAGCTTGCAATTATATACCTCTATTTTAGCCTCAAGAGTTGTTCAAAAGAAAACAATGAATTTTGGAACAAACCCCTTTTTACAAACTACCGGAAAACTATTTTGCCACCTTATATAGAAGTATAAGGTAGTTATTTAAAACTATAGGATGGGAAAAACAATGTTTTCTCGAAACTCTTTTGAAAATACTTGGATAGACCTGCCGGAAGGTCGGTGCTCAGTTGAAGAAGGTTGGTGTTGTTTTTGAGAAAAATGCACATTGTGTCCTAGTACCATGACGACCAACCATTATCCTGTGCGACCACACTTACCCACATATGGGCAAGGGCGTAGTCATATAATTTGCTCGTGTTAGTACTGGATGCCTCAACAACGAGGATAACCTCGTTCCATGAGGGGATGGTCTGAGGACCTACCCCCTGACCTGGGTCCTCTTCAATGTTGGTCTACCGGAAGCCGGTATGGACGTATTTGGAGGAAGAGGATTGAAGGGCTCCCTTGGGTCCGCCGGGCAGAACTACGAGTCCCACACTTAGTTTCTGAGGATTTGAGTGTCGTGGAAAGTGTCGTAGCGGCAGGGTCCTATACTAGCATGAGCAAAGGACAGGCTATGGCCGGGAACTCAACTTCGCATACCTCTGGTATGGCGGGACGTGGCTGACACGATGAGTGACCGGATGGGTGTGGGAAAAGCGTACTACCTCTGCAGAGGGTAAAACTATTCGAATAGCCGAGTCCTCGGATACGGACAGTTGGAAGGCTGTCCTAAGACCATGTGCAAAGTTTTGATAAAAGTGTTGAGTTTGGAAAGGAAGATGGTTTTGGAAAGGGCTATTTTCCCACCGGTACCAATGAGTTGGTACGGGGTGGTGATGGGTTTGAAACTGTGGACAGAGTGTGGCTGGATACCGGAGGAGTTTCCGGAGAAACAGCTAAAGTGGTGTTTTTCTTAAAATGATAATCTTCTTTCTCCCCCCCCCCTTTCAGAAAAGATTTTTGAGAGTTTTTCAAATAAAAGTTTTTAAAATAATAAAAGCTAGTGCTTCCTCAAGTTGGGGTAGTTTGCGAGTACAATCCAATGTACTCATATTGGTTTCGTCCCTGGCTATTGTCTTAGCCAGATTTCGAGGAACTCTGCGTTGAAGAGGAGTTTGGCGACGTCTATGCGAACTAAGATCTTCATAAGTCAGCTGCCTGTCGGGTGTTGTCGAGTTGGTTTAGCCCTACTACCGTAGCTTCCGCTGAATAAAGATGGTTTGGCCCTCGAAGGCACCTATGTATAATTAGGCCTGTATGGCCAGGTTTGTAAGACTTTAAACTCGGTGTTGTATGGATGTAAACTTTGATATTCAGTTCGGATTATGTGCAACGACAGACTGATCACGGGATCGTTGTGTTAAGCATAATCGGGTATTTCGGACGGTTAGTCCGGGGTCCCCACAGAGCTGGTATCAGAGCCATCCTGACTTTAGGAGACTTTAGTTAGCATGGGCGTTAGTCAAGAGTTACAAAAGTTAATTTCTAAAACAAGGAAGTGAAGTATTTTCGAAAATTTCTTATCTCCCCAACCCCCCCCCCCTATTTATTTAAAACCCTACACTCATTAAGAGTAATCTTTTCTTGAACCCTTAAAATTTTGCACACTTGTTACCCCATTAAGTTTACATTTGATACTCATGTCACTTAACTAACTTAAAATTTTGCCTAAACTTGTAGATGGCACCCAACGTGTCCGAGTTCGTCCAAGTGAGGAAGGACGGCCTGCTGATGTTCGAGCAGGACCTGTACGAGTTGAGCCAGATTTTGGGACGCCCTGTTCCAGAGTTTGAGGGAACTCAGGTCGATTCCCTCGGTAATGGGAACCTGTCCTGGCTCATCAAGTCGTCCGTCCGAGGCAGGATTCAGCCACCCCGTTCCAAGGACTTGGTCTACTCCACGATGGACACTACTTGGGTTGACGGTCTGACCCGAGTTATGCAGAGGCTACTAGCCCGCCTTTGTGAGGAGCACAAGGACGAGCTGGTGGGCACTCGTTCCAGTACTTCGGAAGGCGTGACGACGATGGAAACCCCACCTACCCCGCGCAGCACACTCTCTTCGGCGAGTACATCACCGACATGGAGGTGCTACTTCACGACACCCAGGAGAACCTGCGCGATGCTAGACTCAAGGTTCACTTCCAGCGTAGCTCCCTCGACGATGCCCGAGACCGTGAGACCCAGCTGAAGTGGGAGAATGATAATCTCCGCCTGAAGCTGGCCCGTCAGAGGAGGTCTATCGTCAGGCTCCGCAAGACGGTAGCAGAGCAGAACGAGATGATAGACGAGATGGAGCAGCAGGCGAACGAGATGGAGGAGGAGGGCGAGGATCTCCGCAAGGAGAACAGTGCCTTCATCAGTGATGATGAGGACTACCTTGAGGAGATGGATTACGAGGAGGAGGACGACGAGGAGGAGTTAGTTGACGAGGAGGAGGAGCCGTCTGAGCCAGTTCTCGAGGAGGAGGATCCCGAGGAGCCACCCTACGACTCAGACGTTGAGGTCGTCGAGCCTGGGGTTCCACCTCAGTAGTTGAGCGACGAGAGCACTACCTTAGGACTGTGTCGACCCCCCCTATGCGAGTAGAGTGTGTGTGATGGTTCCTAGTGAAATCATGTAGTATGTACATTAGGGTAGTAGGATGTTGTAAGCTTGATGTGTGAACTCCTTGATGTGATGATTGTGTTGAATAAATGTGATGGTCTTGTTTGACTAGTGTTTCATCAACCACCCCCTTTGTGACTTCATCGTTAGCCAAAGCCTCTTTGCCTTGCCTCTTATATCGTATCTATTCCAGGATGACGAACACTCGCCACAACCAGCACGCGGCACCACCACCACCGCCAGAACCCACCGCTGCTCAACTGCTTGCGATCATCATGGAGGATCGCCAAGCTGCCCGGGAAGAGCGTCAAGCTCATCTCGCCGCCCTGCAGCAACTTGCCGCTGCCCACGCCAACCAGAACCACAATGGTGGCAATGGAAATGGCGACGAGGGTGGAAATCAACGCTCTACCCTGAGTGACTTCCAGAAGACCACACCGCCCACCTATTCCAAGGGACTTCACCCCCTGGAAGCAGATGACTGGATCCGCACTATTGAGAACGACCTGGAAGTTGCCTCGGTGGGAGAGAATGAGAAGGTCCTGTATGCTACCCACTACCTTGCTGGACCCGCAAGAGCTTGGTGGGAGACTACCAAGACCCTCCAGCACGCAGGTCATGTCATTACCTGGGAGGAGTTCAAGGACAAATTCCGCAAGAAGTTCATCTCTAGCGGTCTTATCGAGAGGAAGAAGGATGAGTTCCGTAAGCTAAGGCAGGCAGGCAGAGATGTGGTTGGTTACCTGGATGAGTTTACCGATCTTGCTCGGTATGCTCCTGAAGATACCGACACGGAGAAGAAGAAGATGGAGCGTTTTCTGAATGGACTCCATGATGAGATGCAATGTGCCTTGGTTGTCCAGGACTTCCGTGATCTGGAGTCACTTGTGGACAAGGCCATTCAGCTGGAGACCAAGCGCAAGTCCATGTTTGAAGGTCGCAAGAGAGGATGAATATTCAGGAAGGTTCCAGCAGTCAGAAACCCCGCACCTTCCAGCCAGCACCCAAGCCAGTTTATCGACCACCCCCAGCTCCACGTCCCAACTATCCCAACCGTCCCAACAGCAACAACAATGTCCCCCGCCCAAACATCAACAACAACTACCGCCCCAATGGCAACAATCGTCCCGGAGGAAACACCAACACTTTTACCCCTACTGCCAGCGTTGTCTGCTTTGAATGCGGCAACAAGGGTCATTACTCCCGAGACTGCCCCAATCCCAAGAGGAATGCTCCACGCCCCAATGCCCCTGCACCTAATCCTGGACAAGGCCGAAATGGGAATGGAAATGGCAAGAATGCTGCACCCCGTGGCAATGCGGCTGTTGCAAGAGGCCGTCTGAACCACATCAACACTGAAGAAGCCCAGGAAGCGCCAGATGTTGTGCTGGGTACGTTCCTTGTCAACTCAGTACCTGCACTGTCCTGTTTGATTCTGGTGCTACCCATTCCTTTGTTACCAAGGAGTTTGTTGTTAAGGGAGGTCTAGTCGGGAACCTCTTGTCCAAACCCCTGCTCATACAAACCCCAGAGTTCCTAGTAGAGACCAAGCTGTTTTGTCCCGACGTCTCTCTTGAGATCAAAGGAGAAAACTTTCCAGCCGATCTAATCATTCTAGGAACCCAGGGCATAGATGTCATTCTGGGTATGAATTGGTTAGCAAAGTATCATGGTCGTATCGACTGTGCCAGAAGAGCAGTATCTTTCACCACAGACCAAGGAATTGAAGTGGAGTATGCGTCACAAGCCAATCAATCCCAACCCTGTTGCCATGAAGGCATAGCCCGACCAACTCTAGATGAGATCCGTGTGGTCCATCTGTTTAAGGATGTTTTTCCGGAGGAATTGCCTGGTATGCCACCAGACCGGGATATTGAGTTCGTGATTGAACTTATTCCTGGAACATCCCCTATATCCCAGAGGCCCTACCGGATGAATCCAGAAGAACTGGTGGAATTGAAGAAGCAGTTAGCTGATCAGCTCAGTAAAGGTCTGATTCGCCCAAGCGCATCACCTTGGGGATCACCTATCATCTTCGTGGACAAAAGAGACGGTACCACACGCCTGTGTGTGGATTATCGCAAGCTCAATGATGTAACCATCAAGAACAAGTATCCCCTGCCCAAGATCGAGGATCTGTTCGATCAAATGAACGGAGCCCGAGTCTTTTCTAAGATCGATCTTCGGACAGGTTATCACCAGTTGAAGATTCGAGAGTCTGACATTCCCAAAACCGCCTTCACCACCAGATACGGATTGTTTGAATACACCGTTATGTCCTTTGGTTTGACCAATGCCCCTGCTTATTTCATGAATCTCATGAATAAGATCTTCATGGAGTACCTCGACAAATTCGTGGTTGTCTTCATTGATGATATCCTTATCTACTCCAAGACTGAAGAAGAGCATGCTGAACATCTGCGTTTGGTTTTGGAGACCCTCAGAGAGCACCAACTGTATGCCAAACTTAGCAAGTGTGAATTTTGGCTAAGTGAAGTGGCATTCCTCGGACATGTTGTGTCTGCAGGAGGAATCTCTGTTGACCCCGAGAAAATCAAAGCCATTCTAGACTGGAAATCACCCACCAGTGTGACGGAAATCCGAAGTTTTCTCGGACTAGCAGGTTATTACCGCAAGTTCGTTGAAGGATTTTCCAGTATAGCCAAACCCATGACCCAGTTGTTGAAGAAAGATAAGAAGTTTGAATGGACCCAGAAGTGTGAAGATAGTTTCCAAGAACTGAAGAAGAGATTGACTTCAGCCCCAATCCTAATCATGCCAGACGTCACCAAGAGTTTCGACGTGTATTGTGATGCTTCACGTCTCGGACTTGGTTGCGTTCTGATGCAAGAAGGGAGAGTTGTGTCGTATCTGTCTCGACAATTGCGACCGCATGAAGGGAATTACCCAACCCATGACCTGGAGTTAGCAGCTGTGGTTTTTGCTTTAAAAAAATGGCGACCCTATCTTGTGGGTCATCGCTGCGAGGTCTATACAGATCACAAAAGCTTGAAGTACATTTTCACTCAGAAGGAGTTGAATCTGAGGCAGAGAAGGTGGATGGAATTGATTAAGGACTATGATGTCGGAATTCATTACCATCCCGGAAAAGCCAATGTGGTAGCCGATGCCCTAAGCCGGAAGCCATGCACCCTGAATACCCTAATCCAAGCAGAGCAGCCAACCTTATTTAAGGAGTTCGAAGATTTCGGACTTGAATTGGTTAGCTATGGATATCTTGCCAACCTGGAGTTAGCCCCAACCCTGTTGGACCAAATCAAAGAAGCCCAGAAGGGTCATGAGAGTATTGAAGGTATTAAGAAAAAGGTACCCCTTGATAAAGCACCTGGTTTTGCCATAGATGCTGAAGGAGTTCTGAGATTCAAAGGACGCCTATGTGTGCCCGATGATAAGGAACTTAAAGGTCTAATCCTGAAAGAAGCCCACAATACCCCATACTCGATCCACCCCGGAGGAACCAAGATGTACCAAGATCTTCGTGAGAAGTTTTGGTGGCATGGAATGAAGCGGGAAATTGGATCTTTCGTGGCCAAGTGTGATAATTGTCAGCGAGTCAAAGCAGAGCATCAGCGCCCTGCCGGATTGCTCCAACCCCTCAAGACCCCGAGTGGAAATGGGATGAAATTGGAATGGATTTTATCACCGGACTTCCTAGGTCAAACCGAGGCCATGACTCAATTTGGGTCATCGTTGATCGGCTGACCAAAGTTGCCCATTTTATCCCCGTCAAGACCACATACACCGGGGCCCAGTTAGCAGATTTATATATGTCCCGGATAGTAAGCCTACACGGAGTTCCCCAGAGAATTGTATCTGACAGAGGCACGCAGTTTACCTCACGGTTCTGGAAGGCTCTTCATGAAGCCCTCGGAACACACTTATCTTTCAGCACAGCCTATCACCCCCAGACTGGAGGACAGACCGAGCGAGTAAACCAGATTCTGGAAGATATGCTTCGTGCATGTGTCCTAGCCTATGGCTCTAAATGGGAAGATTGTCTTCCGTTTGCAGAGTTTTCCTATAACAATAGTTATCAGTCTAGCTGCAAATGGCCCCATTTGAAGCACTTTACGGCAAGAAGTGCCGTACACCCTTGAACTGGTCCGAGACCGGAGAAGGAAAAGTGTTTGGACCAGATACCCTCCGAGAAGCCGAGGAGCAAGTCCAACTTATCCGTGAACGTCTCAAAACAGCCCAATCCCGTCAGAAAAGTTATGCTGATTCCAAGCGTCGTGACGTCACTTTTCAACCTGGAGATTTTGTCTATCTTCGGGTGACACCACTCAAAGGGATGCAACGTTTCCATGTCAAAGGAAAGTTGGCACCCAGATATATTGGACCTTTCAAGATTCTTGCCCGTCGCGGAGAGGTAGCCTATCAGTTAGAGTTACCCCCAGAACTATCGGAATTTCATGATGTCTTCCACATTTCCCTGCTCCGGAAGTGTCTTGAAGTTCCTGACCAGCCTGACGTTTTCAAGAACATTGACCACCAATCCATCGACCTGAACCATGATCTGACCTACCGCGAGAGACCATTCAAAATTCTCGACGAAGATATTCGTCTCACCCGGAGGAACAAGATCAAGTTTTACAAAGTCCAGTGGACTAATCACTCTGAAGAGGAAACCACCTGGGAACGTGAAGACTACCTTAGAAGCGAATTTCCCCACCTCTTTAGCACCTAAGCCTAGCAAATCTCGGGACGAGATTTATCCTAAGGGGGGAAGGATCTGTAACGTCCCAAATCTGTAACCCAGTTTTATTAGTCGAAAATGTGGGCCAAAAAAATTTTCTGTTACTTTATGTGTGCTTGCTTATGTTGCTTGCTTGAGTTGTGTTTGTTTGAAATAAAAATTTAAAGAAAAGAAAAGAAACAAAATAAAAACTCCCACATAAAATCATGTGACACAAGTCACACAAATTTCCTCTTATAAAGAAAATCAAATTTTGTTTTCAAAACAAATTCAGAGGGGTGACATGTGATCACTCTCTCTTGTTCTCATATTCTTTTCCCTCTCTAAAAATATTTCTAAAATTCCTAAATTCAAATTCCAATTCTTTCTTGAACTTTCCCAAAACACAAAATGTGCTATGTTGCACATATCCAAAATTTCTAGCACCATACCAAAAATCCCTACTCTTTTATGTGAGTCAGTGTGGAATTAAATTCAAGAAAATTGATTTAATTTTCGTTGAGGCAATTCGTCGAGCACGTGGTGAACACTGCCCGTGTTCATCCTCTTCTCCACGAAACCGAGATCAAATCGGTCGATTTGATCGATCCCTGCAAGGTTTGCTTGCTCTACACCCTCCCTCACTCCCCTCAGTCGATCAAGCAAGTGGGAAGCGTGGAAATTGGTTGTGTGGGCTCGTGGTCGCCGCGGACGCACGCCGCCGTGCGGTGCACGGTGTCGACGACAGAACCGTGCGTGCGAGCCGCTCCCTGGCCCAGCCCTGCCCCCGTCCACTCCCTCACCTCTCACCGCACGCGCCTGGAAGGACAAGACCGAACCCTGATGCCCTGAGACGCCGTGCTCCAGTCGCCGTGTCGCCGCTCGCCGAGCTCTGGCCGCGCGTGGACGCCGACCCCATTCCTCACCTCCACGCCACCCCAGCCCGCGTGGCTCGCCGCAGACACGCCCCTGCCACCCAGCAACATCAGGGACACATCCCCGTCGACCCTCGTGGCCTGCAGACGCCGCATCGATCCATCCTCTCCACGGACGCGCCATGGCCGCCGTGCCGTGTCAAGCTCGTTCACGCCGCAGTGCGTGCACCCCTCTCCCCCTACGCCCTAGCTAGGCACCCTAGGGTCGTCGCCGTGCAGCACCGCCCCCACTGGCGTGCTATCCCCCCCTAGACCCTCCTGCGCCGTCCACCGCACGCCGTGGTTCGGCTATAAAAAGCCACCGCACCCGTGCCTCCACACCTCACCACCGCTCACTCCAGCACCCCTCCCTCACTCTCCACCCCTCAGCGCCCCGCTAGGAGAGCGGTGACGCTGTCCCGCAAGCCCAGGCCGCCTTGAGCGTCCTCGATTGCCCGCCGGAGTTGAGGAAGAAGCCGAGCACGGACAGGTCGTGCTCTTCCCCTCTCCCCTCTCTGGCCCATCCTAGCCTCACCATTACCCCCGCACTTACCCGCCGCCGTTTCCCCGTGTTTGGAGCACAGACGCGGAGCAGAAGGAGCACCGGAGTTGCAGCACGGCCGCGGAGGTGGAGTTGCTCGCCGTCGCCGCCAGAAGCTTCCCCAGCAAGCACACCTCATCCCAGAGGCTTCCCCACGATCCCCGCCGTCGATCCACCTCTTTCCGCAACCTCCCGAGCCCTAGGTGAGTTTCCCCGTGCTTCTCGCCGTCGCCGGAGCCGCGGCGCCGCCCGCCTGAGGTCGTCGATGACCGCGAGCTCCAGGCGCCGTTCGATTAGAAATCGACGGTAGCGTACCGGTTCGCGTAATTAGTCGCTGACTGGTGGACCCCACCCGTCAGCGTTTTAAATTTAAAACGCGCGCGCGGAGCGTTCCGTTGAGTCGCCGACGGGCGGACCCCACCCGTCAGGGTTTTCACCTTTATCCAGTTTTTCGAATTTGAATTCTTTTCTGAAGTTCAGTACTGGACTCGGTTTAGAAATTCAATAACTTTAGTTCTAGCATCCAATAAATCAAACTCAACTGTTCTGGAAAGTCTATGAAATTCTTTAACTCACCAAAGTGGTCTCACTCCATTTAATTAAATAATAAAAATGCATTATTAAAAATGCTCCAGAAGGTTTAAAACACTAAACCATTTGTTTCTGGAGTTATATTAATCCAAATGACTTGAAACCAATTTTGGTAGCTTTGTATTAGGATCCTTTAGCTCCCCAAATTTTGGTAGAATTAATTGAGTAGTATAAAATCCTTAGTATTTGGTTGAACTTCAGTGCACCTTTCTGCACTAAACCAATTAGTGTGAATTGTTGGTAGATCCAATTAATCTCAAACCAACTTTGTTAGATCACTAGCCAAGGTTAGTTGCCCCTAAAAGGATTTAATTTTTGGAGCAACCTAAATTGTTTGGTAGCTAAAACTTGATTAAAAACCTTCTGAACTAAAACAGATGTGTAGGGAATTTGGTAACTCCAAATGACCCCAATCCAATTGGGTGATCTTCTACACATCAGTAGCTATCCATAGAATTTTAGTTTGAATTTTTGTGACAAACATAGATTAAATGGTGAATTAATTAGTGTACAACTAGTTTCTGCCTAAGTTTGAAATTAATTAAATCAAATTTAATTCAATCAATTTGAAACCACCTTGTGTTGCTTGATGTGTGCAGTAGCTATGTGTAGCAATTGTGATGTTGTGATGATGCTTGAGTTAGTATAGTAATTGTTTGTATCGCTTGTTTGACGTTAGACGAAAACGCTGCCGGAGTCTTCGAGGAAGGGGAGTACTTTGATCAGCAGGAACAAGACCCGAGAACTTTGCTGAGCAAGGCAAGCTACTCCACTGAGCTTGCAATTATATACCTCTATTTTAGCCTCAAGAGTTGTTCAAAAGAAAACAATGAATTTTGGAACAAACCCCTTTTTACAAACTACCGGAAAACTATTTTGCCACCTTATATAGAAGTATAAGGTAGTTATTTAAAACTATAGGATGGGAAAAACAATGTTTTCTCGAAACTCTTTTGAAAATACTTGGATAGACCTGCCGGAAGGTCGGTGCTCAGTTGAAGAAGGTTGGTGTTGTTTTTGAGAAAAATGCACATTGTGTCCTAGTACCATGACGACCAACCATTATCCTGTGCGACCACACTTACCCACATATGGGCAAGGGCGTAGTCATATAATTTGCTCGTGTTAGTACTGGATGCCTCAACAACGAGGATAACCTCGTTCCATGAGGGGATGGTCTGAGGACCTACCCCCTGACCTGGGTCCTCTTCAATGTTGGTCTACCGGAAGCCGGTATGGACGTATTTGGAGGAAGAGGATTGAAGGGCTCCCTTGGGTCCGCCGGGCAGAACTACGAGTCCCACACTTAGTTTCTGAGGATTTGAGTGTCGTGGAAAGTGTCGTAGCGGCAGGGTCCTATACTAGCATGAGCAAAGGACAGGCTATGGCCGGGAACTCAACTTCGCATACCTCTGGTATGGCGGGACGTGGCTGACACGATGAGTGACCGGATGGGTGTGGGAAAAGCGTACTACCTCTGCAGAGGGTAAAACTATTCGAATAGCCGAGTCCTCGGATACGGACAGTTGGAAGGCTGTCCTAAGACCATGTGCAAAGTTTTGATAAAAGTGTTGAGTTTGGAAAGGAAGATGGTTTTGGAAAGGGCTATTTTCCCACCGGTACCAATGAGTTGGTACGGGGTGGTGATGGGTTTGAAACTGTGGACAGAGTGTGGCTGGATACCGGAGGAGTTTCCGGAGAAACAGCTAAAGTGGTGTTTTTCTTAAAATGATAATCTTCTTTCTCCCCCCCCCCCTTTCAAAAAGATTTTTGAGAGTTTTTCAAATAAAAGTTTTTAAAATAATAAAAGCTAGTGCTTCCTCAAGTTGGGGTAGTTTGCGAGTACAATCCAATGTACTCATATTGGTTTCGTCCCTGGCTATTGTCTTAGCCAGATTTCGAGGAACTCTGCGTTGAAGAGGAGTTTGGCGACGTCTATGCGAACTAAGATCTTCATAAGTCAGCTGCCTGTCGGGTGTTGTCGAGTTGGTTTAGCCCTACTACCGTAGCTTCCGCTGAATAAAGATGGTTTGGCCCTCGAAGGCACCTATGTATAATTAGGCCTGTATGGCCAGGTTTGTAAGACTTTAAACTCGGTGTTGTATGGATGTAAACTTTGATATTCAGTTCGGATTATGTGCAACGACAGACTGATCACGGGATCGTTGTGTTAAGCATAATCGGGTATTTCGGACGGTTAGTCCGGGGTCCCCACAACCGAGCTCAGTAAAAAACCGAATGTATTTTTAAACACCATGAGTTTTTTAAATCTATCCTTCAAAGAAATGATCGTCATATCAACCAAAACATAAAATATTTAGCTTGAAATGCCTTCTCAGCTTCTATAATTTCTTCTTGGCAATCATTTTCATCAAACTAAGTCTTCCTAGTAATGCGGCGTTTTACTGGAAACATAGCATCTACACCCATTTTAGTTGCAATACCTTTCGCAATGACCAAACTAGGAGAAAATCCATCATCTCTATAATTCTCAAAATATTGTGTGATACCTTGTATTTGCTTCAAAGTAGAGTCAATGCACATGGATGCCAATTGCAACATCTTGCTAACTTTGTTAACTGCAAATAGAATATCATGCCAGATAACCATACCAACCAGAAACTCAAAGCGGCCAAGTGCATCAAATAAAAAAATTGCATCACTTTTATCCTTACGATCAATGTCAGAAGCATGACGTAACTGTTACAAAGCTGATTGTAACTCAGTAGCTTGATATCTTATTGCTGTAACACTTTTGATTCGACTTTCCCATCGAGTATTTGACAATGATTTCACGGGTAAAGTAGGAACATGTTTAAGCAAGACATTCCACCTTTTCATAGAACCAACAAAGAATACATATATGGGTTGAACAATTCTAAAAAAAAATGTAACAGCCTTCCCACATGATTTTGCCATATCATAAAGAGTGAGACTGAGACTATGGCAAGCACATGGCATATACGGTGCTACTCGATTCATGCCAAGTAACCTTGATTTTACCCCCTTTCTCTTTTCCTTTCATATTAGAACCATTGTCATAGCCTTGACCCCTTATATCTTCAATATTTAGGCCAAAAGATTTCATAGACTTAAACAATACATTAAAGAGACCCAAACCAGAAGTGTCAACCACCTCCAGGAACCCCAAAAAGTACTCCTCAACTTTTATCTTCCATGTGAGACAAGTTAACACATCGAACTAATAAAGTCATTTGTTCTTGATGACTGACATCAGGGGTGCAATCTAGGATAATAGAGAAATACTTTGCCTCTTTAACAACCTTTATGATAGAACGTGTCATGTCAGAAGCTAAAAGAGATCAACAACTATGCAAAATCTCAAATGAAAAATCATCGTATTTTGTCCCGCATAGAAAACACAAAATACTTCCATTTAGTCCATTTGTCCTTTTTGCCCAAGCCAAAATATGACGAATGTTTGATGTCTACTACACATTTATATTCTTATAATCTCTGTTGGGCCTTCTAGCGAAGAGATTTGTAGTACATCAACAATTTTCTCTTAAGTGGATGACCCAAGAGTTATGGATCGGCGAGAGATGTAGGTTGAAAGTAAACTCTCTCGAACAAGCTGCAATTGAGATGCAAGAGGTCTCTTGTGTATCCAACACACATAATACAATGGTTAACTGGATAGGTGCACTAGTTTGACGAAGACATGATAAAAGGCAAGTAATATTAATAATAAATCAAGTATTTATAATCTAAAATAAAATGGCAGCAAGATAATAAGTAATAAAACTGACAAAAAATGGTGTTTCAGTGCTTGAAAAGTGACAACTCTCATATCATTGACATAATTAGTGCAATGCAAAGACAATAAAAACATGAACTGGCCAAGTTAGTCCAATAAGATGCTATAAATGTTATGAAATCGTCATTAAAGCATGTAACAATGTTATTATATTAGCATGAAACAATTAAAAATAATGAATACGTTTTGGACATATCAATATTCATTTGATATTTTGCACAGTGGTAGATCTCACATTATCTACACCTAGAAATTTGTTTTCAAAACATAAAAATCTTAATTTTGAATTTTTCAAAACTGAGCTCCATGAAGCACAGCCTCCAAAACGCCGCACTCGTGTGTCTCTGTGCTTTAGTTCACATACTACACTTGTAATTCAGCGTTAACCCTAAAAGGAAAACAAAAAAGGTCTCAATGTACTAAAAAATATGGTCGATACTTTCCAAAATACGGAGTAGTTTGCATCCAATGGTGTGCCATTCCAAAGCCTGGGATCAGATGGAGAGCATTAATTTGTTTCTCTCTCTCAAAAAAAGGATGGAGGGCATTTGTGCATGTACTCCACCTCCACGTCCACGAACCTACCGTGGCGGGCGGCTAGCGCTGCCGTGTTACTGGCGTTGCGCGAAACTTGAGGTCCGATCAGACAAGTGGACGGGGGCGGAGACAACTGACCAGCTGGAATCACTGGTTTCAGCTACCATCCGCCATTGAAGCTTGGGCTTCAATTTGGCAAGATACATATAACTCGTGTGATGTCTGTTTCTAGCATCGGCAAACACCCCTAGGTAGGCGCCAAAGAAAATAAGATGGCCTCCATGGAGATCAGCGGCAAGAAACTGCGCCTCCTGCTCCTCCCCTTCTTCGCCACCAGCCACATCGGCCCATTCACTGACCTTGCTGTCCGCCTCACCACGGCCAGCTCGGACGCCGCCGTAGAGGCCACCATCGCCGTCACGCCAGCCAACCTGCCGCTCCTGCAATCGCTGCTCAAACGGCACAGGCGCGCCGCCGCGCGTGTCAAGGCGGCCACATACCCGTTCCCGGCCGTGGACGGCCTCCCGGAGGGCGTCGAGAACCCCAGCAAGGCGCCACCGGGCGAGGCATGGCGCATCGACGTCGCTGCCTTCAACGAGGCACGGATGCGCCCCGCGCAGGAGGAGCTCATCCGGGCGCAGTCGCCGGACGCGGTCGTCACCGACTTTCACTTCTTCTGGAACCCCGCCATCGCCAGGGAGCTCGGGGTGCCGTGCGTCCAGTTCACCGTCATCGGCGCCTTCCCGGCCATCGCCATGCGCCACCTCGGCTGCGGCACCGATGCGGCGGCGACGAGCGTCGTCGTCCCTGGGTTTCCGGGCCCTGATATACGGATACCCAGGACCGAGCTGCCGGAAATGTTGAGAAGCCACGGGGTGATCGATGACTCCACGACCGTCAAATTCATCGCGGCGCAGGCCGATTGCTTCGGCCTCGCCGTCAACACGTTTTCTGACCTGGAGCAACCGTACAGCGACTTGTATGTGCGCAACGGCTACGCGAAGCGCGCCTACTTCCTAGGGCCCCTCTCGCTGCGACCATCGCCGGCCGGCACGGGCGGTGACGCCGTCCCCGGCGACGCCCAGTGCATCGATTGGCTCGACTCCAAGCTAGACCGGTCGGTGGTGTACGTGTGCTTCGGCAGCTTAGCCCCCGTCTCGGACGCCCAGCTGCACGAGCTCGCTCTCGGTCTCGAGGCCTCCGGGAAGGCGTTCATGTGGGTTGTGAGGGCGGAGAACTGGAGTCCGCCGGAGGGGTGGGAGGAGCGTGTCGGGAACAGAGGGAAGCTGGTCACGTCCTGGGCTCCCCAGACGGCCATCCTGGGGCACCCGGCCGTGGGGGCTTTCGTGACGCACTGCGGGTGGAACTCTGTCCTCGAGACGGTGGCGGCAGGTGTGCCGGTGCTCACATGGCCGATGGTGTTCGAGCAGTTCATCACCGAGCGGCTGCTCACGGAGGTGCTTGGGATCGGGAGAGGCTGTGGCCGGACGGCGCCGGCGTGCGGAGCACGAGGTACAATGAGAAGGAGGTGATCCCTGCCGAGGCGGTGGCACGGGCATTGACGGCGTTCCTGCACCCCGGAGGAGCCGGGGATGTGGCAAGGAGCAGGGTAGGCCTCGCTGCGAAGGCCCGAGCAGCCGTGGTGGAAGGAGGCTCCTCCCACCGCGATCTGCATCGTCTGCTCGATGATCTGATGGAAGCAAGAGGAGGACAACGCTAGTAGTTTTTCTTAGCCTTGCACCCATGAAAAATCAATAAAATCGAACAGTCATTCATGGCCTCCGGGATGTGCCACTTGTGTATTTCGTCTGGCCTTACATTCCTTCGGCTTATTTATTGTCGGTGCGATAACATGGAATATTTATGGATGTATTAAGCATACTGAGGAAACTGGTTTTATTTTCCCTATCATGATTAGATACAGCAAACTTAACCATGCTTTAGACAGAGCTAACTAATGGAGTATTTCGACCATAAAGCTATTAAGTTTTCCACCATTTCTAGCCTAATCAATGTTTATAATTAAATTATCAATAATATTCGCGCACATGTCATTTTCATGGTTACATCATGAGAAAAAATTAACACAAACTTTTATCAACAAGTGCTCTGGTACTTGGGTGGATTCTACAAAATTGGCTCGTCAAATTCACCGAGTAGAAGGACAATGAAAACACACAAGGTTACAGAAATCTTAACAACACGAAACGCTATGTAAATATGGTTCGACTAGTTACTAAACACGTTACGAGTTACATGCTTCATCCTCCTGCATCATTATCTCGTCCTCCACTACTCCCCAGCAGCAATTGCCCGGTTTTCCACCGCAAGTTGAAAGGCAGCAACTCTGCATGCAGCAGATTAATGTTAGGAATATGACGTACTATGAAATATAATAAAATAAGCTGGCTACAAAAAAATAAAGATAGTGAACATATTTTCATTTCTCAGCCTTAACAAATCATAACTGGGGAAACTTAATAATGCACAACTTCTAGCAATATATCTGGAGTTTCATATGTGTCTATCAATTTCGTTCATATGGATTATGTGCCAAATAAAAAATTAAAGTTTATCAAATTCGTTGTCTACATGAGATCTATTTATTCTTATCTGCTCGTTCCAGAAATGGAAAAATAACATCAATCAGGATAAATGAATTTTTCACAACATAAATCTGAAGTAATAAATTAATGGTATAATATTTGACCACAATACATGTTTCAAAGTTATTGTTCTCCAAAAGCCGATGTTCACTGTGCATATTCATCAAGTTGTGAAGCAATATGGCTGGTGCTGAGGTATTACAGTAGTAACATACTAACATTGACAGATCATTAAACTTTATCATTCCAATAAATCGGAATTAAGATCATACCTTGGAGCAACTGTAGACAACAAGAGTCAGCCAAGTCCAGGCATTAGGTGCACAATTTGAGGAACCATCACCAGCTTGGTCGAGAAAATATGACAATGGGGACATCAGTTGTAGTTCAAATTGGCGTGGTGAGCCACAAAGTTTACATGTGCCAACATCTTGTGAATTAGTTGCAGCTGACAGTGGCTTGCCAGCATAGGAATACCTACAGGGTATTAAACCAAAACTCGATTCAGCTTCTCAAGGTAAAAATGATGTACATTTAGACAGTAGCATGATTCAAAAGATACTCTTATTAAGGACACGATAAGTACCTGAAGCATTGTTGAGGATGTGCATCCAACCGTTTCTTAAATTTTAGGAAAGTTCTGTCAGCACCAGGAGCACTATCGTATTCATATTTTTCTCCTTCCCATTTTTCTTCTTCGTCATTTCCGGTGTCCATGATCTCTTCTACCAGAACTGTTTCATTGCTACTTGAACATACATTGCTTATGCCCCTCGATTGTTCCTTATCATAATAGATGTAGAAACAAGGAAGAACTGCAGAAAGTTCATGGCACAAAAAACACTCAGACTTCACACTTACAGTAATGGACTAATGGGCTCTTCAGAAATTTTCCTCACCTGGTATAGTCAGGTCATTTACTTTCTCCTTCACTACAGCGAATTTTGTAGGGACATCACTAGCACGCTTTGATTTATTTTTCTTCTTTGTGTTAGAAGCTGTCAACGTTGCAGCCTGCTCAAGTGCTTCAGCCAAGGCATCCAGATCAAAATCATCATCATCGATATTCGGACTGTTGTTTTCTTCGTCATGTTTTCCCACAGAACTTGAAGGAGGAGGCACACTTGAGCAGACATTTTCTTTCCTTTGGACTAATTCACCCCCCTTACCATTTGTTTGCGTACCACTATGGCACTTCTGAACTCTTAGGACCTTCCAACTTTAAGAAGCAAAAAACGAATCAAAAGTCAGACCAACTAACCTCAAATCATACGAAAGATCTGAATAATTTGTAACTGTACCAACACCAAGAGACACATGCTTGCCTTTGGGGTTTAGGGCTGCATTTAGCAGTTGGGCAAACAAGCACATACAAGGTCCTCTCCTCGATGTTAAGCTTGGCGATAGGAGCATAAACCTGAAATTACTACACATGTATAAGAAAAACATAGCAGAGCTACTAATTCTGAGATAGAGGTGTTGGCTAGCATCACAGAACCATGTTATGCACAAGAATTCAGGGCATTGTAACTAGGTCCAAAGATCAACAATTCATAGTACTCCATTCCCATATACAGAGTATGAATTTTTACCAAGACATGCTTCAACTCTCAGAAATTATTGCCAATTAGTAAAAACTCGCCTGAGCAACAAGGCAGAGCCTGGTTCCACATAATCTGCATCGGAGCAACTCAGGTTCGATGCCCATATCCTCTGTTGGCCAATCCTGCAAGCAACAAATTACTACTCAATATGGAGTACACCAAGCTTCATAAACTGATAGTGGCATACAGGGACTCCGCCGATCTTGGTGGTGTAGTGGTCGGCCTTCTCCCGGTAGTCGTCTGCCCAGGGCCCCGGCAGGCCCAGATGCACCTCTTCCCACATCCTAGCCGCGCTGCCTGCCTCTATACTATCCCTCGAAAGGCGCGAGCTTCAGGAACTAGCGGACGTCCGCCGGGAGGCAAGAACCGCGATAGTCGCAGGCCGCCGGCGGCTGGAAGAGAGGAGGGGTTAGGCTAGGCGGCTACGGCGTGGGGTTCTGGACCGCCGCTGGCACACGAGGCGAGCAAATGGGTCTCATAAGATGGCCCAATAGTGCATAAAGTGGCCAGGGGAAGGCCATTTTTTCTGGGCCGGCGTTTGCTAAAAGAACAAGGCTATGGTCCGGCGAAGTGCCGCCGCGTCCAGCAGAATTAGAGGTTCACTCAACAAAACAAAAACTCGTTGGAGAATCACGTCTTGCTCGCCCCAAAAGATGGGATCAGAATTCAGATCATGACCCGGCGAGTTCATCGCGTTGGGAGACTGGAAGTCTGGAACGGTAACCGGTGGTTCCTGAGATCGATGCCAGTATGCTTGTCTTTACCGTGACCTTACATTCCGGTGACGCTCTGGCTACGCTCTGTCTAGCTAGCACGAGGTGACAAATACAGTATGTGATACAACGAACGGGCTAGAGGAGGTGTCGCGGCATGACTGAATGCGGCCTAAAGGTGCTACATGTCTTTTCTTCGATGAATTTGCCACTTCACAACAGATGACAAACGGCGATGAGATATATCCTAGTTCGTCAGTGACATGGCATGTGGCTGAATACATCGACGACTGGCACGGGCCCGGATGAAGAATTCACGATATTAGAGCATCTCCACCGGCGCGTCCAATAGAGCGTCTTGCCGGACAGGTGCTATTGGGCGCGCCGGCAACCGTTACCGCCTATTTAGAGCGGCGCGCCCCACCGGTCGCTCCCAATACGTTTTTGAGAAAAAAAACTTTGAGACTCGAATTCATTAAAACTTAACACATTTCATTCAAATTCGATACTTTTTATAAAATGCGACGGAATTGAAACGAAATTTAAACTAAACTAGCCGCTAGCCGGTCCAGTAGCCGTAGAAGGCGTCCCAGTCGTGCGCCGCCACGGCGTCTTCGACGTTCCACGCCGGCGGCTCCTCCTCCTTGACTGCCGCGGTCGGCATTGCCACGCGGCCTCTTTCTGCGCCTCGTCGTCGTTGATGACGACGATGTCGAGGTCCTTGCAGGACCATCGCTCCGCGAACTCCTTCGACATCGGATGGACGGTGTCGAAGGAGAGCTTCTGCGCGATGGCGAGGGCGGGAACGCACCCCATTTACTCCGGCGCCGGTTCCGAGGCGTCGTAACTCCGACGACGCGCGTCGGGGAAGACGAGGCGCAACGCGTCATGTGCGTCAGGGAAACCGCTCAAGTCGCAGTAAATAGCGCTGACCGGCCGTTGTGCGGCTAACGCGCCGGGCCCGCACGTCGGGTTTCGACTCGGCGCGCATTACCGCGGTTGCCGGCACGCCCAGTTGTGTCCCTAGAATCTGGGCGCGAAGCGGGGTTGCCGGACGCTGTATTGGGACGTGCCGGTAACGTTTTCTCTATTGGGTGCGCCGCTGGGGACGGATTCGTGCCGGCGCGCCCAAAACGTATGTTGGGAGTGGAGTTAGGCGTGCCGGTGGAGATGCTCTTACCGGCTAGAAAATGGATGTACGCGTATGGCGTTCCATCACGACGTGTCCTGGTTCAGTACGAGGACGGATGGGCAAGGCCGCAAGGGGCAAGGGCTGGCGCGCCCCCGTGACCCGGCGACGTACATGCATGAGGGAATCACGGGTTCTCCACGAGAAATCATGACTGCTCAGAATACGTACATTGCGGCCTTCATCGATCAGGAGGACAGCACTGCGATTCTGCGAATGGTACTGTAGGACGGCTTGGCCCGCTTTGGTATGGTTGGTAGCCTGCCATGATCGTCCATGCATGCACCGGCGCCGGGCAGGCTTTTCTGCTGCGGCGGTGGTTTCCGAGGATTGGCGGTGCCAAGCCAAAGGAGTAGTACTGGAATGGCGCCTTCTGGTCGTGTGCATCCGGGCGCTTTGTCGCGGTGCATCTTTTCTGTTTTCAGGCATACAGCGATCGGCATGGCGGCACTATCGGCCGAGATCCAGCGGACGTCTCTCTGGCATTGGTATTTCGGTACGGAGCTCAACCACGAAACTGCTGCATGTGTGTTAGCAAGTGTTTTACGCGGCTATATTTGCGGTTTTGTGACCCTGCCTTGGAGCGGCTGACATGTCAACCCCACACGTGGGTGACTCAAAGTCAAAGGTTCTGGTGGCATCATGGCTCAACGGGTAGGCGCGTCTTGACTACATCGCGCAGGAGTGGAGGAAATTGCCGCACCCGCAACATGTCGATCCCTTCTACTCCATTTCGTTACCATATATACTATCGACATGGTGGACGCAGAGTACCACACATGACTCGGCAATTCCTTCCTCCAAGCCAGCATGTCATCGCCTCCTCCGAAGTTGTTTATGTCGGACGACAACGAGCTGTTCCACAACGACAACGACAACGACGAGCAACTGTTTAAAGCACTGGTGTCTGTCCAGAAACATGCCCCAACACCAACACCGATGAGGACAGCGACGGCGACTGGCCAGAGCCGCAGTGGGAGGGCATGCAGGCGGCTATCGAGACTTCCTTCCGGCAGTGCTAGATCAAACCCCACCACACTTCAGCAAGGGCGGCGATTCGGAGGCATCTACATTCCTCAATACCGCAGCCGTCGCCACCTCCGATTATGGGGACCGACGTGGGCGGCAAACTAGCAACCTGCATATTCCCGGAGGCATGCAAGTTCCTTGATGAGGCCACCGCCAAGCCGTCTTCTCACGCCGGAGTCAGAAGCTAGATCTAGGGTTCAGTTTAAATTTCACTAGGTAAATTAGCGCGGCGATGCCGCGCATGTGTAGGTAAAATTCATATTTGAAAATGCGGGCATTTTTTTGAATATTTGGAAATTAATGAAATTGAAGGAAAGTTTGCGGCTAAAAGATTGTCTATATTTGGGAATTGTTTAAATAGGGAAGTTATATAGATTTGAATTGTTTTTACGTTTGTAAAATGGCTAGATTTGGAGGGCATTTAAATTTGTACAGTATGCAAATTTGGACGTCGCGGATGTGTGGTTTAGTTCAAATTTGAGAATGTACATATTAAACAATCGTGTTGGTTTGAAATTTGTTGAAATTCAAAAAAAGGCTACGGTCTAAAATCGTTTAGATTTGGATTTTTTTTTACTTTGTAGACGGTGAGATTTAAAAGGCCTTTAAATTTTGAAAATATGTAAGTTTTAAATTCTATCATATATCATAAGTAGTGAGCGTTTTTTTTGCGATATTTTTGATATACAACATTATTTGTTTTCTGAAATTTGTGTAAATTTTTGAAAGGCCTTTAATTTTTGGAAATATGTAAGTTTGAAATTCTATTATATACCATAAGTAGTGAGCGTTTTTTTTTTTGCGATATACAACATTGTTTGTCTTCTGAAATTTGTGTAAATTAGTAGGGTCCACATGTAAGCAATTTTTTATTTTTTTCGTTTTTTTTTTTGGGAAAAAGAAAACTGACAGTGATGGCCCACGCTGACGTCACGATGATGTCAGCAGTGGACAGGGCTGGCGCTGCCGCAGCGGCGTGGTGCATGGCGAGGCGGCGGCACCGCGAGATGGGGTGCCTGGGTGGGCTCGCCGGAGGCGCCTGGGCACGGGGTTGCCAGAAGAGGCCGCGTCGCCACGCTTTGGTCACCGGAGCGGCGCCGGCGAGGGCCAAACGCGGCGGCGGGGCAGCGCGCACGGCGGGGATGATTCCGGCGCCTGTACGGCGTCGCAGCAGCCAATCGTCGGCGAGGAGAGGGAGAAGGCGACGCCGGAGTTTGTGCTACGCTTCGATCTGAACGGGGCGCAGCGGAACGACGTGGTGGCGCGCCGGCGTCCGCGGCGATCTCCGCCGCGCGCGAGAGGGAAGGAAAGGGAGGGGGCTGTGGTGACGTTTTTGCAAAGAAGGTCCTGAGTTTTCTGCGATTTGCAAATGGGTCCATCTCCTTGGAAAAGGGAGGGTTGCGATGCATTTCTGGAGCTGCGTGTCTTTTTTTGCAAAATTGTTACGGGGATCGTACGGGAACCGTCGGATTGGAAATCGATGGCGCGGAGAGGGTCGCGCACTGTAGCGGGGCACAGTAACTCGCGTACTGTTCCAGCTACAGTGCCGGGACGCGTTGGCTATATTTCATTTCATGTATACAATTTTTAGGAAAAGCGAAGTTTTTTTTGTTGAAAAAAAAAAGTGTACTGTAGCAGGTACTGTTACCCTGTAGCGGGAGCAGTACCGCTGCGGTGGAGCGATCTGAGCCCAATTTTTAGGAAAAGCGAACCGTCGAATTGGAAATCGATGGCGCGGAGAGGGTCGCGCACTGTAGCGGGGCACAGTAACTCGCGTACTGTTCCAGCTACAGTGCCGGGACGCGTTTATATTTCATTTCATGTATACAATTTTTAGGAAAAGCGAATTTTTTTTGTTGAAAAAAAAAAGTGTACTGTAGCAGGTACTGTTACCCTGTAGCGGGAGCAGTACCGCTGCGGTGGAGCGATCTGAGCCCAATTTTTAGGAAAAGCGAAGTTTTTTTCTTTGCAAAAAAAAAAAAAAAAACGTACTGTAGCGGGTACTGTTACCCTGTAGCGGGGAACAGTACCGCTGCGGTGGCGCGCTGCGGAGGGCTAAAATCGTGCGGCCTTAATATATAGTATAGATTTAAGTTTAAATGTCGCTTGTGAAATGTACTTTAAGTTTAACCGTCGCTTAATTTTATCTCAACTAGTAATCAAGCACGTGCACATGCACGTTTCTGTATTTTCTCAATATATTGCAAGAGTGTTAATAGTTATGAGAGATACACGTCATGCCACAATAAACTTAGTATAGTTCAGCTCTTGCACACCATATGTGTTCCTTCCAGGACAAAAATATATGTTAGCAAAAAGGGAATTTCTATGGCGTGACTATGAAACAAAAAGGGAATTTCGTCAAAAAGCATTCAGGAATGGGCCTCATCCTTGAAGTGGTCAAAGATTCTGACACCTTCTCATAAGAAATCGTTAGCAAGCAATGAGGCTGAAACGTTCACGCTGGTCCTCTAAAAATATAGACATACCTTCTCTAAGAAAATAGCATGCCACATTCTAATTTGGTACAAAATAGAGCAACCGTCCGACTTGTTGCATAACAAAAACATCAATGTTATTTTCATGATCATTTTGAGTTTTTTCAGTAAGAATTAGACATAGTCACATATATAATGTCTTCTCATTCAGTGATGAACAAAGCCACCAAAATATCAGGAAATAAACAATCTTCCCCAAGTATCTTCGCAGCAAACATGTTCCGTTTTCTGCAAAACATTAGTACCAAGTAGTAACAGATCGCATTTTCACTCCATGGTATAGATTATTTTGTATAGGTGACCACCCAACTCTTTATATCTTGGACTCTAAAAATTAAACCCAGTATGCAGGGCGATATGGTCAGTATGAACCGTTATTATGTTCATATATATGATCCTTATATGCATTTCAAGTTCAACACACTGACCTAGAAGTAGTGGACTAATAAGCGTATGAGTGAAAAACTACATTACATTTTCTAACGTGATTTCACTTCATGCAAGGTGATTTCACACGTGTAATGTTTTCAATTTATTTCTCATACCTTTCCGACTTGTTCTTCCTGAATTTTTGACTCCATGGTCAAGAGCGATTAATATAAATCTCCACTAATATTAAAAGACCCAGAGGGCGGAGATTCAGAGCATCTGAACCATACACAAGATAAATCCAACGGTCAAAAGCAATCCAATGTTTGATGTCAAACGTGTTGAGTGCCGCGCCTCCGCGTCCAACTGCTCCACTAATCACGCCTCCACAGCCATCATCCAAATCACGCCCGCGCCTCCGCATCCATCAGCCACCTGAGCACCCAATAGAAACTAACCGCCCGCTAATCCGGCCGCCTACGCGCAGACGTCGTCGCCTACGCGGCTACGCCGGGTCGCCGCGCGGTCCCGTCTCCTAGCTTCACCGCTGCTCTTTCGGGAAGCACCGTCCAGCCCCGCTTGGTCGCTACCGTTCGCCTAGGCGACACCCACTTGGTCCCTGCCGTGCGCACCTCGCCGACGCCCACGCCCACGCGACCAACCGCCGCGAATCCCCCTGCCGCCCACACGGATCAGGACGCGGCTGACTGCCGCGGCGGCGCCCACCTCAACCCGAACGCGGCTGACTCGCGCTGCGAACCCCCCTGCCGCCCACCTCGACCAGGACGCGGCTGACTGCCACGGCGGCGCACACCTCGATCAGAACGCGGCTGGCTGCCGCGGCGGCGCCCACCTCAACCCGAACTCGGCTGAATCGCGCCGCGAACCCCCCCTGCCGCCCACCTCGACCAGGACGCGGCTGACTGCCACGGCGGCGCACACCTCGATCAGAACGCGGCTGGCTGCCGCGGCGGCGCCCACCTCGACCAGAACGTGGCTGACTCGCGCCGCGAATCCCCCTGCCGCCCACCTCAACCAGAACGCGGCTGACTGACTGCGCCGCCGACCACCTCGACCAGAACGCGGCTGACTGGCACAGTGGTCAAATCAGGGAATCGAGGTAACTCTACATATTTCTGATCGTGTCTTTTACTTCAACAGGTCCTCCAAAACATGCTATTCTCTTGCCAGGGTCGACAGGAACAGCGGCTGATGCTCCATATTCAGGTTTTGGAGGACCTGCCAATTCAGGATTAAGCCGCGTATTCAGGATTTCAACTCACATTCTGCGTGGAGTGCTTTCTAGCCTCAGTAATTTAAGTCTGTGCCAACACAATCTGAAAATGTAATATATATTCCACTACATTCTGCGTGGATTTCAACCCATTCTGCGTGATGTTGCTCTATGGCAGTTATATCTAAAAAAATAAGCAAAATAGTGATAATCAATCAGATCTGAAAGAGATTTCCTCATTGATGCGTTGAGTATGTTACTTAGGAGTTGATTTATTCTCATAATATACTTTGCTTGTCATAGCATTCTTGCGCTCCTGATGGTTCACTTGAAGCATATACAACTTTTGCAAGGAAAGCTTCTGCGATATGATGAATCTGAACCAAATTCTTGCTGACATCTTGGATGTGCGAGTGCATCTATTTAGTATCAATTAATGATATCCTCAATCAGTTCATTTTTGCTTGAATCTTGTTATACCTTCAGATTATGCAAAACGTTTAGTAGACTGAATATGTCAAGGATATCTGTTCTAAATTGTTGACAGAAACTGAGTAGTTCCACAATGAAGGGAAGATGGAGTTCATTCATGTGCAGCAGAGCGGACAAAATTGTGAGCTGCTCAGCTGCAGCCGAGTAGCACATCACAACAGTCAACAGGTAAGCTTTCAATACCACAGTATTGTTGTCTTACTTCAGGACTCTGAATTCGCTTGTGGATAAGTTATTTACTTATTTTAGTGTCAATCTATCTTTGATGAAGTGTCAATCTGCCATTAGAATAATTTCTATCTATAGCATGGAGACATGTAATTTGGTATCCCTTCATTCCGTTTTTAGATGGTGAAATGTTCATGGTGTTCCTTTTTTTAAACATTCGTTGCAAATTCTAACTCTGTATGAATGATATTTTAGCAGGATATATTTGAGAAGTCAACATTGAATGCTGAAGCGATCTCGCTAATATACCATTTTAGACTGCTTAATGGATAGCAACAAGTATATCAAAGTTAGGTTGTTCCTTAATATGTCTTCTGGAATACTGTGACTCTTCTTAAACATGCCCATTCTCCAATTTATTTATCTTTTTTCTGTTACATAAGGGATTTAGAGGAAAAAACAAAGTGAAAGTGCACATAAGAGTGTATTGCATGGAGTTCCAGAAAGCTTCTCTTATTGTTCCACGAAGGTACCAACCATTACTAGATAACACAGAGAAGTGTTTTGAATTACTTACAAAGACCAAATTCCTATGTGATTTCAATACTTGACCAAATTCCTATTATTCTAAGTAAATTGTGATAGATAGATAAAATAAATCACTAGAACAATTGTTGAATTACTTAGAAAGACCAAATTTAATTCACAATGCAATTATGCTACTTCACCTATCAAGTTATTGCTACGATGGATAATGATGTATCATAGATTTATTAAACACTAATACATTTATTTGGAAATGGGAACTGAAATTGAATCGATGTATCATAAGGGATGTTCAATTCACCAATGGTATCAACAGAATGATGTTTGCAATGCTGTTTCTCCGGTATAATAAGGGTTAATGCCTCCTGTTGTTTATGTTTATATTATATTTAGCCGTGTGAATCGCTCCCCGTTTGTGGTATATAGAGCATCGGCATCTGCCCGAGAATGAAGTGAAGAGCGACTTCCTCACGTAAGTTTTTTGGTATATAGAGCATTAGTCCGGTCATTGCGTTATTTGATTTATGAACCTTTAAGGTTTATTCTCTGATTGTCAATCCATATGAAAGATCTAAGAGAATGCATGTAAGAACACTCTTGCAGACCACATGGGACATGTGGTAGGATTTCTCGAAAAAAGAACACTCATGTAGCACACAAGTCAGCACAGAATGCACGTAAGAACACTCTTGCAGACCACATGGGACATGTGGTAGGATTTTTTTGTGCTGACAGATAAACATTATGATATATGAAGTTTGCTGTATCATCATTTTTTTTCTTCAGAGTTTAGTACATGGCATGCTAATCTGGCTTGTGACCTCTGGCTTTTTACCTTTTCCTTTGCATTTTATAAGCGAGAACTTCATATATCATAATGTTTTGTTCAAAGGTTAGCAATGTGGATCTGCACATTAAACATGGATGCTAGAGTATTCATGTTGAATATATGAAGGGTACATGGTACTAGAAACTGATTCAAAGTCTCGGGTTTCTATAGATAATTGTTCTTATAAAGCAGATTTCAACGAGGACGCCGTCAACGACCTCCGACATGCCGCCATCATCGCACGCCCCCGTCCATCTACCATCTACAGCTGAACAAGTCGCCGCCGCTGAAAATCCTCTTGCAATTGCGCCGTGCTTCTCCGCTGGGTACAATCGTACGGATATCTTGTAATTGAGCTGCTTTCATAATTGCAAATTTCCATGAACGTGGATTCATCACAATGACCAGCAAACTCTTTCGTGGTTGTATTTGATGCTTCAGTTATGATTTTGTTCCGATAAAGCGT
Organism: Poa pratensis; assembly: GCA_947311845.1. Taxonomy (NCBI): domain Eukaryota; kingdom Viridiplantae; phylum Streptophyta; class Magnoliopsida; order Poales; family Poaceae; genus Poa; species Poa pratensis. The sequence goes on from CAMZMU010000053.1 coordinate 13,467,366, forward strand.
TACAGTTTAATTTCTGCATATGTATATTATGCGACTGCAATGCGGTTCAGTTAGGATCAGATGAGATGGACAACCTCACTTTGGAAAACTACTGATTTCAATTTTGTACGATATGTAAGATGCAATTTTCTGTTGGCAGATTACATGCATAGTATTCGATCGGTACTTAGGTAATTGCAATTTGCCTTCAACTAATTGGTAAGGTTTTTATAAGTACAGTTTGCCTTGAATCCAAACTTAAGGAATATGCCATGGTATTTTCAGAAAGCTCTCACTTGTTTCGGTTTGCTCATGTCCCTGCAACATGGCGTAGTGCTGGTAGTGATTTAGGAAATATGCCATGTACTTACTTTTCAGCTTGCGGTTTGAGGTATATTTACTTTATTTTGTCCCATTTGTAAATAGATGGATTTTATGTTCTTTATGTTAAGTTGATGTTACCATTCTGTTACTTCTACCAGATCGCGGCATTTAATATGCAGGAGGCTCTGATTTGGAAGGAGAAAATTGAGATGGTCATCGATCAGGTTTAACATTTCCAAATCCCGAATCTCACATATATAGGGTACCAACAATTGCCAAGAGATTCTTTGTTTTGTTATATAAGGATCCCCAAGTAAGAATATTTATACAAAACATTTATATGTGTTTTCCTGAATACACAATAGTACTTACCGATTGACTTAATATTTGCTTGGAAACTCAAACCGATGGGGGGAAGTTTTAATCCGCCCATCTCATTTGTTCAGATCATCTTTCTGTCTGGTCTCTACATTCTGCAATGTTTTTATGATAGCTACGTTTTCCTCGCTGAGTTGCCTGAATTCCTTGGTGGTTCATACACAAATTGGAGGCTGGTTTCGTGAAGGATATCAGGCCAGTTTCCAATGGAGAAGAAAGAAGCAGTTCTTTTCTTCGGTTAGAGCAGCTGAAGGCAAGTTTCAGGAATAATATTTTTACATTCAAGCTGTACACATCTAGCTGATTACTGCTTCTAATTTCTGTGTTACTTCTGGTGGCATCTGTTTATTTTAATGGAACATCTAGCATCTGCTTCTAACCACGAAAGATGACCCAAATTATCTGGAAGGATATGTGTTCCATGTCATTTGCTCCCATGATTGGAAGCATTGAATCGTCAAAAATGCAACTTTGAGAAAGGTGGCGAGTACATAATCAAGGTATTAAATTGAACTTGGATGGAGGAAAGGGCCATTTGTTCTTTTTTCATGTACATGATGGGTTCGGCTGATGGCCTATTTGGAAATAGAGGTAAAATGCAGACTGTTTTCTTATATAAATGTAGATGATGTTATTCTTGTTTAACCACTTTTTTTAGAGTTTTATGATAATTCGATGCTTCATGGTGGTGGGGAAGATAGGAGTTGCAGACTTGCAGTTCATGACCATGGCCGGAGTTGCCGACATCAGAGGCCGTCATCATCTTCATGGCTGCAGGTGAGTGTGGCTCGACCTGGGATGAAGCATGCATCAGTTGTTATCGCACAGACATCAAGCCATCGAGGTCATCGTCAAGTTTGAAGGTGCACGGTTTTTTAGAGCTTCTTGGACACATTTATTATATTTATCTCACCACATACTTTTTGTAAGACTCTAGAGCTATTTGATTTCAGTTGCCGAGTTTGGCTAAAGTATATTCTTTTAGTGTTTTTTGTACTGTATTTACTCCCGGTTAGACGATAAATGATACAGTACAATTTTGTTCTTTTGCGCTGTAGTTTTTGGTAGAACATGGAATTTTGAATGAGTTAACATTTATCGTCATTAATATTATTTTGCAAAGTGAATAAAAATCTTTTCATTTTATGTGTACAATATTTTTTTGAGCATTAGTCGAAATGCGCATATGGTTTATTGTTGATTATTACACGAAGCAGTTGTGTTGTGATACGATTTATCAGTGCATTATTTTAGACATTTAATTGTTTTTTTAAAGAGTCTCCCCTCCGATTTCTATTAATAGAAACCAAGGTTCTGGTTGTTCATTTAATTGCTTTTGATAATCTAACAATCTGGCGCTGGAACTTTTGCTCCAGCAATTGAAATAAAGTATCTAACAGGCAAGTCATATGTGTATATTGTAGATATAAGTCACTATATAATGGTGCAAATCAGGTAACAGTTTAACATGTTATATGTATTTCCGAGAAAAATACTGTATACATTAGTTGACTAAAACAACCTTTTTTGTTTTTGAAAAAATGGAATTAAGAAAAGACACATAATTAGTCGATTGGTATTGACTACAAAGAAACTGGACCGCTGTGTCAAAACTAATCAAATTGTTTGTTTTACCCTTCTATTTTAACCATCCGAAAAGTATATCATATTTTTGCATGGCTTAAATCTGCTTTTATAAATGATTTAAACTGGGTTCAAGAAAACATTGCGTACACACATATATTTTTCTACATTTTATGAAGACGTGCATTGCACGTGCCCTGTTACTAGTCACATAAACATAGTTCGAACGTAGGAATTTTTATTTTAGACATGCAATTTGTCTTAACTCAGCCTATCATTGAGCTTCACTCCAATAAAAATCACTTAGTTGATTATATTAAATAATAAAAAGACATAAACTTGCAATACATTTATTGAGAAAATCTATCACACAAAATAAATGAGGTTTCACACGACACACTGAATACAAAAATTGAAATCCAAATGATTTCTTCGTTTAAACAGAAAAGGCAAGAAATGACCCCTATTCAATTGTGAAAATAATACGAATCACAACCTCATCACGTAAAATAAATCAGAACTTGCAAAAATAGAATATACATACCGGAAATAACCCAAGCTTGCCAAAAATAATAAGAATGTCAATGTGTTTACAGCACCTTGAAGAACATGAACTTGGCTTCTTCCTTCTTTCGTTAGTTACCACAAAGATGTACCGATTATTCTAGGTCAAGCACATAATATTATGGCCATGCCCTTTTCCTATGAGAAGTAACATACTTGCCTAAATCAGAATGTATAGAGCACGTACAGGGGACCGGGCAAACCAAAAAAATCCAAGGAAAAAATCGAACGGAGAAATTCACCCACGAAATGAAAAAACAGCAATCCCAATCTACAAGAAAATGACGGTGCCTGTTCAAAATCAAACTGTGTCATTATAAAATCACAAACAGTGCTCTACAGGAAAATAAAAGGTGCCTGTACAGATCATATTGTAATCATCGGTGAACAATCAATTGAATACCTCATCGGGCGATCAGCTGCGACCGTCAAAACAAGAAAAGGTGATACGATGCCCATAGGAAGCACCAAGCCGAAAACAAGACAGAGCAATACATCGGGCCCTGCTTCACTGCTTCAGCAACGCACGCAGCAGCAAATAAAAAAAGAATAAAGAATAAAGAAGCATCAGCACGCCGGGGTCTCCGTCTCTCCGAGCAGCTGGCCGTCGTCCACGATCTTGGTTCAGTCCTGGAAGTTAACGCCGGCGTCCAAGGTGGATGGGGTCCTCTCCTTCAGGGAAACAGAAGGGGATAGCTGCACCTCCAGGCCATCGTGGAGCCACGGCTCCCTCGCGGCAGGCGTCCATGGCAGAGATCACGAAAAGAGAAGTACGTAGTATCGAACAGAGACGGCACACGGCAGGGAATCATTCGGTGCCTACCCAGATCGAGAGGAGCGGCGACGTGCCGGATGGGAGAGGCGAGGCACCACCGAGGGGATCGAGAGGAACGTTGCGTACGTGGGGTTCACGGGAGGAATCGTGGGGTGGGTGGGTCAGGGGCACTTTTAGAAACGGTTTTGCACGATCTGATTGGAGGTCGCTCTACCGCGCTTGAAGCGCACAACATGTGGCTGATTGTGATCGTTAGATTTAGTCGATCAAGGGCTGTTACTTGGGGGGTATGATACATCATTGGAGAGTTGTAGAACGTTGGATGCATCTAATCCTAGGGCTGATGTTATTTGGATCAGCCACCCTCTCTCTTTTTATATTAGTCTAGATATGTTTGTCGGATTTGTTATTGGCACGGACTATTTTGTTGCGAATTGTCAAAAATGATCAAAATCTAAATGGGCCGGCTGTTTAGGGTGCCGGTGTGGGCAGCCCCTCAGAATTGGACATACACATCGGACACAATTTCAGAGGTGTCGGGCAAAATTCTGAAGTTTCCGGTGGAGATGCTCTGAAAACTTGCCTGTGGCAAGATGGTTAGGAGGGTGGTCGTACCCCCAGCCCACCAGAGTTCAAACCCCAGGTTTGACGCTGGTGTTTCTCATTTAGGCGGAATATTCTTCAGTGGGAGGCGACGTTCCCGTCGACAGCGAGGCGCCCGTGGTGACTTCGTCAATCTCAAGACTCAACCGCCGGCTCAGTCTCTCGGAGGTGCTCATAGGGGTAGGGTGTGCGTGTGTGCGTTCATAGGGGTGAGTGTATGCGCGTGTATGTGAGCGTCTGCGTTGTACTGTGTTTCGCAAAAAAAAAAAAAGAAACACCCAGATTCGTTTTGAGAGGTGGTGAAGTTCTTCAGGGTGCTTTCACTCGGGATTGTTTCCTTTTTCTCTCTGGTGCGAGCGAACAAAACATCATGGATTTCCAGCTTACTTTCAGTTGACATTTTTCCATGACATCTGCAACCATCACCCCGACAAGCACAAGGATCCCATCAACCCTGCCGCACCTGCACCGCAATGCTCTGCACACTCCGGACTGACTGACAACTTTCGTGCGTGCTACTCCGGCATGTCGGCGTCGTACGCCATCTCTGAACCTGAACCTGATACGCATTCCCGCTAATAACAGAAAGCCAATGATCGATCGTAACATTCGTATCCTACGTGCTTCCGACGCAAGGAAGAGATCGATATCTGAACTCCAAACCGAGCGTGCAGTGCAGGTAAAACTAGCTAAAAGAAAGGCTAAAGAGCCCACCAAATGAAACGTAGCGCCACCGTACTGGCATCTTGACCGGCTCCGGCCGGCGAGAGCGATGGAGCTGGCCATCGTTTATCCCGGAAAGCAAAGAATATCTCACCTGGTTCGAGCCGACGTCGCCGTGGTTGGCAGGGGACGAAATCTGTTTGATGTAGCAATGCGGTTGGTCACAGGGTAGCCACAGCTAGTCAGCTCGCCGTGCGGCACCATTTCCCCGGAGCCGCCACCTGATGACGATATGCGTTGCTATCAACGGATAAGAAGGGGAATTGATTCGACTAGGACATGCATGTTGATCCCAATGCAATTCCCAAGGGTTAACACTTAGGATGACTCCAACGGGGCGACCTAAATCGACGCGCGTTTGGTCCGTTTGGGTCGTCAAACGGACGTGTGTCCGGCCCACATCCGCCCCTTTCTGGCCACTGCGCCCAACGGGGCCGACGCATTGAGTCCGTCCGGCCTTTTTTTCAAACATTTTTTTAATAATAAATGATTCTTTTACATATTGGAAACTGAAATTACATAATAAACCTTAAAACTACACTAACAGAGATTTGGAGCAGCCGGATCGTCGGCCAGATGGTCACCCTCCCCGACATTTAAACCTTAAAACTACACTAAAAACTGAAAAAAAATTAACAACCGACCACCGGCCGGCAAGGAGGAAGATCAAAGAGGGGCTCCGGCCTTGAGGAACGTCCAGCCGCAAGCCGGTTTGGCCACGACTTGCTGGCTCTTCCTTCGTCATGGTCATGGCCAGCGGCGGACTAGCTGGCTCCTCCTCCTCGATCCTTTCGTAGCTACGAAACACGTAGAGGCGTCGACTTCGTTGTAAAATTGGCCGCGCATAGGCTGCCTAGCCGACGGGGATATGGCATCAGTTGGAGCCGCCTGCTTTGTCGGCCGCCTGGGCCCCGCGGTGCCTTTTGCGGCGCGCCGCACGCGCCGCGGTCTCGATGGCGCGGCGAGTTTGCGCCGTCTCGGCCTCCTGTGCAGCGTCGGCAACAGCGCGCAGCAGACATGAACGTGGCCGCCCTCTGCGCGTTCAGCTGCATGTGGTCTGCCTGCTCCGCCTCCTCCTCGTAGGAGTGGACAAAGCCGCCCACGCCGATGGGAGGCTCGGGCGGCGCGCTGCCCGCCGCGACACCAGCGTACTCTTCTTCGTCGTTGTCGATGGAGTCGGAGTACGCGGCCTCCACCGCACTTCTCTGGTCGTCCGTCAGCCGCGGCGGCTGCGGAATCATGCCGGCCCATGCCGGGCTGGTCACCATCCGGCGGGAGAAGCTGCCGCGATAGCTCCCGCGCGCTCGCTCGACCTGGTCCACCAGATGTTGCGGCGGCGGCGGCAGATCCATTCCGGCGCGTGGATCTGGGCTTGGAGGTGGTGGCCACCGTGGCTGGGGGAGGAGAGTTAGGGTTTGTGTGTGCCCTAGGGTTTGACCGGTCGGCGCGATTTATAGAGCTCCACCGCCCACAGTTATTGCGAGTAGGTGGCCGCTCTAGCCGTTGGGGTCGATGACACGCGGAGCCAGGGCGGACACGGGGAGGACGCAGGAGCGCTCCGCGAGCGTCCGGGGCCGACGCATCGGTGGCCCAAATTTGGGCCAGGAATACGTCGCGGCGGACAAAAAAACGGACCGCGGTCCGTTTGCGTCGTCCCGTTGGGCCGTGTTTTTGGCTCCAGCGGACAGGGACGGACACGCGCGGACCGGATGCGTCGGCCCGTTAGAGTCATCCTTAGCACACACGTTTTCTGAAGGTCTCTGCATTATCGTTTCTTGTTTTGCTACAACCTACTGTACAAATGAGGCGATCCAGGACGCAGGAACGAGTGTTGCATGTTGGTGGCGTCGGATATAGCATGATCTGAATAAGCTCGGTGTGGATGCGGACGAAAACGCATTGAGAAACGATGAAAGCGTATATGGAGAAAACAGTATGCGTAACCACCGATGGTCCTCGTGATCAAGTGCCCATCACGCGTGAAGCGACAGGAGCATTGGATTTGGAACGCAGCCTGACATCTCAGCAAACAAAATCGAGCCTCTCGTTGCATGTGACCCCAACCACCGAATGTACGTGTAACGTGTCGGTGATCCCGTACGCACAAATACGCCCTCGATCGCGAAAATCATCATCATCTTCTTCCTCCGTGGCGACAACCACGACGCTTCTTCCTCCGAGCTAGATCGAATCTCCCGTCGCCAAGCTCACGCCGTAGAACAAGTTTCCCATATGATACCATACACAGCACACTGTAATTTAGTCCAAGTAAGTATTCCTTGCCTTCACCCAGGTAATTAACAGCCCCCGGCCCGTGGTAAACTAAACCAGATCCCATCTGCGTGCGTTCACGGCAAAGCAGCTTTTCCACCGTCGCTCGCTCGCTTTTCGGTAACCACCGGCACCCATGCATCATCTAGACTACCAGACTGACTATACCACGTTGAGGATTCTGATTCTACACCTTTATGCATCGCATTTACATCTGAAATTCAAGACACATTGTCCCTGACTCAGAATAAGTGTAAAGTGTTTGTACCACATCTGAACACCACTTCCAAAGGACAAATTCGGATCTCGTGTTTGAAACGCAGGGGTTTTCCTGGGTTTGACACGCAAATTCGACCCTGGTCGTACCTACTGTAGTAACCTAGGTAGACTGGGGAATAAGTGATTTGTGTGTCCAAGGGCATGGCTCCAAGAGTAGAATCACGGACACGGTAGACTACAAACTGCCAACACAGTGGACTGGACGGCGAAAACAGAGCCTCGTCGTCACCCCGCCGTCCCCGTCACGGGCCGCGCCCTCACCCACGCCACGCTCTCTCGCTCGCCCGCTCGCAACCACCACTCTATATATCGCCAGTGCTGGCTAGCTTCTGCTGCCAGTACGTACTTCGTACGCTCTACCGAGAAACAGAGGACGGCGAGGAGCCAGCCACCAGCTATCACAATGGCCACGGCGGCGCCTCCGTTCCTGTCCGCCGTCCTCGTCGTCCTGGTGGTGGCGCTGTGCTGCGGCAATGTGGCGAACGCGCAGACGCCGGTGTTCGCGTGCGACGCGTCGAACGCGACCCTGTCCGGGTACGGCTTCTGCGACCGGTCCGCGACGCCGTCGGCGCGCGCCAAGGACCTGACGTCGCGGCTGACGCTGGCGGAGAAGGTGGGGTTCCTGGTGAACGCGCAGCCGGCGCTGCCGCGGCTGGGCATCCCGGCCTACGAGTGGTGGTCCGAGGCGCTGCACGGGGTCTCCTACGTCGGGCCGGGCACCAAGTTCTCGCCGCTCGTGCCGGGGGCCACCAGCTTCCCGCAGCCCATCCTCACCGCCGCCTCCTTCAACGCCTCACTCTTCCGCGCCATCGGCGAGGTCAGTCTCCGCTGTTCGTTCGTTCTGTCGTTCATTTCGACCTCCATTGCGGCGGCGGCAAAGATGCGATCTTTCTGCTCCACGACATTGCGATTCCTTTCCTGGGTATGAGAGAATGTTGTGCCTTGCTTTTGCTTCTTTCCGTTGGTTCGTGCGGTACTGGGATGCGGCAGGTAAAAAGCGTGGATTACACTATTCCGATCCGTCCGGCGGCGTCTTTCCATTGGCGACGCGGCATGCATTCAACGCTGCTGCCTGCCGCTAACCTACCGTGTTAAAAGAAGCGCCGCCGCCGTAACATACATTTTGTAGTATATTTTTGCTCTTATAATCTAGCTAGCGTAGATGGCAGGTTAGAACAATACATACACGAGTTTGCATGCGTTTTCCTCGCTTCTTCGTTGCATACTCATACCATAGTTGTGCATTTTTATCATAGTGGAAAGTTGCACAAATTTTACTCAAAATCAGTGGCGACATGTGGAGAACATACGATAGCCACTCACACTCTGACAGCAATAGATTTCAGTAGTATTTTACACGCCACGCATCACTCCAGAGACTCGAGTCATCTTATAGAGAAGTGATGCAGATCAAGGAATGTGAATATAATTAGTACAGTAGGAGTAATGGAGTATGGTACATTGCTCACACAACAAAAGTGGAGCAGTGGATCATCATGGAAAGCACGGCGGTAGCACAGGGTAAACTCCGAGATGTTAAAAACGGCAAACGTGTGAGGTTCTTCCGCCTCTGCGCCGTCCGCGAATCACGACGTGATAAGCGTCACGGGGATTTGTACGTTGCAATCAGGCGCCCGCAGCCGCAAGTTGGGCTCGAGCTGCCGCCGGGACCCCCGCCCACACTGGAATTTATTATCCCAGTACTTTAAACATGTGATATTCACATCTACATGCACCAGTAGCAGCACAAATCTTTATAATTAGGCAGCCAATTAGGGGTATCACGGAGGACTACCTTAGAATATCGGATTAGTCCAGGGATTTTTAATTAGCCTTCACAACAGTGTTCTTCCATGTGTGCATACAGTACAGAGCATGGACAATTATTATTGGGGATTTCTATGTTTAGAACGGTCGGTGGTTAGCCATACGTGGCGGATCCGCGTACGCCATCCGATCTACTCTACGCGAACGGACGAGATCAATCGTTCGCTACCTTCCTCTCAGACCGCGAACGCCGCCGCCTTTCTCTCACGTGCGCTGGTGAGCGTCGCCTCCCACACCGGCGCCCTCCCCTCACTCTCTCGCCTCGCCGCGCTGCCGGCCGACCAAAGCGCCCACTAGCAGCTCGCCGCGCCCTCGCATCTGAGCGCCATTTGCCCTGCTTCCTCTCTCGCTCTTTTCGTTTGAGTCACCGGCCGACGCGCTCCTCACCGGCGCGTCGCCTGCTCCCCTAGCTCCGCTGCCTACGGCAGCACGTCGCTGCTCTAACCTCCCGAGCAACCTCTTGCAGCAGCTCTCCTCGCCGCTGGTCCGACTTGGCGCCCATGTACCGAGGTACTCTGCTCCGACCATCCGCCGCGGGCGTCCCCATCTCCTTCGTTTGGTCGCTGCGCCCAGCCCGAGCTAGCCATCCACCTACCCATGTTTCGATCTGCCCAACGTGCTCAAGCCAGCAGCTGCACCGCACCTCTACAGCCACCGAATCTATCATTCGATCTGATTACATCACCCAGGCCTATTTGGGCATGTACACTGTTCAACCCATTCAACAGCTTGGCTTACCCGCAAAAAAAAGAAAAACAGCTTGGCTGCTTGCTTAACTCAATCGTTTGTGTATGTGTGTCTGTTTGGTGGACGTGCTCGTATGAATTCGAACCACGGCAGTTTGTGATGTTTGCTCGTGTGTCGGCGGACCGTGCCGCGTCTCGCTCGACGTGGTCGTCAACACGCCGTCGTCGTCTCACTCGTCCACGTCGATTTCTTCGGATTTTGAGACGCGCATGTTTAAATTTGGCCTGATGCTGAGGAAGGACCCTAGGTCCGTCCAATCTGCAAGTTCCCCCGCTATTTTCTCATCGATAGTGTGATATAGTTATCACCCACGAAATCGATTTTACCTATATATTCTCTAAATAATAGTCATCACAAAATTGATGTAGTTATCTTACTCTTTAGCTAATATTACCCACTCAGTATTGATTGAGGTACCATATGTTTGTGATATAGTTATCACCACATAATCAATTTAGTTACCCATGTGTCCATGATAAAGTTACCCAGATACCCACCCGCTAATGTTGGAGTTACTCGTGTGTTTAGGATATAGTTATCATTGGTACTGATAGAGTATCCATATTATGATATAGTTATCATCATGATTTAGTTACATTATTATTTAGGTAATAGTTACCCACCTGGTAATCATGGAGTTACCCATGTGATCATGATTTAGTTATCATCACGGAATTGATTTAGTTACCCTACTTTTTACCTAATAGTTACCCACTCATTATTTATGGACTTACCCATGTGTTTAAGATATAGTTATACCAATGATATCGATATACTTACCCTACTCTCTATTTTAATTTACCCAACCAGTACTAATGAAGTTACCCATGTTTTCATGATAGAGTGTCCCCACAAAATCGATATAATTACCCTACTCTCTAGTCTTCAAGTAATAGTTGCCCATCCAGTAATGTATTTAGAGTATATGGTCACAACTAAGTCAATGTACTTACACTATACTCTAGCTACTCTAGTTAACAGTTACCAACCCAGTACTTCATGATGTTACCCCAGGTGTTTATCATATAGCTATCATCATGAAGTTAATGTAATTAGCCTACCCTCTAGGTAATAATTATCCACATAGATACCCCGCTCTCTAGTCAGTAATTACCAACTCAGTATCTATGAATTACCCCATCTATTTTAGACTCTAATGATACAGTTATCACGCTAATACTTAAGGTGTTTGGATGTTTTAGTATAGAGTTACCTACTTGCGCATTACTATACTGAAGTGGTAAATTATTATGAAACTAGGTGGTAAGTTCCTAACCTTGAGAAAATCGAAAAGAAGAACCAAATGTGAGATCTAGTTTCAAGTTGAAACTAATCGTTAATAGAGTGGGTAACTTGTATACATTGGATAACTCATGTGTTATCAACGTGGAATTTATTTTCGAAATTTCATCGCGGCTAGTCCATGGTGAAAACGGATCCTAAATTGGGTAATAAACGGTTTGAGCTTCAAAACTTTTTAAATTTGCGCTTTTAATGTTGACGAAAAAATAAATTTTGTCCTTAATCTCTACAGCATTATGCATTGACTTTCTGTGGAGTTTGATCTGCATGCACGAGCGGATCGCTAATATGGTGGTTAGTACCAGTGAGAGAGCTCTGCGTAGTTAATGTTAATCCCTAATTTGATAAGTGTGAGGCTCAGAATAGTCGTTGTCTAAGCGTTCTATAGTTAATGCTAATCTCACACCACACTTTTTAAATTAGGTGTTCTACCATTGAAAATTCGAAAAGAATAAGAGTGAGAATAATTTCAGTATGAAACTAATCGTTCATGGGGTGGTAACTTATATATTACAAGCTGTATAACTCACGTGTTACTGTGGTAATTTTTTTTCCAGAAAAAAATGTTCGAAACATATCAATATGAGATCTATTTCGAAGATCTCATCACGACTATCTAAACGGTTAAAACAGATATTAAATCGGATGAATGGTTTGAGGTACACAAGTTTTTGAATTTTCGGATTTCAACATTTAATGAAATGAATCAGTTTTGCCCCTAATCTCTTCATTCCACTGCATGCACGGGCTAGTCGCTCATGGGTGCTGGGTCACTGGGGCAGGAGGCAGGCGTTGGCATGTAAATTCCTTCGCTCGCTCACGCGCACACGCGCACGTGCGTAGGGCTAATTTGGTCTGGACGATAGTCGGTAGCTGTCGGAAACGTTCTATGGTTAATGATAAACATAGAACGGTCGTTGTGAAGTCGCGTCCTTATTTATTTCCCCCACCCGAGATGATACACTGACACTGTCTACTCGTGGATTGCATCAATTGGACGCTAGCATTGCCTGTCAGGAACAAAGCCCCACTTTTTTTTGTTGAGGCGTCCTGTCTCATGGGAATTGATTCAGACCAAAAAGCTGGTGCTGGTCCATGATGAAATTTCATAGTACTGGTATCTGAGGTCCATCCCCGGCCGCCGGCTCCGTGACGCTTTTGCCCAAGTGCGGATCACCGTCGACTCCACCCGCCCGTCGGTCGATCACCTAGCTCTTGTCCTCGGCCCTCGCCCAGTTGGAGAAGTGGCATTCCAACCACATGTAACAGACAAATGCAGTTTCCGTTTATGCTTCTAGAAATTTTGGAAAGAGGTTATTAGGAAGTTGTGTAAAGATAGGCTAAAATGGACTAATCGGTAGTTGATTTGAACGGCTTGCGTGCCTACCGTGCCAGGGTCCTCATAAATGTTTTGACTAGTCGCTGAAACGGGAAATTTGATTGCATTTTGGGAGATTAAGAAGTTGAGCAAGCTAAGCTAAGCTAGAATGGACTAATGTCTAGGTTTCCTTGGAGAAAATAGGGGAGGAGGCTGAATCGAACAGCATGCCTACCAACCATATTAAGGTTCTCATAAGTCGCAAAAATCCAGCAGGCACTGATCACCGCACAGACTCACCCCTCTCGTCGGCCATCCTCTTTTCTTCGATCAGTTGCACCTACCATACCATATCATCCACTACTTGTTTTGGCCAATGCACAGCTACCACTTCAGAGTACTGTGAAGCATTGCACACACATCTTGCATCTGCACGCCTCGCATGTTTCAGACATTGACAATTCGGCATTGTCTAAAGAAGTTAAGATGGTTCAAATTTGATCCGATAAAAACAATAACAGATGCTTTTTTGCGTGTGATCAATTCTGAACTGAAATTTTTAAAGATGTTTGAACTGAACTTGGTGCGCTGGTGCAGGTGGTGTCGACGGAGGCGCGGGCGATGCACAACGTGGGCTAGCGGGGCTGACGTTCTGGAGCCCCAACATCAACATCTTCCGTGACCCGCGGTGGGGCCGCGGGCAGGAGACCCCCGAGGACCCCTGCTGGCCAGCAAGTACGCCGTCGGCTACGTCACCGGCCTCCAGGACGCCGGCGCCGGCAACGCCACCGACGGCGCGCTCAAGGTCGCCGCCTGCTGCAAGCACTACACCGCCTACGACGTCGACAACTGGAAGGGCGTCGAGCGATACACCTTCGACGCAAAGGTAACTACCACGACACTGATCGATGCTGCCACTGAGTGTAGGTTATTTTTGCATTGGTAGGCTGTCATGATTGGTTGATGGCGATGTGAGGGGTGAGGTGGTGTGGCTTGAACTTGAATGCATTGTGCTCTTTCCTAGCTTTGCCGTTTTGCACCGGATTTAATGGATGTCTGACATGCTCGTAGCTGATACTGAGTCTGCTAGCTTGCTGCAGCTTGCAAGCTGTACCCGTACATCCGGGATAAGCTCACCTTTCTCTTTCGTTAATTTAATCGATCCATCACCATTTTCTATAGATAGATAGGATAGTTCGAATCAATGTCAAGCACTCTGTGCTCTAGAACTACAGTATATTTGTAGATCCGTTTCTTGCGACGCCGCACGCACCACACCGACAACAGCATTGCTAATTTATCTTGCATTCTTGCTTGCTTCCGTGGAAGTAAAGCTATGCCACTTCTCGGTTCGACAGCAACATATTATGCTGGTTTCAACAAGGAGTTCCAGTTTGCACACCTGATCCACTCCACTGCAACTTAAACTAAACACGAATATTAGTGTAGTATACTTAACTAAGGAAATTTTCCTGTCTTAACTAATGATTAGGGAATGTCTGGACATGTGTAATAGGTGGAAACAGGTGGTGGCGTGCTGTTAATTAATCACCAGAGATTCTGGTGGTTGCAGCTCCCGGAAATGGCAGATCGCGTCGACGCCACCATCGCCCAAAACGCATATAAACAATCCTGCATTTGCACCTCGCTGGCAACGTTTGGGAGCCCTTGTCCTAGATTCACTCCATTTTCCTATGCATCAAGGGTACATTGGGTGTTGTAGTATAATCCTATTTCGAGCGAGGACAGATACAGGAACGCAGCATCTTTGTTTCAGGATGTGTGATTGGTGAACACTAGGCAGATACAGTTGAATGATGGTGCGCCTAATCATATCGGTGTCGTCAGTCGATATCATGCATCTGGGCATGCTTCTCAGCAAACTGCACTCAAAGGATTGTCACTAGTGTGTGTGTCACTCACTCCAGCATTATTGTGAGAGAAGCAACATGTTAAACTTTCTGAATATATATATATATAGGAAGGCAAAAAAACACAAAGTAGCAGAAAAGAGCATGGCTGTAGTAACAATTCGTTTGCTCTGTAAATTCAGGTGTCGCAGCAGGACCTGGACGACACGTTCCAGCCTCCGTTCAAGAGCTGCGTGCTGGACGGCAATGTCGCTAGTGTCATGTGCTCCTACAACAAGGTGAACGGGAAGCCCACCTGCGCCGACAAGGACCTCCTGGCCGGAGTCATCAGAGGGGACTGGAAGCTCAATGGGTATCTCATCTCATCCCTGCTCCTTCGTTCAGTTTCAGAGACGCTATGCATTCTGAATTTCTGATGATATACATCCCTGTGTGGTTCTTGCTGCAGATACATAGTATCGGATTGCGACTCCGTCGACGTGCTCTACACCAAGCAGCACTACACCAAGACGCCCGAGGAGGCCGCCGCCATCACCATCAATCAGGTTCGTTCGTCCGTCACAAAACACGTCTGAAAGTCTGAAACTGTTCATTTTTTTTCTTTAACCTTCGAGAAACCGTCAGACAATGGTTGATGGTTCATTAGCGCAACGGCTAGCAGCTAAGAAGTTTAGTTCTAGACGAAATTAGCTTAGCTGCTGTAGCCATCAATTATCTGTAGCCATCAGATAATTGATGGGTTATTGGGGTACATCTTTTAAGCTTTGGGGACCTTGACAACCTGCAACCTGACCTGACGAAATCATTTGGTGTGACCACGCAATTATAGCAGATCTAACTTCTTAGTAGTTGGAAGTCATTCATGGTCCATGCAATCCAATATCGTTTAAGTGTGCATGCATTGTGTGTCAGTTTCATATTACTTTTGAGTTTTGACCAACGTCGATGAAACAAAATACACACAAAAAATTACTACCAAATTATATGAATCGAGGACAAAATCAGTTGATACTCTTATAGTTTTGTGTTGCACAAAATTCTAGTTTCAGATGCTTTCATACCTGACATTGCCAAATGGAATTGCGGCAGGGCTGGACCTGAACTGTGGCACCTTCCTGCAGCAGCACACGGTGGCGGCGGTGCAGGCCGGCGAGGTGTCCGAGGAGGACGTCGACCGGGCCATCACCAACAACTTCATCATGCTCATGCGCCTGGGCTTCTTCGACGGCGACCCGAGGAAGCTCGCTTTCGGCGGCCTCGGCCCCAGCGACGTGTGCACGTCTTCCAACCAGGAGCTGGCCCGGGAGACGGCGCGGCAGGCATCGTGCTCCTCAAAAACAATGGCGCGCTCCCGCTCACCGCCAAGTCCATCAAGTCCATGGCCGTCATTGGGCCCAACGCCAATGCCAGCTTCACCATGATCGGCAACTACGAAGGTATCAAACAAGTCTCTCATTGCTGGTCATGAATTTTGATTCGGTCAGATAAGCAGAGGAGTGGTGGACTAACTGTTTGTGCACTGACATTGCCCATCAGGCACGCCGTGCAAGTACACACGACGCCCCTTCAGGGCCTGGGCGCCAACGTGGACACCGTGTACCAGCCGGGCTGCAGCAACGTGGGGTGCAGCGGGAACAGCCTCCAGCTCAGCACCGCCGTGGCGGCCGCAGCGAGTGCAGACGTGACGGTGCTCGTCGTAGGCGCTGACCAGTCCCTTGAGCGCGAGAGCCTGGACAGGACGAGCCTCCTCTTGCCAGGCCAACAGCCAGAGCTCGTCTCCGCGGTCGCCAACGCCTCCAGGGGCCCTGTCATCCTCGTCGTCATGTCCGGCGGGCCGTTCGACATCTCGTTCGCCAAGGTCAGCGACAAGATCTCCGCCATTCTTTGGGTCGGCTACCCCGGCGAAGCCGGTGGCGCCGCCCTCGCCGACATCCTCTTCGGAAAGCACAACCCAAGTAAGTCCATTGCGCTGCATCGTTGTCTTAAGTACTTGTCAGTCATGTCAAGCATCCTCTGACATGTCTGTTTGATCATCCGCGTAGGCGGGAGGCTGCCGGTAACGTGGTACCCGGCGTCGTACGCGGACACGGTGACGATGACGGACATGCGGATGCGGCCGGACACGTCGACCGGGTACCCGGGCCGGACGTACCGGTTCTACACGGGCGAGACAGTGTTCGCCTTCGGCGACGGGCTGAGCTATACCACGATGTCGCACAGCCTCCTGTCCGCGCCGCCGTCGGAGGTGCCGCTGCAGCTGGCCGAGGACGCGTGCCGCGGCGCCGAGGAGCAGTGCGCGTCGGTGGAGGCCGCTGGCGACCACTGCGAGGGCCTGGCGTACGACGTGCTCCGGGTGCGGAACGCGGGCGCGGTGGCCGGCGCGCACACGGTGCTCCTGTTTCGTCCCCCCCGGCGGTGCACGGCGCGCCCGCGAAGCACCTGCTCGGGTTCGAGAAGGTGTCGCTGGCGCCCGGGGAGGCGGGCACGGTGGCGTTCAGGATGGACGTGTGTAAGGACCTGAGCGTGGTGGACGAGCTGGGCGTACGCAAGGTGGCGCTCGGCGGCCACACGCTGCACGTCGGCGACCTCAAGCACACCATGAACTTACGGGTCTGATCTGATCCAGGGAAAGAAGAAGATGCTAGCGAGGATGGATTTTATTTGATAGGACAATGGAAAAAAATTGGGTCGTGGGAATTGGTTAAGTGGTGAAAATAATTTAGGGGCGCCCCGTTGGGAAAGAATGTGATCAACGGGGAGGGTTTGGGAAGGGTCAGGAGTTCTTTTGCTACGGTTGTTGGATTTGATTCGATTCGTTTTGAATTGGATGATTGGAAGGGAGAAATAGCTCATTTCATCCATTGGATTCAATCCGATCAGATTCGTCTCTGGTTTCATTATTTCTTTCGACGAAAACAATAGGAATCTACGGTTTCCGGTATTCTTATCTCTTCCGTGTTTACATGATATAACTGTTATGCCTAATTAATAAAGTAGCCTTAAATTCAAAAAAAAGAAAGAGTGGACGTTTAGCATTCAAAAAAATTCCACAAAAGAGTGTACATCTACCTTCTCAATGCAATTGAAAGTAGATAATAATGCTTCTCTCTCATCACAGTATCACACGGGAATCAAGCCCAATAATATTCAACAATGGTCTCCTCATTTTCTACATGCACTTAGCTCATTGGAGGTGGGGTAATTAAATAGGGAAGAGACAATAACTTGCATCTTCACAATGCATTTTCTACTCCACTCCATAATTTGTCTTAAAATTTCTAGATGTCGACTTATTTGAGAACGGAGGAATATCTGCGCTAGCAGCCCGTCGCATCGTGTTTGGTTACCTAGATCTGAAAAAACAAGGCCCGACCCGTTCAAACAAAAGTCCCAATCCGCGTTGGGCATCCCGAGAATATCTGGTGGAAACTAACTTTCAATAGAAACCAGTGAAAACCATGAAAAAACATGTTTAAAAATTCTAGAAATTTCTTAACAAAAATGCATTACGTTGTAAAGGTAGAGTTATATAGACATGCAAAATTGAAAGTTGAAACTCAAATTTGTTTAGGAGATATGAAAACGACAAATTCAGCAATGAATAGTAGTTCAGCAGTGAATAGTAACTTTTGGTACTATTCACTGCCAAATTTGTCATTTTCATAGATCCTAAAAAGTTTTGAGTTTCAACTTGGAAATCTTCCCAACGAAGTGCATTTTTTTAGAATGTTTTAGAAAATTTAAACATAATGTTTTCCTGGTTTTCATCATTTTTCATTGAAAGTTGGTTTCCACCGGATACTTTCTCGAGCATCCCCTCTTTCTTTCCGGGAAAGAGCGACTTCACTCGCGTTTGAGTTCCTGTACATGATGTCCAGGATCTGAATCGAGCAAGACAGTGACTAACCTTAATAGCCGCTGCGACGACGACGGAGTTCACGGCTACGAGCTGAGTAGAGACGACGGAGATGTCAAAAATATCACATACAGCAAGCACATAGCTGCTAGGACGGCGGAAGTCACAGCAGCGACAAAGCCTGAAAAACACACGTACCCTAAACACAGTCTACCTCAATTCAAAAGTTGCCTGCATCCAGACACATGGAAACTTTTGGCAGGGTGACAGCAGAAGATTGTTTTGAGCTGACAAAGCCGTTTTGCACAAAAGAAATTGAAGAAGCTGTGATGGATATGAAGACAAACACAGCACCAGGGCCGGACGGGTTTCCGTGCTGTTCTACAAAGAATTTTGGCCAAAGTTGAAAGGCTCTGTTAAAGAAATGATGATGATTTGCATGCAGGGAAGCTGAACCTTGGGAGACTTAACTATGGGGATTATCACTTTGTTGCCGAAAGTTCAGGGTCCTAAGGAATAAAATATAGGCCTATTTGCTTGTTGAATGTGATCTTCAAGATTACTAGGGTTTTGATGGACAGAATCACCAGGGTGGCAGATAAAATCATTAGTATTACTCAGACTGCTTTCATCCCTGGGAGACAGATCATGGAAGGGGTGGTTGTTTTGACTGAGGTTTTACATGAGTTGCATAGCACAAATGCGCATGGCATTGTGCTGAAACTCGATTTTGAAAAAGCTTATGATAAAGTTCAGTGGTATTTTTTGAGAGAGGTGTTGAGGAAGAAAGGCTTCTGTGAACAGTAGGTGCAGTGGATTATTTGGGCAGTGGAAACGGTAAGGTGTGCATCAATATAAATGGGAGAATGGTGAGTTCTTTCGGACATTTCGCGGTTTGAGGCAGGGGGACCCCCTGTCGCCCATCTTATACAACCTGATTGGAGATGCTCTAGGAGCTATGATTTCAGCAGCAAAAGAGAAGAACCATATAAAAGGCCTGGTCCCACATTTAGTTGACGGCGGTCTCACCCATCTGCAATATGCGTGATACGGTGGTGTTCTTAGCGAATGACGAGCAGTCAATTGCGTCCATGAAGTTTATTTTGTATTGCTTTGAGGCAATGTCGGGTTTAAAAATCAATTATGAAAAGAGTGAAGTTTTTGTAGTGGGAGGAGATGATGAAGAACAGAGAAGAATTGCTAATCTTTTTAACTGTGAGGTTGGGACTTTTCCTTTGAAGTACTTGGGCGTGCCAGTTTCGTGCAAAAAGTTGCTAGCTTCTGATCTGAATTTTGTGGTGACAAAATTCAGAAGAAACTAGGTAATTGGCAGCATGTATCCTCGGGAGGGAGAAAAACCTTGATTGACTCTTGTCTTAGTAATGTGCCTACACATTTGATGGGATGTATATGTTGCCGGAGGGGGTTCATCATGGTGCGGATACGGTAAGGGCTGATTTTTTCTGGGAAGGCAATGGTGGCAACATAAGTATCATATGGTGAAATGGGATCGGCTTGCCAAACCTAAAGAGTTTGGTGGGATGGGTTTCATGGATAGCAGAGTTAGAAATGTTTCTTTGCTCGCAAAATGGATTATCAAGTTGGAGAGAGGAGATCAGGATTTGAGTTGTCAGATCTTGAGAAAAAAGTATTTGGGGGGTGGTAGTTTCTTTGTGTCTGTGGCTGCTGGGCGTCACAGTTTTGGAAAGGGCTCCATAACATTAAAAGTTGGGTTCAAAAAGGGATTGCTAGTTTTTGGAGGATGTATGGTGTGATAAAGTGCCGCTGAAATTTTGTTTCCCTACTCTGTTTGCTCACTGTGATAACAAATTTGCTACTGTTAGGGAGGTTTTGGGACAGGGACAACTTAATCTTTCATTTGTTCGCTCGTTTGGTCCGAGGGAAGTTGAGGAGTGGGCAGGTTTGCAGAATTTGATGAGAAGTGTGTGTTTGTCTGAGGCCCGATGTGGGGTATTGGGCGTTGGCTGACTCGGGGAAGTACATAGCAAAATCTTTGTATGAATTTATCCTGAATTAAGGTGAAAGACACCAGAATTTTGGAGCTTTGGAAAACTAATATACCCATGAATTTTTTTTTTTTACTTGGATGTGTTTTAAGGGGAGGATTCAAGTGACTGTGCACTTGAAAGCTAAAGGATGGCCTGGGGATTTGGGGTGCTGTTTGTGTGGGGAGGTAGAGTCGGCTCGGCATTTGATTTTCGGGTGTCCTCTGTCTCATTTTTGCTGGTGGTTCGTCAAAGAAGCGTTTGATTGGCCACATCCGCCTATAGATTTTGAGGATTTTGTTGAGATGGCTCTCAAAAAACCGGGGCGGTTGGTAATGATGCTAGTTGGGCTTTGTTGAGTGCCATGGAGTGGGCCATTTGGACCTCAAGGATTGATGTTGTTTTTAATCACAAGGTTGTTGTTCTGTTTTCACTAACATTTACAAATGCATATCCTATCTTTCGCAGTGGAAGGTTCTCTTGCTGGAAAAGCGTAGAGGGAACTGGGATGGGATGCTCCACAAGCTTGAGGCAACAGCGAAAAGATATCAGCTACTGGAGGTTTCTCGGAGGAGGGGCATTTAGTTTAACTGTTTTTCGTTTTCTTGTTGTTCCTTTTGCCTGCTGCTGTAGTTTGGTTACTACGTTACTGGCTGTGGTGTTTTGTACCCAGCTTTTCCTTTTCGTTTTTTCGCTTTCTTTGTATAAGACTCTGTTTGCTGGCTAGACCAGTGTGTGTGGCTTTCTAATAAAGTCGGGCCCCCGGGTCTGTAGTCTAAAAAAAATTGACCGTCAAAATGAAAAACTTACAACACATAAGGTGTGCGAAACGTCGAGATGAACCTGCTCGTCAAAGTTATTTCAAACGGTCAACCGAGATAAATTTGACAAAATTTGTCTAAGAAATTCCGAACATCGGTTTAAAATTGAGAAGTTATAGTCGATAAAACTCAAAACGGAGTGCGGTAATAGAACCTTCTCGTCGACGAGCATATTTTTCGTGCAAATAATAAAACCGCTTAGATGGCTACATAATCGTGGCGGAAACTGAGGAATGTTTTTGGCTGCCATGATTCATGAACCAATCCGTACCATCGCATGTCTTCAACACAACTACTACACGAGTACCCAGATGGTCACGCTCTACGCCAAAACCGACGGCACCGCAAGTCCAGTCCAAGCAAAGGAGAGATAAACGGGGGACGTCTCACCTCACCTGAACCTGAGTGACGATGACTCTCGGGCTCTTGCACGCAAGCGGCGTCGCCATCGGCCACCAACCCTCCCTCGGTCGCGTCCGACGTGGCGTCGCGGACTGGGCGGTGTGGTTGGATCCACCCGGCCGAGCGAGGTGCCCGGCCCCGGCCAACCAACACCGGAGGCTCCACCGCCGACGGCCTACCCGTATCCTCAAAGGACAACGACAAGTATGCTCTGGCTCGGGAGATCGATAGCCTTTTCGCGGGAAGGACCTGGTAAGGTCCCGGAAGAATGCCGTAAACTGCACCTTGACATCACGTAGATCACCACTTGATTAGGCTACTTGTGCGACTTGTGTGTAGGTTTTTTTAATTTAATCTGAACCAGGTCTTGTAATAATTTTTCCATCGTGATCTGCACCAAATCTCATTGAAAAACACGCGTGGAAAATATCGAAAAAGCTGAGGAATCATGCTTATGTATTATATGATGGAGTTTATGCTTATAGAATTTGGTTTAAAAAGAGTTGTATGGACTTTTACTAAGAAAAACCGAGTGCAAGATATACATGCGCCCACGCACTCACAATCACACAACATGCACAATTTCAGAGTTTGATGGCGTTAACACAAGATATGGAGGGTGTGCATGTTATATTTTTATTAATTACTATTTTTTCTAGAAACCTGGTCAAACTTTACATTGTCTGACTTTAAAAAATGCCTTACTTTCAGGACGGAGGGAGTATACACATATGGGTATTTCAATATTACATGTTTTATCTTTTGACGAAGAACTGATGTAAAATATTATGGTGCCAAACATTAAAGCTTTTGTAAAGCCTGATGCAAAGTGACTTAAATGGTTGTTACCATGTTGACATTTGGGTGAGCTCACTGAAATACTTAGTTTTTGTGACTTTGGCGAGAATTGCACCGACGACGTCAACCCATGCGCCCCTGCAAGGACGCCATCTGTCAGTTGGCGAGAACTGCACCGACGACGTCAACCCATGCGCCCCTGCAAGGACGCCATCGGCATCGACCTCAACAAGGACGCCATCCACAACGAGTCGCCCGCGCTAAGTCGATCAATAGTCACGAACGGCGCACAGACGGCTCACCGGCAGCAGCTGTCCGGTGATGCCGCCGACAACGTGTTGATCAAAATGGGCCGACCTTGGTGCTGGCCGAAACTTCCGTGGACATACTTGCTGTTGGCCGGACTTGATTTATTATCTTTATTTTTTGCTAGCAGGATTTGGTGTTTGCATCGATTGTTTTGCAAATGCAAAAAGTTGATAAAAATTGGCAAAATGGACCGTCCGTTTGGGGGGTGCCGGTGTGGGAAGCACCGGAAATGGGCCGAACCCCAAACACAGACATAATTTGGGAGGTGTCGGACAAAATTCTAAGGTGCCCGTGGAGATGCTCTTAAATTCTTCGTTTTGCACTGTTTCTACCATTTTTTTTCTATTACAAAGCTATGAACTTCATCGTACGGAACATCTTTTGTGCAGTCCGCACCAAACCTGAAGACCCTGAGCGCATTGTCAAAACACTTTTGATTGGACGAATTTCGGGACCTAATTGCATTGCACAGGCGAACTTCAGTCCCTCCACAAAATATCCAAAACGTGCTGGACTTCACCACAAGAAACCGGTCACTTCGGAGCGGAACTTACGTCAGCCTCGTCGTATATAAAAGCCTCGCAACTCGCAAGACAACAAATCTCCATCTCACAACAACTTTTACCTTCTCTCCTCTCCTCTCGTCACGCACAGGATATATATACCGCTTCTCTTCCTTCTCCACCGCGGCGCGCCACCGGCCACCGCCGTTGTTCTCCGTTCCGGTAATGGTCTCCATATCCAGTCTCGTCTTCACGGATCACTGATGATAGACGGTCGCCATACGTAGCTCTCGCCTGGCGTGTGGTGGCATCGAGAGATGGACGCCGGCACGTGTCTCCGGGCGAAGCCCCGTGCCTGGGCTGGACACCAAAAGCCGCACGGCTTTCCACCGGCTACAGTGCCGGCGGTGAGGCTCGCCGCAGAGAAGCTGGCACGGCGGCGACTGGTTTGCGACTCCGATGCGGCGAGGAGCACGGATCCGATCCGTGGTGCCGGACTGAAGGGCCTGCGTTGCAAGAGATCGTCAGGTACCTAACCAGCTCAAACATTACCTTAGAGCACCGCTGCACGGATGGTGATCTGCCGCCTTCTCGGTGCAAGAAAGGTTAAAGCGGGTAAAGATTACGTGTCAACGACCATTGCAAACTTTGTTTGTTTATGTTTGTTTGTTTATTCTTTGATGATCAAGTCGCGGACAAATATGGTATTGGGTTCGGAAAAATATATATGAAAATCAAGAGGGCAACTTTGGACCACAGAATTTATCAAGCTTTGTTCTGATTTAACAAACGGTTTCACACGCCACTTGTGCTTTCAAATAAGCACATGAGCCTGAGTTTGTTGTGCCTTTTTCTTCTTCAGGAAACACCTGAGCTTTTATTTTTTTAAAGAACTAAAAAAAGGACGAAACACCTGAGTAACTCAGGTTTGGTACCGTTGTAGAAAAATGGTCTTAACGGGTTTGTGCCTGCAGCAGCCACTGGCACTTGTTGCATGCACGCTTCATAGGACATTACTAGAAAGTTAGGACAATCCCGTGAGAATTTCGTAAAGTATCCGGATTAGTGGTGCAATCAGTAATAATTGGGGACCTTGGAAGCTTTTCGTTCCACATCAGTCACCAGCTGCAGATAGCCATTGAAATGGACACTGAACCTAAAGACACAGTAGCATCATACAGATAATTGGTTGATCTTGCTATCCAAGGATTTTGACCTCGCATGCATGATTGATTGCAGGTACTGAGAGAGTACATTACTCTGCTGATGAAGCTCTCGTACTAAAGGTTAGGAGATAATGTAATGGGGGTTTTCCTTCTACAAGTTTACATGGAGAAACTCAAACAACTACATATTTTGTGTTAGTATGACTGACCTACATGTTAACTGCAGCAAAAAGCAGAGGATGTGCTCCCTTACTTGAATGACCGATGTGTCTATTTAGTTGGTTAGTTCTTACCCCTGGCACCAGCTCTATACTCGGCAAATCCCGACATATTGTACTGCCAATATGATATTTGTATACATTTATGTATAGGAATGATGGGTTCAGGCAAAACTACAGTTGGGAAGATAATAGCTGAAGTACTAGGTTATTCATTCTTTGACAGGTCTGAATTTCTCTATGATAACTGCAGCAACTGCTAAGTACCAACCAAGATGTTCTTTGAACTATTTTGTTTATCAACGGTTTTGTGATGCTACGCCGGTGCTTTCCTTTCAGTGATAAGCTGGTTGAGCAGGCTGTTGGTATACCGTCGGTTGCTGAGATTTTTCAGGTCCACAGTGAAGCATTCTTCAGAGATAACGAGGTGTGCTTATTTATCTTGGGAGACAGTAGGATATTATCTCTATTTCGTTCCTATTGAGGATTACGGAACTACTCGAAGTTCTAGAAACTTCATTTTTCTTCTCTCTCGCATGATTTAATTTGCCATTCTCCACCTATAATACAGTAGTGGTCTACAATACTAAGCTTCTCTTCAACTACCTGATAAGCAAATTTGCTGATATCATCTTATTTCATTCGACTTCTCAAGAGTGAGGTACTCAGGGATTTGTCTTCAATGCATCAATTAATTGTTGCAACTGGAGGTGCGGTGATACGACCAATCAATTGGTACTTGAAGTGATAAACTAGCCCGAGTTGCTTTTCAAGGCAATGCTTACTAAGTTTACTGTGTAAAATTTGCAGGAGTTATATGAAGAAAGGGCTCACTATCTGGTTAGATGTTCCACTGGATGCGCTTGCAAGAAGGATTGCTGCAGTGGGTACATCTTCACGCCCCCTCTTGCATCAGGAATCTGGTGATCCTTATACAAAGGTGCGTTGCTACTGGTGATTTTATATATATGTAATTTGAGTTTAGTATGCAGACAGAGCTAATAACTTTATTGTTTTCTTATGCAGGCTTATGCGAAGCTCACAACACTTTTTGAAAAAAGAATGGACTCATATGCTAATGCAGATGCCAGAGTTTCCCTTGAAGGTACGTTTCATAAAGAAGTACAGAGTTTAAATAACATCGCTAAACATAATTTTGGTTTTCATTGTGCTTTATACTACTAAAAAGGCAAAAATGACTGAAAATTTGATGCTTTCAGCTCATGTTCAGTTTTTACTCAATTGCTGAATATGATGCAGATATCGCATTCAAACAAGGACATAGTGATGTAATGTATTGACACCAAGTGCCATCGCTATTGAGGTATTTCTGAGTTGGTTGAGATGATCTTTCAAACTGTTCCTGACTGGACTTTTTACCTTCCATTCTTACAGGCATTGCTAAAGATGGAGAGCTTTCTTACCGAGAAGGCCATGGTCAGAAACTGACCTGTTCTCTCAGTGGTTCAAAAGAACAACAACAGCCAACGGTTCTTGTTCGTTGTACTCGAGAACTGGGCGTCGACCAGTTGGCAAGGGCAGCGGTGCGCGCCCAGCCCACCAGTGTTCGAGTCCCCGGACTCACATATGGTGCTCATGGTTGTTTCTTCTATAAACAAAAATCAACAGGGGCTAGACCCTGTTGGTCTTTTTTTTTTTCGTTGTACTGCCTTCGCATACAAGACAAAGACAACCTTCTTGATATAGGCGGGGCTTATTTGTTCACCGATATGAAAGTGTATAACTTGAGTTTCTACTTTGTGTAAATGAATATGTAAATATCTCTCAATAGAGACAATATTTGTCTTGTCTTTGTACTGTGGCAGTATACTACAGTATATGGGATTTGACAGTAAATAGCTACACAGCACTTTAGTTTTATCTCTCCCTTGTATAATGTATATTTTGCAACAACCAGAATTTACATGAATCTATTCTTTTGAGGCGAACTATAAGTCTGTAGTATTTTATTGAGTATTTAAACAAATTTCATCAATTACAGCACACAGGAATTACAGTGCCTCCTTTTCTTTTGAGGTATGTACATGTTCTCTCAACAAAAATGTACATGGCAAAGTTACGCATGGCAAAGCCAATAATTAGATGGTGGCCTTTACCATAATGCTACAACATGGGAAACTGTTCTCCTTGTACTTGTAGCCGTATTTCAAAGGACGGATAAAGAGTAAAACATTAGGAAGGAGAGATTGTGAACGTGTACCTATACGCTTTAACTTCATGTGAACATTCTTCTAATGGTTCTTGCAACAGCACGAGATAAAACACGATTAGTCAAGTCTGCGGGCAGGAGGAGAAACTGCTGCTGGACTCTGGTGGAAGCTGCATTGGAGAAGGGTGTGCACAAAATGAGAGGTGGCGTGGAGCCAAGAATTTGCAAACTACGTGCCACATGGACTTTGATAGATAATCTCATCCAACACGTAAGTTCCTTCTTACCTCAGGTATGACAGAAAGAATTGGCAAAAACTCTGGAAGAGACCTCATTTCATGTAACACAAGAGAAACATCATCCACGATATCATCTCCTTTTTCATATCGAGAAGCCTGCAAAAATTGAATGATAAATAATACAAACAAAGCCTACACAAACGTGGTACATTCTTGCAATGTTAATAGATCAGCTGACTTGTTTTACTTGCATCAGACATGAAGTACTGATAGTTCATAAGTGTATATTTTTTATGGTTCATGTGAAATCTGATGCAAGTACTCACCCAGTACCTCTCACTGCACACACACACACACACACACGAAAAAAAAAGTACTCACCTAGTATATGTGCTCTAGCTGAATAGTTGATTAATAGTATCAACACATATATGGACAATAAAATGTTGCTGAACGTCATAATATAATGTCCGTACAACCAAATGATGTAAAACCTTAAAGCATCCTCAAATATCGGGTTGAGGCTGGGGTGTTCACGCCAGTTTTAGGTGTACTAAATACTACTGATAGTACTGGTGTTGCACTGCTTAGAATTTGATAGCACAGGTGAAAATTTGAGAAACCATGTTTGAACACCACTAATTTTATATCTTACTTTTACCTTTCCTAATATTAGTCAATGCCTCATCTGAAAATTAGATTGGCATCTCCTAAGTCAGTTTCAGACATCATTGCAGCTCATCAGTTCATGTAATTATCACCTTAAGTAGCATGTTGTATATAAAAATTCCCATTTATCTTTTCAGTTGAGTCCACAACTCATTTTTGTCTGAAAAGGTTGTGGTTTATCAACAGCAAGCTTGCTTTGTTACGTAACATACTCTGCTGTAACCTGGAAGCATTTTATCCATTCCATCCTCTGTTGAAAATTTTACTTACTGGAGATGAGTTTTCCTTCTGAGGAGTCTTTGATAAAGTAGCAGAAGGCGATGTAGATTTCTCAAATTAGTGGCCTCCTCATTGTTCAGTGATGGTGATGGGCTGGTGCAAATGGCAATCTAGAGTTGCAGCAGACGTCACAGAACTTAATGTGGCCACTCCAAGTGCATCTAGTCCCTGCAAACACTAGACGCTTGAGAACGCATAGCAAGAAAATAGTACTATATGTGTATAAATGGTGTCTGATTTCATTTCAAGCATACATGTATGATGCCAGAAAGAATTCCTACTGTACTCAGTAAATCAATATTAACCACGGATTGGCCAGAAGATGAACCACGTCGAGTACTTTTTTTGAATTCTATATTATTTGGAACAGACGCATTTCTGCCTTGTTTGCAAAACTCCATGAGAATCTGAAGAACTTCCCTACACAAATTGCTAATTCAAAAGCAAAGAACATATAACCCGATAGCTGCCTGCCACTATGACAGCATTAATGGCAAGAGAAGTGCAAAGGTGAATCTTAACCCTAGGTCTGACCTATGTTGAATAAGAAACTCCATGAAGGATGAAGCCGAGAGGATGTGAAAAGTGCACATGTAACAAGCTAACTGACCTTAGAAATCTCTTGAAGTAGCAAATCCTTCACAAAGGAACCCTGGAAAGAGAGTTCCGTACTGGCTGATTATCTGACTAGTTCGATATCAAATAAGTACCAATCTTGTTCAGTTTTACCTGTTCAGTGAGTGTAAATGATAGCACTTGTTTAATTGCATATCTTGAACTATCACTATCTTCTTCTTGATTTGTGACCAAGGACTGCTCTGATCTGGCCCGAGTGACTATAAAAAGAAAAGAAAAATAGTCATGCGTCAAGAAAGTAAAACAGAGTTCATTAAACTGGAAAGGACATGTTTTCCAGTCCCAAAGATTTGCCAAAAGGTGGCTGGTTTCCACGCACTTTACAGAATTTAGTAAGAAAAAAGGCATTGATCATAATCGGTTATGAGTATGCTAAATCGTCATCGGCTCAATGAAACAATATATCAAAAAACGCAGACCACTGTTTGACCAGAAAGCAGCGACAACTGACTGGTTTCCAAGATGAAATTGGCTAGAAAAGATGGGCTGCTTCCACATGTCTCCAAAAAAAGCCTTTCATCAAATTACAAATAGTGAAATGTTATTCATGCCATGACAAGTAAGGTCAGCACTTAGGCAGCATATGCATATACATGTAAGGAAACAAACCAACCTCAGTTAACAAAGATTCCAAACTGTCAATCTGGAAAGTGCCATCCTGCAACACATTTTAGTTACAGAGTGTAAGATGTTTGCTATATAACTAGCATAAGTTGCAGTAGACAATCTAAAAAATGAACCTGAAACAAAATAACTTGCTATTATGACCACATGATATCATTACAGTTTAAAATTTCCGAAGACAGTAAGGACTAGGGAAAATAAAACCTTATAAAGTAGTGTGTTCAATGTTGATCGAAGATTTGGTGAGCTGTCAGTGAGAACTTTTCTTGCAATCCATGGGTAGGAACTGCTCAAGACTTTGTAGTTGGGATTGAAGCTGATTGCAATGCCTTCCAGGACAGCAAGGCTAAAAACACATGTAAAGCCTCTCAGATGTAGCACAAAAAGATCGTTTAAAAACTAAGTAAATATGAAAAGACAATCTGACTTCTGTCTTCTTGGAAGCAGTTTGCTAGTTTGTTGACCACTGTAAAATGTAGTGACTCGTAACAATACCTAAGCTATGAGAAAAAGTTACTACCTTCGGATTACAAGAGAGAAGTATGAAGGTATCTGGAACTTGAATTTATACCTGAAACAAGGTACACTCTAGTTAATGAAATAAACTTATTGAGTGTATGCACTCAATTTCATTGTGCATAACTAAGATCAGTACATTGTTTGCCCAAGATTCCCAGACAGATCTCCAAAACTTATATTTTGAACTCCTTTGTTAACAGCACTTTCAAATACACCTGGGACATATATGCCAAACAGAGAGTAGTGAGTGATATGCCAAACGGAGACGTGCTATTATGACCTATTTCTTTAAACTAATTACATTTCTTAATATTACTGGCATTCATCTGGAACTGGAGTACCTGTCAATGCCTTTGTCACTTCATCTTTCTGAGCAGTTGGAGGAAGCAAGCTGCAAGATATTGAAGACATGTCACATCTACTTTGTTATGGTGATGTCCAGCAGGAAAAGGAAATTTATTTCTGACAACTAGCATCCAGCAGAATGTACACATTTTTCATAAGTTTGACGATTTAAATGTTTTTCTCACCCAAGGGTAATAAAATCTTTTGCTAAACCATCAAAATCCCGGTTAACCAGATGTAGACAAGCTTCAATAAATCCATCACGCAGTTCTTGTCGGAATTCTCCCATCATTCCAAATCTACAGTGAATAGAGTATTTCAGTTAGCTAGACATAATACTATATGTAATTGGTGGTAAAGTGTAAAGCAGAAAATTATCGACCCAAAAGTTATTAAGCTTTAAATGCGGGTAACCTCTGTAGAAACAATAAAGTACCACAATTACCTAAGTATGCTAGCTTCCCATCAACCGTACGCAGAAGATTTCCAGGATGTGGGTCTGCATGATAAAATCCATATTCCAAAAGCTGGGAAAGTGAACAGTATACTCCAACCTACAAGGTAGCAAACATTAGCAAATCTAACTGTCAAGAGTGTTTAGTGAGATACCATATTTACTTGATTTATTCAAGTACTGATATGCACTGCTTTACCTCAACCAAATATTGATCTCTGACTTCGGATAACCTTTCCCCTAAAAGATCATACTACATTGAGTCAATAACTAGTTATATATGCAAAGTGTTCATATTTGGTTGCTAACAAGTAAATAAGATCATAGACTGCACCTCAACCCATTCCATGACAAGAACTCGTCGCCTTGTCTGTTCAAGATACATTTCTGGAACCATCACGTCTCTAAGTTTCCCATATAATTTTCTGGCGCAGAAAGGAAAGTACATGATTAATATTGGTGCTATACGCCAAACATAAAACTTGTGCATTGTTCTTTGTTTCATCACATACACATACGTTGATGAACCTATAACTGAAATATCACAATAGAATCCTCAGTTCTTAGCTTCCCGCATGATATATTTTTGAGATGCTTAGTTGCAAGAGTAATTCTATGATCAGTTGTCCTTCACAATTCTGGATGTAACAGAGTAAAACTATTTTTAATATTTCAGTGGAATGGTTATCCTAGTGATGGGTTTCCTGGAGGCAACAAGCTGGTTTAGCGATTGCAACAGCTTAGTCAAATAACAGTTGTATGCATGTCAACAAAATAAACGTTACTATGAAAAGTTATATGTTGATTTTTCTTCCTGAAAACATTTTACTGACATAGTGTTCATAACTTCATATTAGAACTGGACTTTGGCTTCTCAATAAAGAACCTAACCTGAACCTAAGTCCATTTCTTGCTTCTTATCTATAATCCATCTCCTGCATCAAATGCGATTTACCTGTATTCAATGTAAAGATCTAAGAATATGCGGATGATTTAAAGAAAACTAGATAGTAGATAGCTACAATGTCTTGGAAATGACATAAGCACACACTTGCCAGACTCAAAGAATGATAACATTGTGCCAAATGCTTTCAACTTTAACCAAAATGTTTTACTGGATTCCCCCAATCCACAACCCAGTATGCATAGTGTTTTGGCAATAATTTTCTAGTTAACTTCTATCTTCTACATAGTCTACTGGAAGCATGCTTAAGGAGTACCTTTAATGGCCCTAATTGATGGTTATTTTCTATACCTCTATCTTTATCTTCACTCTTAACAAAATGGCAATTGGCGACTGTGGTCCACCTACTGTTGATTACGCCACATGCTAAGATATAACACAAATAGTTGATGAAAATGGATATGAATACTTTGATTTTGCATGAACGACTGAAAGATCTTAACTACAACATAGTTTGTAATCCGCACCAATGCACGGGAACTGCGCAAGGACTTTTAAAAGACCCTAATTGACGGGGGTTTCATAACTCTACCTGACCATGTCTCATGCCAACACCTTCATACACAGTATGGCCAAATTGAGTGCTTCATATATTGCATGACTTGGGGCTGGAGACAGGGGAGTGAGGAGCAGAGCAGCAGCCGGTGAAGGAGAGTTGGGGAGGAGCCTGGGAGCATGGGAGCAGCAGCAGATGGTGGAGGATCAGACCAGCAGCTGCGGCAGCCGGTGGAGGAGCAGAACAGCAGGTGGAGGATAAGATTAGGAGCTGGAAGGAACAGACGGTGCTGCAATGGACTTGTGGCAGCGCCGACCGGTAGGCAGGCTCGTGGCCAAGAGAACTGGTTGGCGGTAGTCGGGGCTCTGTTTGGGTTTCACGGGGGAATCTGGACCAGTTCGATCTAGGATTTTGTTGGGGCAACGACAATATTGAAAAAAAAAGAGTTGTGGGGCCATTTTTTGAGTTGATCGACTCAGAGGGGTGACTAGTCGAGATTAGTCATGACTAGTCGAACGAGTTGCTCGACTCATCCAACTAGTCGAATCGAACCTTTGAGTCGACCTCCAGCGACTCATAGACTAGTCGTGGACTAGTCGCGACTAGTCGTGCGACTCGTAATCCTTGCATGAGTTGGAAAAGAGTAATAAATACATGTATAGAAAAGTTACCCGAAATAAGCTTGATGCCCATTCGTCAAGCACAGCCTACATGCAAGGTAACAAACATATAAGATTGTAAGTAAATATAATACGACTAAAAAATATAAAAATAAGAGAGTAAAAATTTCATTTTTAAAAGTACTACCTCTGTCCCCAAATATAAGACGTTTTGGTGCCCAAATATAAGATAGCCCACCAAAACATCTTATATTTGGGGACAGGGATAATAGAATTTTCCCTTCCATTTGATCTGTTTTCTATCTATCTTACAAAGAGACAAACTGTAGAATTTATAGGACTCCAGTTTTACCGGAAGATCTGTGTTCAGCTTGCGAGCCTTCCTGGCAACACCAGCAAGGAACCTCAAGATATAGATATCCAAGGAAATCACGGCTTGGACACCAGGCCTTTGTACTTTGACAGCAACAACCTTCCCATTGGAACGTAGCCTAGCTTGGTAAACCTACAACAGTAAAAATATTCATGGTTAATTACTACGGGTTCTGAAGTATGATTAAAGTCTTGAGATTCGCATGGTCCTTATCCTACTAGTTTGTTCCTTTTTCATTTAGCTGCTTTCAACCTCTTAATACATATATGCAGTTCTTCTAAATTACTTTAGGGAAGTGTAATATGCATAAAGTTCACTGAGACTGAGTTGCATATTAGTTTTGGTGTTTGAAGTTCAAATATGAACAAGCTCGACATGCACCATACAACTGAACTCGAGTACGTAAACACAGCTGACTGCAAATAGTCACGAGAGATTGCTCTGATTCTTCTGTAGCTAACATTGGTAAGTTGTGATTATTAAGTCGTAAGAGAAGAACCCTCAATGCATCACAACATGATAGAAAAACAGACCTGCCCAAGAGACGCAGCAGCACCAGGCTCTGGTGATATATCAGAGAAAATCATGTCCAGTGGCATCGCAAGCTCCTTTTCTATAATATCAAAAGCAACCTCGGTTGAAAATGGTGCTATACGATCTTGAAGGAGCGAAAGTTCGTCAAGGTATGCAGGAGGAATCACATCCTGCAGCAAAAGACACAAAGGTAGTCACATCCCTGGTCGTCAATTATCCGATTTTGAAGAGAATAGCCAGTGTGTTCTCTATAAGGTCATACTGAAAACACTGCAACACTGCTACTGTTTCAAATGATGTAGCAATATCCATTTGACAGTTCATATTATGCCATTCACCAAACAAAGGATGAAGATACGTCGGTTACTTGAGGGACTGGTGAAGCTCACCGGCCGTGACGAAACTGCTTGTGCAATCTTCACAAATGCCTGTCATCAAAAGAGCATAGCATCACATACCCGCTAATCACCATCACCTACACATGAACGAGGACATGCACGGCCACGCATTGTAACTTGTAAGAGAAAGCATACCGGGCCAAGTTCCAGCAGTATCCTCCTGAGCTGAGAAGCCCTGATCTGCAGCAGCAGCACCACCAAATCATCCCGTGAGTCAAACAACGGCTAGGTATTTAATCGAACAGTAGCCGCGCGTCCTGCGCCTGTGCGCGAGACCACTAAAGCAAGCGTGACACGAGGCGGAAGACCAACCTCGAACATGCCGTCGGCGCGCTCGTTGACTGCGTCGAGGTACCGCAGCGCGAACCAGCGGCCGAAGGAGGCCCCGATCTGCAGCGAGCGCCGGAGCACGAGGAGCGGCCGGCGGCGGTAGACGGCGGCGATGCCGTCGATGTCGTACGCGGTGGGGAGCTCCCCCTCGGACGCCAGCCGCCCCTCCTCGAAGAGGTACCCCGAGCACCGCGTGAAGGCGTCCTCCTCGGCGGTGCCGACGCCGAGGGGGGACGCGGAGGCGCGCGGTCGCCGCTGAGCGCGCGGCAGTGGTCTCCGGGCCGCGGGCCTGGGCTGCAGGGCCGGAGCGGGGAGCAGGTGCGCGCGAAGGAGGAGCATCTCGCGACGTGGTGGAATGGAGATTGGGATTGCTGCTGCGTCGGAGCGGGGCGAAGGGGAAGGAGAAGACGAAGTGGGGATTGGGCGCCAATGGAGTGGTTTCCAACGGCGTGATTTATTGCGGCGCAGGATTTTCCGTGGAAAATAAAGGTTTTTTTTCAAACTAGCGGCTGGGATCTTACCCTCTGAAGCTCGCCGGCGAGCACCGTTGCCGCCACAGCTGGCGGGTCGCGGCGGCGTCCTCTTCGGCGGCGGCGTCCGGCGTGGACCTCAAGGCGCTCGGGTCCGCCATTGAAAAGGTGAAAACACGGCACCAGTTCGCTCACTTCCGAGCTCGGAGATGAGGTGAACGGGATCATCGACCAGAGCTGACTGACGATGGTGAGTTGCGTTGTGGTGCAGAAGGACAGCGAGGAGGCCAAGCAGGCGCTAGAGCAGCTGAAGGAACTCGGCTGGGCCAAGCGGTGGAGCTCGCAGCCCTACATGTCCCGCCGCACGGTCTGCGATTTGATCCATCAATGCATGCGGTTGCAAGCACGGGCTGCTGAGCTGATGAATTAACCTGTCTTGTCTTGTTTCTGAACTTTGAACAGACGTCTCTGAGGGAGCTCACCACACTCGGGATAAAGAACGCCGAGAACCTCGCCATCCCATGTGTTAGAAACGATGTAAGGAACAAAACCCTGATGTATACTATAACTGAAAAATGTTCCCGATTGCTGGTTTTATTGGTGGAAATATATCAAATTAGCACTATAACTGAAGAATGTAATTCTGCAATTGGTTTGCTCTGATCATGCAGGCAGCGTTTCTGTTCACGGTCGTCGGCACCACCGGATTCCTGGCCGTCCTTGCAGGCCAGCTCCCTGGGGTACGTACGTTCTCCCTGCCTCTCACTCTGTTATGAAACATCCGAACACTGACCTCAATAGACAGCCAAAAAATCGTTTTGATCTCAAAATAAAAGAAAAATGTACTCTACGTCGCAGGATTGGGGCTTCTTTGTCCCCTACTTGACCGAAGCATTTCACTGGTAGTGTTGGCTATCGGTAGCATTTCTCCAGGGTATGTTGCTTCTGACATAGTAACAAAATGTTTTGTCAGAGGACTAGTTTGCATGTTCAGAGAGAGATATTTTTCTCTAACATCTGCAGAAAGAACTAGTGCTAATGTTGCATCCATCATCACAGCCTTCTGCAGGTCGCAATTGGTTCTTTTTCTTCCGTCTTTCCTGACTACCAAGAGAGGATTGCTAGGCACGAAGCCGCACATTTTCTGGGTATGTCGCTATTTTCTTATGCAACAAGAGTGTATCGCTGTATGATCTGCACCTAGGAACTTACTGACTGTAAAGTTCTCTTTCTGACTTAGTTGCCTATTTGACCGGCCTACCAATCCTGGGTATTCTCTGGACATCGGAAGGAGCATGTTAATTTGGTCGATGAACAATTAGAAAAGTTGATATACAGTGGTCAGCTTGATCAGAAGGGGCTGGACAGGTAGTTCTTATGTTTTAACTATGTTCAGTTTTGCACACTCCTGTTTATCCATGGTGCATTCGGTTCAGTTGCTGCATCAAACTGTGGATTGCAGTTTAACCTGATCATTACACTGACCGTGCCTAAATAAACCAATATAAGATCATAGTTATGAGAAGCTGCTGACTGAAATGTATAAACTTCGCCAGGTTAGCAGTGATCTCAATGGCCGGGCTGGCTGCTGAAGGGCTGGAGTACGACAAGGTTGTCGGTCAATCAGCCGACCTCTTCTCCCTTCAGGTGATATACAACTTTTTCAGCTCATTTTAGGTTCTGTACTTCACAGTCTCATTCTGAAGTCTCCCGAAGAAAGCACCTGAACAAACCTTTCTGTCTGTCGGTCGGTCTGTAGAGATTTCTGAACAGGACTAAGCCCCCGCTAAGGAAAGAGCAGCAACAGAACCTTACCAGATGAGCAGTGAGTGTTAACCATCATCTCATTCTGAATTATCTTATGTGAAAGCTTCTTCGATACATGATGTACTGATACAATGTCGATGTATTATTTGGTTCGGCAGGTCCTGATTGCTGCGACACTTCTGAAGAACAACAAATCGGCTCATGAAGCTCTCGTATCCGCCATGTCGCAGAAGGCCACCGTGCTGGGGTGCATCGAAGCGATCGAGAATGCCTCCTGATTACAGTGTAACTTACTTGAGTTTCCTAACATGATTGAGGTAGTTTGTTGTTGTCAAGAAAGGGTGGAAAGATATATATCAAGCACTGAAGAAAGGGTTTTTCTTCTTCTTCTTCAATGACAATCTGAATTACATCATTCTGTGCCTCACTGTCTAACATGAGCATTTTTATAGTACCCCTATGCTACTAGCGGGACTGCGGGAGAGAGACCAGTATGCAGACATAGACAAGATGGGCAACATAATCTGGAGGGGATAACATATGGCATTTCCCATCAGTTTTGATCACCCGACAGATCTAGCCATCACTGTTGCCGATGCTAGTCATCGGCAAATCAGTTCGAGTAACATCAGGAATGCCAATCGGTGGCAGAGGCGACGCCTCGATCATCGGCTTGCCCCCTCTCTTCAGTGTACCCTTGATCATGTCCCCCAAGGACTTGAAAGGATTGCTGAGTTTCCTCTGCACCGCGAGGAGAAACGACACCTCGTTGAACTGCCACACGGCGGTCATGACGATGACGGTGCCGAGCAGGATGTGGGTGATCTTGTTCTGCCTCTTGATCTTGTCCAGGTCTTTCGCTATGTCGCCTAGCCCCACCTCCTTGCCGCTCTCCAAATCCTGATGGGAAACAGATGTAAATAAATGCAGATGCGATCAGAAACAATTCCCAAGACCTGAAACAGTTCAGATGTACAAGTAACACCTATGCAGCATACCTTGGAGAGCAACGAGGAGAGATGATCTTCCTCTTGATCCCGTGGAACCACGGAGCCCTCTTCTTCCCCGTGCTGCTGCTGCTGCTGTTTAACCCTGTTCTCCTCCAGGACGCCATGGATGACTTCCTGCAACAGCTCCTCCTTCTTCCTCCTCCTCTCCTTCTCCCCACCGAAACCACCACCGCCGCCAGCGTCTCGCCAGGTGGCCATGCCGACGCCCATCGAAGGGGAGAAGAACAGATGTGCCGGAATCACTGAAAACAAAGTGCTTTTCTACAAAAGAAAACAGAGGAAGAAGATGCACGCCTCTTTCCCAGTGGGAGATCAAAATTATAAACTAATGTCGCTGTCAAGGATCCTGAGAGAAGATGTTTCAGGTTGCTTCCAAACGGGTGCTGTAACTGGGCGAAATGAGACTGTCAGGGTGAGCGACCGCTGATGCCGATGAGGTCGAGAGGACGCGGGATCCAAAAATGGCGCACCGGCGCTTGGCCGGTAGTTGCCACGTCGCCAGGGGTAGGCGTTCGCATGCGCGGCAAGGGGAACTCGTGTGAAGAGAACTCGTCTGCGCGCCACGTGTTTCTTCTGCATGTGCTATACCTACTTCCACTCTTAAGTGAGAAAGTGTATTATGCTCCCGAGAATAAGTGAATCTGGTCTTTAAAAAATCAAAAATAATATTTACAAGTTTAAAAAACAATGTGAAAACAATCCCGGAGGTGTTCAATGATGTATCAAGCATGCGCGTAAAAAATAAATTCAATACATCGTCCTGCGCTACAAAAAATGAGAAAATCAGATAAATTTAGAGATTTAAAAATATGTATATTCAGATTCACACTTTTGTCTTTTTCTGTATCTTAGAATATAAAATATTTGAAGTTGATTTTCTGAATGTTTGTGGAATGCTCCATTGGCTACATCCAGAAATTTTTGTGAAATTTTCTTTGAGACTTATAAAAAATATTCTTCTAAAATTTATAAAGAAGGAAGATGGCTAGAGGTGGGTAGAGGTGCCGAAGATCGCTAGAGATG
Organism: Poa pratensis; assembly: GCA_947311845.1. Classification (NCBI taxonomy): domain Eukaryota; kingdom Viridiplantae; phylum Streptophyta; class Magnoliopsida; order Poales; family Poaceae; genus Poa; species Poa pratensis. The sequence continues at coordinate 13,505,910 of CAMZMU010000053.1, forward strand.
GGTAGAGGTGCCGCACCTCTACCCATCTTTAGCGATCTTCCTTCGTTATAAATTTTTAAAAGAATACGGTAAGGCTAGACGCGACCCGCGCGCACAACAAACTTGTGAATCGTCTTGGAGATGCAGTCACAAGGACTACAGCGAAAAGAAAGCATATCCACCAAATGACTTGCTTTCCGATCGCAATACCAAATCGGTTGAAAACTGGTGGAGCGTCATACATTTGCTTTGCAATAAGTTTCATGAGTGTCATGAGCAAATTGTGTTGAGCGATGAGAGTGGCAAAAATGACTTCGACAAAGTAGGCCCTTCATGTGTAGATGGCCATGTGAATTGCTTTTAGTTTGCATATGTATTTGACTTGTGATCATTGTGTAGTTGAATGATGTGAGTGGATGGCAGAAACCCTTCAAATTGATGCATTGTTGGAGGCAATTCAAGATTGTCCGAAGTGGAACAAACATCAGCTTAGTTTGAACGACAAGTCTGAGGATGGGGGCGAGGGAGATGAAAGAAAGATCCTGGGCCAGCGCGGATCGGCCAACTGGTGTCAAGGCATCCAAGGCGGCAAACAAGACGGCATCCTCGGCTCCGTCCAAAAGTCGATCGCCATGTACGTTAAGGAGGTGGCTGCGACGTCGGCTAACAAATTGAAGATGCACGCCGATAACGAAGAAAATGGCACACCTTTTTCGACATACAGAAGACCAAACTTAAGGCCTCATAGAGGAGCGAGAAACGTTTGCTCATGGCCACCAACACTAGTGACATAGCCCCAATCAAAAGACCTACTTCGTGGAAGAAAGGATGCGCATCTAGACGGACATATCATGTATGCCCGGAATTGAGACTTTTTATTAACGCATGCATCCCATTTACATATGACTATAAATAGAAAGTATGGAAATTACTCATCGTCATCCGATTCGGTCTTGGGTGGCGAGGTTCCAGACCCGTCGTCCTCCGGCGTGGCGTGCGGAATTGGTGGTGTGCAGCCGCCCATATAGGTGCCAGCCATGGCTGGTTTGCACAAGCCACCCGGGGCAACCACGGGGACCAAGTTCCCACATGTGACCAAGCCGGACGTGCGGGTGGAGTTGCGGCTCGTCGTCGCAGTGGCGTCTTCCTCCTCCGGATCCGGTTGGGCCATCGTGGCATCTTCCTCATGGTCCGGCTCGACCACCACGCCCTCCTCTTCCATCTTCGGTTCCGCCACCACGGCGTCCTCCTCCTGCTCCACCACCATGGCCTCCTTCTCCGGCAACGACATCGTGAGCGAGGTGTGGGTGTGTTGCACGGAGAGAATGTGAGCGATGTGCGGCCGGCATCGATGCGAACAAGGGGTTAAAAATTATGCGAAGCAACAACATCACCACCCCGAAGCGACGCACGAAGCTGAAACGGCGACATCACGTCTCTCCAGAAGCCTAGTTCCCACGCGACTTTCGATGCCCACAAGGTGTTTGATGTGTGTCCTCTGTTTGGGGCGCCACTGGAGAGAACACTTTCCAATCTAGCGAACACATGTCCGACATCCTCAAAAAGGGCTCAAGTGGGGTGCCGGACACGAATTTGGTGGAGTGTCGGACACGAATTTGGCTGCTCCTTTTGGAGTTGGAGATGGTCTAACACGATTGAAGTAATTCTAATTTTTGTCGGGAGAAAAAGGAGATACACAATCAATAAAAAATGGAGATACACAATCAAGAAAAAATCGGTGTGTGGTTTTTTCTTGTACGTCAGTCTGAAACACAATCTTCAGTACCTCGTTGACTGCTGAACGCTGACTGAAGTTGTACAGGTACAGAGAAATGTGAGCAAAAGACAGCAACCAGATGCACTTGAAAGTCTGAGGCCACAATTTTATCGTTCAAACCTATTGATCGCAATTTTGTGTGCATCGAAGCTCAGAAGACAGTCCAATGAAATGAGTAATGATGAGACATCACATAATAGATGATATCTAATGCATTTACCAGAACCCCAAGATGTCGTATTTTGTTCCTGAGAGTAGATTACAGGCTTCTGGTTACATGCTTGTCTCTAGCTTAGTATCAGTAGCTCTAGATACTACGGTACAGTTAACTTAAGGGAGTACTACAGCCCAGTACACTACATCGTTGCAGAGATCTATACATTTCAGAGCCTTGCACAACGCCCGGACTGGCTACTGTCCATACAGACATCAAGGAAATTCGACTACAAAACTGTAATCACTCAGATGATCGGAGCTCTGTAGCATAGCCATGGTGTCCACCTCTGAAGAAATACGATCTCTAGTAATTAATTCTATACTATGATGCGTACGTAGCGTCTGTCTAGTAGCAGTACAAGAGTATGTATCTACACGCGTATGTAGTGCATGTGTGCGCACTGGATTCAGGCGTCGTCGGACCAGTCCTGCAGCTGGCCGTCGGCGAAGAGCGCGTCGACGACGTTGTCGATGAGGGTGTCGACGAAGGAGTTGCAGCCGAGGGTGAGCATCTGCCCGATCCGGCCGCGCGCGCTGGAGACCCACGCGAACGTGGCGGCGGAGGCCACCACGGCCAGGCACACCCCCGTCGCCTCCTCGATCTGCACCGTGTCCAGCTTCTTGAACAGCGAGTCCCCGTCGTCGCCTCCACCGCCACCGCCGTCGCAAACGCAATCTGAGAGAGGAACAAATTGTTAGCCGCTGGTCTCCAAGCAAACAGAGCGGGAAAAGGCGGAGCTAGCTAGGCGCGCACCATGGCGAGGCGGCCGGAGATGGTCTCGAAGTCCTGGCTCTTGCGGGAGCTCTCGATGTAGTCGGCGAGCGACGCGAAGAAGGGCGCGCCCCGGGCAGCGTCCCCGACGCCGCCGCCCTCCAGGACCTCTCCCGGCAGCCGCTTCCGCGTCACCGCGTCGCTGGCGCTACTGCCGGCGCCGTACGACCGGAGCGTGGCGAGCCGGGGCTGGAGCACGATCTTGCAGACGCCGTCCCGCTTCGACTGCTGCTGCTGCGACGATGACGCCGCCCTCTGCGGCACCGCCTCGCATACGATCGCTCGCGCCACGGCCGCCATGGACTGGATTGAACTGGATGGATAATGCGAGAGGCTTTGATGATTGACGAGCTGCTGGCGCTAAGCTTCTTGGGGTTGGCTTGAGAGGAAAACGCCGGTGAATGCTGGACGCTACACTCCTCGTCGTCCTTTTGAAAAGCCCGGGAGCGACAGCTAGGGTGTACGACGTGGCCGTTCACCGTCCCGGTGAATCTGCGAACCAGACGGTAAGGATTCACGGGCCTGTGCATTGTGTCGCGTTCCGGCGAGTTCCGGGAATCCACGTAACCTCGCGCTTAGCCGACACGCAGGCCGGCGTGGGAGGCTGCGGGCCACGCGGACGTCGCGAGGTTCCTAGACACAGGTGTCGCTCTCTCGCGATAGGATTATGGGCGCCTTCTGCACCCTCCGATTAGTATCGGACGGTGGGTTTACTCTTTCTATGCCTAACCTTTTACTCTAGGATAGCACTACCCGGCGGCGCCGCATACGCAGCCTTACCCCAGTTATCCACTGTTCACATGCCATGCCTTTAAATTTTTGCTTATTCTTTGCATTGTTGCAACAATTTACTTCATGATATTATTTTTTTAAATACTGACCGCTAGCTCTACTAATTTTTTTTGTGAAACTAGCACCAACTTGTTCAAACAATTTTTTTTATAACTTAGTTATCAAACATACCCGCCAGTTTCTCCTCTCAAAAGAAACGAAAACACAAGCAGATTGTTTAGAGCCTTTACCAGATTATTTCAAAAATTTATCATGTTATTTACGAACAGCTACCATGTTGTTTCAAAAAGTTTTTTGGATGGACGTACCGGTTTATTTACGAACAACTATTGAATTATTTCAAAAATTCATCAGGAATTTCCAAACAATTACCGGATTATTTCAAAACTTTATCATGTTATTTACAAACAGCTACCAGATTATTTCAAAGTTTTGTCATGTTATTTACGAACAGCTACCACATTATTTCAAACTTTTATCAGGTTGATTATTTCAAAAGTTTATCAGGTTTACAAACAGCTACCAGATTATTTCACAATTTTATCATGTTATTTAAGAAACAACTACCACATTATTTCAAGTTTTTATCAGGTTGATTATTTTATAAGTTTATCACGGTTTACAAAAAGCTACTAGATTATTTGAAAATTTTATCAGGTTATTTACAAACAGCTACCGCATTATTTCAAAATTTTATCTGGTAATTTACAAACAGCTACCATATTATTTCAAAATCTTATTAGCTACCATATTATTTCAAAACTTGATCAGGTTATTTACAAACAGCTACCCAATTATTTCAAAAATTTATGAGGTTATTTACAAAAGGCCACCGGATTATTTCAAATATTATCTGGTTATGTTCAAAGAGCTACCGGATAATTTCAAAATTTTATCAGGTTATTTACACATAGCTAACAGATTATTTGTTTTATAAGGTTATTTACAAACAACTACGAGATTATTTCAAAAATTTATCAAGTCATTCGGATACGGATACCATAGTTTTCAAGTAAAACTAGCATATTTCGTATGTAGCTACCATGTCATGTTTTTCACAAAATAGCTACCAGGTTCTCAAGTGTGATGAATCTGTGGATGTAGCAAGTAGTACAAGCCATGCTATGATGCATGAGCACTAGGCTGTAGGCTGTCGTAGGTACAGATGCGTACTGTAGTGTGTCTACTGGAGTAGTAGCTAGTTATTGCGTCCACCGGTACAGTTTTCTTTTTTCAGAGCAGACCCGAGCAGCCACGTCAAATCGAATTAAACGGGCTAGCGCAGTCACGGAACACATATACAAGGGTGCGTACGACGCGTTTCCGAATCTCAGAGCGCCGCACGCAAGGACGCGCGGTGCGGCGCCTGTGAGTAGATTTTCCCTTTAGGTCCTGTTTGGAACACGGGAATTCTACAGGAATTTCACAGGATAGGATTTTCAAAGGAAAAAAATTCCTTTGAACCCTTTGGAAAGGGATTTCCATAGGATTGACTTCATGTGCTTCACGTTTCGTAGGAAAAATAACATGCGCTCCGATCGAATGGAAAAAATCCTGGCGCGAACTGGAGCTTAGCCCCTTGTAGCGCGATGCCTTTTTTTTCTCTCTATCACGTCGTACACTTGGTTAGTGGTTTGAAATTCAAAAAGTTTCCTATGCATTTCCTACCCTACAATCCAAATAGCTACTTTGGATATTTCCTGTGTTTTGAGTTTTCATAGGATTTGAGAGGTATGGCATCTCAATTCCTCTATTTTTCCTATTCCTACGATTTTCCTATCCTGTGTTCCAAACGGGGCCTTACTCTATTACTCTAGTTTGCTATCCAATGTTTTTTTTCTTTCTAAACACAGTACAACGCAAACGCCACAAGCGTACACACTCATCCCTATAAACGCACGCACGCACACCCTACCCCTATGAGCACCTACGAGAGACCGAGTCGGCGGGTCGAGTCTTGAGATTGACGAAATCACCACGGCGTCTCGCTGTCGACGGGAACGTCGTCTCCCACTGAAGAATATTCCGCCTTAAATGAGAATCACCAGCATCAAACCTAGGGTTTGAACTCTGGTGGGCTGGGGGTACAACCACCCTCCTAACCATCTCGCCACAGGCAAGTTCTCGCTATCCAATGTGTTATTACTGGGTACAGTAGTGGAGCCAGGTTTGGAACAATGGACGTACAGTTAAACAAACAATGGGTGTGCATAGCTCAAAAAATAACTCTAATATTCCCAATTAAGAGGTGTACTGCTATATGCTTATTATGTGAGGTTTGAATTTCCACGCTAATTTTTTTAGGCATGTTTCAACGGACGATCTGATCTGGTAGTGAAAGTTTAGAAAAATGCAACACCTATTCAATGCAGATCTTCAATTGGTTGGTCCACCGTCGACGCCTTCCCACCAACGACAGACGTTTTCGACACCAAGCTCGGCACGACGCCTTCCCAGGTTGAAGACATTAATCATCTTCTGTCGGCTGCCACAAGGCTCAGGAAATGTGGCATCAATTCAACCCGAACAACACGCAACAAATCTCCACTGAAGAACTTTGGAACGCCTGGTGTGGCAGCTATGCAGAGTCTACTAGTTGTACTGTCGTTGCATGGAGCATATGGAACATGCACAACGCCAAAGTTTTCACTGGGATTGGTGAATTGCCGATGCTCGCTCGAGTAAGATGTATCGAGGATGTACGCTTATGGGCGTATCGATGTAATTAGTCTCCTGTAGCTAATCTGCTTAGAGCTTGGTGTATCTCTTTTGAACCACCCTGATTTATCTTAGGTCTCTCTCCCTTCATATAATCCTCTTCCCCCCCCTTAAATATTTCTGACCCGCACTCCACATATGAAGGAAATATAAAGGTTCACACTGACTAACCGCCCGCCGTAGTTACAGTAAAAACAAGGTTTGAATTGCCCTAAACAATGGGTCTACCCAAGTATCATGTGTCTCCGCCATTGGTGTTGCACATCGTGCGAGTTTAGTGATTGAACTACTCATCTTGTAAGAGCCAAGTGGCAAATGGTGTGTTTTCTTCATCGGCAAAATACACGTTATGGAATTGTGATGTTATTTAGAGGTAACTAGGTAAGAGCCGCTCCAACTTCCAATCGTACAAAATGCGTGACTATCTACAACATGTGGCAATGAAGAATACTAAGGCTATCCCAATCTCATCTCGAAACGAATAAGAGGAGAAAAAGAGTAGTATAAGGCCATCGCTAGCTTATGCAGGATCAGATCATGTACGGCTCAGAGACTTGGATTGATAAAAGTACACCTGATCAGGAGAAATTAAACATACACGATTCATCGAATCACTGCTTTATTAGCCTTACGAGCACGACGGAACAGCTAAGACACGGACTCGATCAAGATGTTAAGACAGTGTTACAGGGTACGCAACGAACTGAAAGATTACTGGGCCACACACACATACACCCTGCTTAGTAAACACCCTTAGGCTCGGCAGTTAACTCGATCTTTAGATACCATCCCGATTGACTTGGGCGCCTGAGCCTCCTGACACCGGGAGATTCCTGGACCTGATCTCGACGACTTCTTTGTTCCGAGGAGGCTCTCCAAATGCCATCTTGCTGGGATCATCTTGCGCACCTGCAGGAAACACAATCAGACGTACCGTACACTGTTAGCAAACTCCATCGCAGCTACAGAGCTACTGGTTCCAGATTGGACTGGGGGAGTGTCATGCAAAGCTTGGCTACCTTTGACACCCTTGTCGTCCTCGGCGCGGGCGCCGTAGCCGTGACGCGCCCGACGAGGCCGTACAGCATGTCCACGAGCTGAGCAGCGAAGCTGGCCATGGGAGCTAGCTGGAGCGCAGCTTGATCAAGCTGTGTCTGCTACTATTGCTGCCTCTGATCCGAGGGCTAGTTGCTTGCGCTGCTTTGCTACTGCTCCGATGCTTTGAGCTTTGAGCTTTGAGCTGTGACTGGTGAGCCCTATCGCCATCGCCGGTGCGCGCCATTTATACGCGGCCCGGGTCACCAACCGACCGCGCCTGTCGGCGATTGCTTTGTTTTTCGGATAAGTGTACGACGAGGGAATCAGAATTTCTCGATTGCCCCGCGCCCACATGTGTATCATACGATTCACGACGGCATTCTGTAATTCCTGCACGACTATAATAAATAAACGAAGAGTTGTTGGTTGTCCACGATCGCCTGGCAACCGATTCCATGATCCACGCGAGCGATTACTGAATGAGCGGTGAACAGTGGTGAATCATAGGGTTGCCGACTACAAGATATCCCTTGACAACATTCCCTGGTCGCATTCTTATATAATCCTCCAAATAGACGGCACCAGCTACAAAAGGATGTGCAAGGGCCGGAGAGTTGGGCCGTGTTTGGTTTCTGCATCACTTTTGGCCTCCTTGTATCCGTGATCCAGCAGGGACTGAACGAGATCTGTGTCACGTTGTGCAGGCCATTTGGTTGCGCACAAAAACTCAGCCAACCCCGTTTCGCTAGGACCAAAAAAAAAAAATCCCAGCTGTTTGGTTGCTAACATTGTCATTTAAGTCATAAACCCAGCGTTTGGTTACACGTTTTTGGGTAGTTCTGCTCACCTTGCATCACCTAGTGGTGAGCTTACCAGTTCAAGGTTCACATAGGAGCATACAAGCATTACGCGAAGAGCAAATAGGCAATGACAACGAACTGCACGATGATGATGAACTCTTTGAGGCGGTCAGACTGATCTGTGCTTGAGATTCGTCCGCTCCAACATTAGTCACGGCTGCTTTGCGTTCTTCAGTACTCGTGATCGCATGAACGATCTCTAGGATGATGTTCATGGAGTAAGCCTGCTCTGCCTGCTCTCGAGTTGCCAACCTTTTGCAGCTATCGTTGGGGAAACCGTCAACTTGAGACTTGGTAGCGTCCCAGGTATCGAAGACTCCAGTCTTCCTGCCTCTAAACACCACATACCAGTACAGAAGTGAAGAACAAGTTAAGATCATGCCAATATGAAAGTAAGCAAAGCATGTATTGATGATCATATGCCTAACACTAACCCAGCACTTCTGTTGTGTTGCATCCTATGGTGTCAACCTATCACCACATCAAAATAGGGTGTAGTACTACCACCGCAAGTTCATCTACTGAGGGGTTAGCATATGTACCACCTCAGGTACCCAAAATATACAGGCCATACGAAGTTTTGTTGTCCTAGCTACCCAAAATATACATCATCATCACGATCATCATCATCATCATCTAGCATGCCTGCACCACCGCCACCTCCTAGTCCTGCTAGTAGTGCTTGTTCAGGAAGTTCTGGAGCCAGAGCAGACGGTGGTTTGATACGTCTCAAACGTATCTATAATTTTTGATGTTCCATGTTGATATTATACCAATTGTTACATGTTTTACATACACTTCATATCATTTTTATACATTTTCTGGGACTAACCTATTAACAAGATGCTACAGTGCCAGTTCCTGTTTTCTGCTGTTTTTGTATTTCAGAAAAGCTGTTAAGGAAATATTCTCGGAATTGGACGAAAATCAACGGAGGTCCCTATTTCACTGACACGTCCACGGAGTCCAAAGGAGAGACGGAGAAGCGCCAGGAGGCGGCCACACCTAGGCTCGGCGCGGCCCCACCTCCTGCCGCGCTGAGGGGTGGTGTGGGCCCCTCGGGTGGCCTCCGACGCCTCCCTTTCGCCTATTTATTCCTCCCATCTGGAAAACCCTAAATACCTGTGTCATATTTCACGAAAATGTCCAGAGGCGCCGCCGTCGTCAACCCTAACTCGGGAGGGTTCTGAAGCTCTTCCCGACACCCGGCCGGAGAGGGGAATCATCACCGGAGGGCTCTACATCGCCATGCCTGCCTCCGGAGTGATGCGTGAGTAGTTCATCCTTGGACTACGGTCCATAGCAGTAGCTAGATGGTTGTCTCTCCACTTTATGCTATCATGTTTAGATCTTGTGAGCTGCCTAACATGATCAAGATCATCTTATTGTAATGCTACATGTTGTGTTTGCTGAGATCCGATAAATATTGAATACTATGATCAAGTTGATTATTAATCTATGTTACATGTTATTTATGATCTTGCATGTTCTCCGTTATGCTTTGGCCAAGTAGTTGCCTGTAACTCCAAGAGGGAGTATTTATGCTAGATAGTGGGTTCATGCCTCCAGTAATCTGGGCGAGTGACAGCAACGTCTAAGGTTGTGGATGTGATGTTGCCACTAGGGATAACATAACAATGCTATGTCCACGGTCATATGTATTTGTTTACATTACGCACATTACTTAATGCGATTATCCGTTGCTTGCAACTTAATACCAACGGAGACACAGATGTTAACCAGACGGTGGATTATTAGTCATAGATGCGGTTGGATAACGGTCTATATATATTATCGTAATGCCCAATTAAATATCATGGTAGTCATCTTGTCATTTATATGCATTGTCATGCGCTCACTATTTTATCAATTGTCCAGCTGTAATTTGTTTATCCAACATGTTATTTATCTTTATGGAGAGACACCACTAGTGAACTGTGGACCCCGGTCCATTCTTTTACATTGATAAAACCACCAACTGCAAACAATTGTTCTCTTTTACTTCCTGTAATTAAATACTATTTTCCACACCATACGTTTAATCCTTTGTTACAGCAAGCCGGGAAAATTGACAACCTTCCTGTTTCGTTGGGGCAAAGTAGTTTGATTGTGTTGTGTGCAAGTTCCACGTTGGTGATAGAGCAACGGCGCCACCAACAACTTTCTGAAGTGCTCCTACTCCTCCTGGATCTGACAACCTTGGTTTCTTACTGAGGGAAAACTTGCTGCTGCACTGCTTCATACCTTCCTCTTGGGGTCTCCCAACGAACGTGTGTTTCACGTCATCAAGCTATTTTTCTGGCGCCGTTGCCGGGGAGATTGAAGGCTTCTGCAAGGGGAGTCTCACACTTCCAATCTCTTTACTTTGTTTTTTGTCTTGCTTAGTTTACTTTTATTTTATCTTGTTTGCTTTAAATTATAAAAAAAAACAAAAAATTAGTTACTTGCATCTAATTTATTTTTGAGTTATCATGTCTAGCCCTGCTCCTTTTACTGTCATACCACCTATAGGAGAAATTATTACGTTTAAACAGAAAAGTGGAGAAACATTTAAAAATGCTTGGGGGAGAATGCTTGAATTGCACAAAAAAGTGCAACCCAAGATGGATTTGGGAGTTCTTATAAAAATTTTCTACTATGGCTTATTCTCTCTATATCAGAATGTTCTAGATGTTATGGTAGGAGAAACTTTCTCTGAATATGATGCAGCAAAAGCTTATAAAATTTTGAATGGATTATCAATTTTTCCCATGATAGATGAAAGTGGGATGTTCACTAAGTTAGAGAAGATGGAGAAGTCGCTTGATGAATTAACTTTGAGCTATAACCATAAGGAACAACCCCTAGTCGAGTTAAAAAACGATTATGAACCATTCATTGAGATAAGTATTGGTACTGAGAAATTTCGTGCCTACTGTGATCTTGGTTCTACAATGTCCATTATGCCCAAAATGGTTTATGATTTACTAAATTATGATAATATGGTTAATTACCCTATTTTTCATTTTCATGCTGATGGGACGATCACAAAAAGTATAGGGATTATTAATGATGTTAAGATTACTATTCAAAATAAGACCGTCCCTGTGAATTTTATGATTCTTGCAAAATATCCTAATAATATTGTCCTTGGAAGGTCCTTTTAAAAAGCAATGGAGGATTTATCAATGCAAGGTATGGGTTTATGAAATTTAATGCTCCTATTAATCGAAGGTTTTTCTTCCCAATTAAGAAAGATGATCCCACTGAAAGGTTGGGAGATTTCAATGTCTTTGGTAATACTTGATGCATACTTTATGCCTAGCTAAAAGGCGTTAAAGAAAAGCGCTTATGGGAGGCAACCCATTATTTTTATTTCTGCAATTTTCTTTTTATTGAGTCAAGGTGTTTGTTTACTTCTGTAGCAACTCCTTTGTATCTTTAGTTTTTCGCATTGTTGCGCCAAGAAGAGTCTCTAATGATAAGATGATGCTAGATTTTGATTGCTGCGCAGAAACAGATTTTTGTTGTTCACTGTACGAAAATTATAAATTCATAGAAATGTGCTTTTAATCTGCAAATTTTTCTGCGTTATCCTGATGTATGTGCGCATCTTTTGTTACTTCAAAGTTTTTCGATCTGCGCAACGTAAGTGCCTCGAAAAAAATCGTCTTTGCAGACTGTTCTGTTTTAGACAGATTATGTCTTTTATTTTGCATTCTCTCTTTTAGTAATGTTGGGTGGAATTATTTTTTGGGTGGAAGAGCTTCACATAACATCAGTGGCAGCAGTTAATGTTTAAAGTAACGGTCATATTGCGTCCTTACAGAACATGTGAGTTTTTGATTGATGCACTAACCCTCTAATGAGATTTACTTTGAGTTTGGTGTGGCGGAATTTTTCAAGGGTCAAGAGAGAAGAGTGATATAATAGGATCAAGAAGAGTAAAGAGATTAAGCTTGGGGAGGCTCCCATGGATCTCCCCAGCATATTTCAAGAAGACTCAAGCATCTAAGCTTGGGGATGCCTTGGGCATCCCCTTCTTCATCGTCAAAATTATCAGGTCATCTCTAGTGAAACTATATTTTAATTCTTTCACATCATATGTGCTGTTCTTGGAGCGTCTGTGTGCTTTTATTTTCAGTATGTTATTTTTATTTTCTGATATCAACTTGATTGGATCCTAGCATTCTTGATTGGGAGAGAGACACACTCCGCTTTTTCATTAGAATACTCCTATTATTCACTTATACTTGTTGAGTATTCATATCTAGCGCTGTTAAGCTTTTAGCTCTTGTTTTCATGTATCTCTTGTCAGAGCTATTAGTTCTTTTAAAGAAAGTACTCTCTTACTTCACTTATACTTGTTTGGAGAGTTATTGAAATAAATTGGTTGGTGTTTGGTTGGAACAGAAAATGTTGCATGTGGTAAATGGTATAATGGAAAAGACTTACATACTCTTGTAGATCACTAATTTGGATAATTTGATACTTGTCAATTGTTTTGAGTTAATAACTAGGTCATGATTAAACTTTTGCATCATGTAAGTTAAGCCCATTAGTGAAGAACTACCGTAAAGCTTGTTGAAATTTGGTTTGCATGAGTGGTATCTCTAAGGTCTAGATATTTTCTAGTAAAAGGGTTTGGTTAACAAGGAAGACAGTGTGGAGTCTGATACGTGCATTTTATATCATCATTTATATAACTTTTAGTATCATACTAGAATGTTATTTGCATGATTATATGATTGTTTCTACATGTTTTAGATGATTTTGGGGACTTTCATACAAAGTCCCTATTTTTGGTATTTAATTTCTGGGAGGCAGAAAACCTCCTTTTTTTGTCTTTAATGTTTCAGGAGCTACAGGACCTCAAATAATAAAAGGAAAAATACTGCGTCAGTTTTTCATCGGGAGAAAGGCAGAGGGAAGAAGACCGAAGAGAGGAGAGCCACGAGGGCCAAATGGGGGTGGCCCACGCGGCCCATGTACCTGGCCGCGTGGGACCCACCAAAAGGTGCCTCGGGCACCTCCTCGCCTGGGGCTTTTTAGCACGCCTTCGTCTCGCCCGAAAAGTAACGCCCTAATTTTTCCAAGTCCATCCGAGGTCGCGGCGGCGGCGAAACTCCTGATCCCTTCCGAGGGGGGTCAGATCCTGCTGCTCCGGAACTCCGGAGAAGGGGGAAATCATCGTCATCGTCATCACCTCTCCTCCTTGGCGTGGGAGGAGGCCTCTACATCATCACCCCCATCAAGACCAGCACCATCACCATCATCATCACCGTGATCCACTCCGTTCCCCTCGCAGTTTGAGAGTTGCTATACCCTAGATACTTGTCTTGTGCTACTATTCATGTTTGTGATTGAGTACTTGTCATTATTTGGTGGTGAAGTTATAATTTCAGATTGTGTTGTACCACTTATGCCACTGATTATGATCATGTTCGCACGTTGTGAGTAGTTCCCGTATGTTCCTGAGGGCATAGGATGAATTGGCATTGATTTATATATGACATGTGTTGGTATTTTGTCAAGAGTTTATCTTTTATGTGATTCTATGATGGTGTTGTGCGAACGTCGACTGCACAACACTTCACCTTATGGGCTCATAGGAGAACACCGTAGTGTAATGAATTGATGGAGACTTGGGAGGACACGTAAACCTGAGACCGAGTCATGAAGTTATATTATGAGGGTATTAGTATCGGGGACCTTAGAGTGTAATGCTATGGTGGGACTTTAGGTCTTAATAATTCTTGTGCAGTCATTTGCTTGGCCACATGATCCATCATAAGGGGTTGTAGTTTATTTATTTAGCTATACCTAATTATGGCTCCGTCCAAAGAGGATTAAAACTTGACAAGATATTCAACGTGTTGTTTAATAAATCTCTATGCCTAGCATCATCCATGCCGCCCTCGGGAACGTTTGCCACATATAAGTTACACATCACTTGAGCTTGTCCTTTGCCACATAAGAGGATTGGGCTTTCTCTCTTTGAGAGCTTTCACTTGCTACTATCTGTTATCTGCTTGCAATTATACAACTGAAAATACCAAAAACACTGCATCTTTTATTGTTTTATTTATCAATCTTACTAACCAATACCTTCAGCTCCTCGTGGGTTCGACAACCTTTTCTAATTGAAAGGTACTACAATTGATCTCCTGCACTTGGGAGCCATCAAGATACTTTTCTGGCGCCGTTGCCGGGGAGCGTAGCGCTATTGGTAAGAAGTTTGGTAAGGAAACTTGAAAGCTGTTTATCTCATTGTTACTATGGCATTTATGAATCGTGCCTCGCTGCATCTTGCTCTATATGAAAGTGCTTATGCCACTACTGCAAAGGTGGTTGAAACTACTGTGTCTGAGGTACCTAAAGTGGGATTTAAAATTCCCATGGTCATGTTAAAAGAGTTATGAAAAATCCATTTACAGGAGATGGAACTAAGTCGGCACGCGAGCACATGGAAATAATTGAGGACATATGTGGCTTATTCAGACTACCTGGTATTTCAGAGGATCAGGTAAAAAGGAAGCTATTGTATTTGTCTTTATCTGGTAATGCTCGTGATTGGTACAGGTCTTGGATGAAGAGGTCCAGAATGAATGGAGTATCTTGAGGAAGGTTTTCTTTCTTAAATATTTTACTCCTAAAGAAGCTTATGATAACCGCTGCTATATATTCAATTTCTGGCCACATCTGGGAGAGAGTATTACTCAAGCTTGGGGGAGGTTAAAGGAACTCCTTCGCAAGAATCCATGTCATGATCTTACAAGGAAACTTATATTGATAAACTTTTATGTGAGACTACCTATGAAGCACAAGGAGATTCTGGATAATTCATCTGGTGGAAGTTTTACTAATAACACTGAAGAAGAAGCATGGAATTTATTGGAGACTATTTCTGAAAATACTAGCCACTGGGATCTTGATAAAGGTAATGAGCCATATTTTGATTATGAATATTCATGTGTAGAGAATTTCTCTACTTCTATTCTGTTTAAAAATCTGA
Organism: Poa pratensis; assembly: GCA_947311845.1. Lineage (NCBI taxonomy): Eukaryota > Viridiplantae > Streptophyta > Magnoliopsida > Poales > Poaceae > Poa > Poa pratensis. Next base: position 13,521,056 of record CAMZMU010000053.1, read on the forward strand.
GTGATACTTTTGGTCTTGATCCTTATGTTATAATTGAAATAGCTAAAGGTTTTGCTGATCATATCTGTGTTCCAAAAAGTGGATTTGAAGTTTATGTTGAACCTGTTAAACAATCTATTGTTGTTCCTAAAGTTATTAAACAGGTTGAACCAATGTCATCTGTGACAATTGAGGAGTATGTTGAACCACCTCCATTTCCAAACCAAGTTAAGGAGAATTTACTTAAAGCTGTTACTAACAAGAGTAACAAAAGATGTTCTCAGCCTTATGAACAGGTGGAAGTCAACACTCAAATTTCTGTTATCAAGCAACTAAATGAAGAAGACCCAGTGGATGTTTATCTATGTGAAGATGCTACCAAAGTCATCAAAGGTAATTCGGCCAAAGTTGGGAAACCTGTTATATCATGCTCTATTGGGACTTCAAGTTATCATGGTCTATGTGATATTGGAGCAAGTATTAGTGTCATTCCATATTCTCTTTATCTTGAGATCAAGCCTGATATTGATCCCATTGTTATGGAAGAGACAGGTATGACAATTCAACTTGCTAATAAAGATTATATTAGTCCATTTGGAATTGTTAGAGATGTTGAAGTATTGATTGGCAAAATAAAATACCCTGCTGATTTTATTGTGCTTGGTTGTCCTCAAGATTCATTTTGTCCTATCATTTTTGGTAGACCTTTCTTACATACTGTTGGTGCTGAAATTAATTTGCCTAAAGAGAAAGTGTTTATTAAATGTGCTGGTGAGAAACTTGAATTTAACTTTTCCAAATTTGCTGATAAACATGTTGAGAAAGAGCCAATTCCTAATAATTTAATTGAAACTCTTGCTCATATAGCTGTAGCTTCAACTGATGTTGTAGAACGTTATATGCTTAATCAAGATGAACCATTTAATGATGAGGAAAAAGAGGCTTTGGAACAAATATTATGGCAACAACCACCACAATTACAATTGCATATCCCACCTGATAATTTAGGAGTGCTACCACCACCTAAAGGGGATCCTAGTTTTGAATTGAAACCTTTGCCTGCAAATCTGAAATATGCATATTTGGATGAGAAGAGCATATATCCTGTCATTATTAGTGCTAACCTTTCAGCTGAAGAGGAAGAGAAATTACTTGATGTGCTAAAAGCTCACCGACCAGCCATTGGATACTCTCTTGATGATCTTAAAGGTATAAGCCCCGCTCTATGTATGCATAAAATTAATCTGGAGGAAGATGCAAAACCTGTTGTTGATTTTCAACGCCGCCTCCATCCAAAAATGAAAGAAGTGGTAAGAAAGAGGTAATAAGACTTATTGAAGCTGGTATCATTTATCCTATAGCTGACAGTAAGTGGGTTAGTCCTGTTCATTGTGTTCCTAAAAAGGGTGGAATGACTGTTGTTCCAAATGAAAAGGATGAACTTGTGGCTCAACGTACTGTAGTTGGTTATAGGATGGTTATTGATTTCAGAAAATTGAATAAAGCAACTCGAAAAGATCATTATCCATTGCCATTTATTGATCAAATGCTAGAAAGGTTATCTAAACACTCTCACTTTTGCTATCTAGATGGTTATTCAGGTTTCTCGCAAATTCCTGTCCATAAGGATGATCAAGAAAAGACCACTTTTACTTGCCCATATGGTACTTTTGCTTACAGGAGAATGCCATTCGGTTTATGTAATGCTCCTGCTACTTTTCAAAGATGCATGAATGCTATATTTGCTGATTATATTGAAAAGATAATGGAGGTTTTTATGGATGATTTTTCTGTGTATGGTACTTCCTTCGATAATTGCTTGTTCAACCTTAACAAAGTTTTACAGCGTTGTGAAGACCAACACTTGGTTCTTAATTGGGAGAAGTGTCACTTCATGGTTACTGAGGGTATAGTTCTTGGGCATAAGATTTCTGGAGAAGGAATAGAAGTTGATCCAGCAAAGATTGAAGCTATTGAAAAACTACCATATCCAAGGGACCTCAAAGGTATAAGAAGTTTTCTTGGGCATGCAGGTTTTTACCGTAGGTTCATTAAGGATTTCTCCAAAATATCAAAACCTCTAACCAATCTTCTGCAAAAGGATGTTCCTTTCTCTTTTAATGATGATTGCATTGAGTCCTTTAATATTTTGAAGAATGCTTTAATCACTGCTCCCATTATTCAACCTCCTGATTGGAACTTGCCTTTTGAAATTATGTGTGATGCTAGTGATTATGCAGTTGGGGCTGTTTTGGGCCAACGTGTTGATAAGAAACTGAATGTTATTTATTATGCTAGTAGAACACTTGATGCTGCTCAAAAGAATTATGCTACAACTGAGAAAGAATTTTTAGCAGTACTGTTTGCTTGTGACAAGTTTAGACCTTATATTACTGATTCAAAAGTCACAATACATACTGATCATTCTGCTATTAAATACTTGATGAATAAGAAAGATGCTAAGCCTAGACTAATAAGATGGGTACTTCTATTGCAAGAATTTGATTTACACATTGTTGATAGGAAAGGGGAGGATAATCAAGTTGCTGATCATCTCTCTAGGATGGAAAGCATACCTGATGATCCTATTCCTATTAATGATAGCTTTGTTAATGAACAACTTGCAATTGTTAATGTTTCTAGTGCTAAAGTTGCATCTCCTTGGTTTGCCAACTATGCAAATTTTATTGTTGGTAAAGTTTTGCCTCCACACTTCACTTCTCAACAAAGAAAGAAATTCTTTTATGATCTTAGACATTATTTTTGGGATGATCCTTTCCTCTATAAGAAAAGTGTGGATGGTATTATTAGACGTTGTGTACCTGAGCATGAACAACAGGCTATTATAAGAGATTGTCATGACAGTCCCTATGGAGGGCATCATGCAGGAGATCGCACAGGAGCAAAGGTATTACAATCTGGTTTCTATTGGCCTACTTTATTTAAGGACTGTGCTGAATATGTTAAATCTTGTGATAAATGTCAAAGAGTAGGAAACATTGGTAGGAGGAATGAAATGCCTATGAATTATTCATTGCCACTTGAACCATTTGATGTGTGGGGTTTTGACTTTATGGGTCCTTTCCCAGAATCAAAGACAAAGCATACTCACATTTTGGTTGCAGTTGACTATGTTACAAAGTGGGTGGAAGCAATTCCAACCAAAAGTGCAGATCATGCCACAGCAATGAAGATGCTCAAGGACATCATTTTCCCCAGGTTTGGTGTTCCTAGGTTCTTAATTACTGATGGTGGTTCTCATTTCTTGCATGGTGTTCTTAGAAAAACTTTGGCAAAATATGATGTTAACCATAGAATTGCATCTCCTTATCATCCTCAAACAAGTGGGCAAGTTGAATTAAGCAATAGGGAAATTAAACTCATTTTGGAAAAGACAGTGAATAAGTCTAGATCTGATTGGCCAATTAAGATTAATGATGCTTTGTGGGCTTATAGAACTGCTTTTAAAAATCCTATGGGAATGTCTCCTTATAAAATGGTTTATGGAAAAGCTTGTCACTTACCTGTTGAACTAGAACATAAAGCTAGATGGGCTATTAAACAACTGAACTTTGATTTTAAAACTGCGGGAGAAAAGAGAATTCTTGACCTAAACCTACTTGACGAATGGAGAAATGAAGCTTATGAAAGTGCCAGGATGTTTAAAGAAAAAGTTAAGATTTGGCATGACAAGAAAATTAAGAAAAAGGAATTCAAAGTAGGTGATCAAGTTTTATTGTACAACTCTCGTTTCAAGTTTTCTGCAGGGAAGCTAGCTTCAAAGTGGCAGGGACCATTAGTGATACAGGAGGTGTACCGTTCAGGAGCTATCCGTCTTCACGGTGACATGAAAGGTAAACCTCATGTAGTCAATGGACAACGCCTTAAACCTTATATTGCAGGAAAGAGCTTCATCGGAAGGGTGGAGGAGTTGAATTTACAAACACCGGAAGAGGTAATTGAGAGAAACCGTGCAGTTCCAGAAACCCTAAATCAATAGAAGGTAACTTTTGTGTTGGAAAGTTTCTCGGAATTGCATAAAATTTTACGGAGGTCAATTTTTATGGAAATCATCGTATGGGACAAGAAAACTGGACGAAACGGAGACCCGAGGGAGAAAAGAGAGGGGCCCACGCGGCCCAAGTACCTGGCCGCGTGGGGCTATCCCTTTTCCACCTCGGAGTCCTTTTTCGTCTCGTTTTCGATCCCACACTTCGTCTTGACCCAAAAATCCTCAATATATACCCCTCTCTGCCGATCTAATCTCGCACCGAGCGTTCTCGAGCGATTCTTTCTTTTGCTGTTTCTGCCTGTCAGGTTTTTAGCCATGTCTTCGGGAGGCTCCTACCAATGCTCCTCCATGGACGACGATGATGATGAACTCGACGGGCTCAGCCCCACGTCCATGTGGAGGAGGAATAGGAAGAGGAAGGACTACTCTGATGATGAAGACTACAAGCCTGACAAAGAGGAGGAGGTGCAGAAGAAGGAAGCTGAAGAAGGAGAGTACAAGCCCTCCATCAACATCGCACCTCTGGCGACAGCACCTCCTTCACCCATTGCTGTTGCCGGTGTGAGTGTGAATATGTCTCTTGGAAACAAGAGGCGGACGGCACGCATGAGCACCGGAGGGAAAGCTCCTAGGCGCGCACTTGCAAGCAAAAACGTGGTTTCTACTCTTATTGACAGGGAATTCCGGCGTGCCACCCAAGAGAATTATCCTGGTGAATGGGATCGCAAGATCCCGAACAAGAAAGTACCAAGCCCGGAGTGGAAGCCTTGCAAGGAAACTGTGGAGAAGAATCTCATGCAAAAACTTGGAGAAGCTGCGAACAAGTTTGAACAAGCCTACAATCTTATGATGAGCATTATTGGAGATCTTGAAGAAAATTATTATGAAGATAAGAAGAAAGAAGAGAGGAAGTTCTAGCAAAACGTCAAGCTTGGGGGAGTTCCACCTAGTCTTTATCTCCACTAGTTTATCATATCTATCTAGTCATGGTGTGTTTTGCTTTTATCGTTTAGTTATCAATATCTCTTAGGCGTGTGTGAGCTCATGGAGCATTATCATGTATCCCTATCCTATGGTTTATCAATGAATATTAAAGTATGGTGTCATCCATAATTCTCTTGTTTGGAGATTGATGGGTAACACTCATGCAAATGAGCGTGGCATATTTAGAATTTCAATCACATCTTGCCTTGAAATTAATTAACTTGAGTATGTTGGACAATTATAGAATTATCTCAATATAGAAGAAGTAAAAAGACTTGTGAATTAATAGTTTGAGGTTAAGATATAGTCTTGTAGGATAAGAAGTTGAGAAGACTTAATGAAAAGGATATAAAACACTCTTGTTACAACCTAGTATCTTTTGAGCAAATTAATGATCATGGATATTTCAATACTTATGCTCTTGAATGTGAATGAAAGGAAGGCACCTGAAATTTCAGCTAGCCATGGAAAGTGTAAGAAAAGGGTTGTGTAGAGCATGGGAACTTGATTGAGATATCCATGACTAAAGTTTGCACTAGTTACTAGTCAAGCAAGAGTGATAACAATTTTTATATCTATCTGTCTTTTCATTTGTCTTCTTTTGAACTTGTTATCCAATGAGAGTTTATCTTGTCTTTGAATTTCAGCAAAGTATAAAAGATTATAATGCTTGCCATGAAGAGCAAAAGCATGTGAAAAACAATATGATTCGATTGTCCAACATACAATGGTTATTTGCTTTCAAAAGTAAGGGGTGATTGCTAGAGTTCTACTTATGTTGCCCTCATATGTATGAGTTTTAGATCATTAATCTTATCTTGCAATTGAATATGATGATGATACAATGCCCGTATTTATTTATCAACCATAAGTCCATTGATGCATGTAATGATCTATGTCCTTACTTACTCGAGGACGAGTAAAGGTTTAAGCTTGGGGGAGTTGATACGTGCATTTTATATCATCATTTATATAACTTTTAGTATCATACTAGAATGTTATTTGCATGATTATATGATTGTTTCTACATGTTTTAGATGATTTTGGGGACTTTCATACAAAGTCCCTATTTTTGGTATTTAATTTCTGGGAGGCAGAAAACCTCCTTTTTCTTGTCTTTAATGTTTCAGGAGCTACAGGACCTCAAATAATAAAAGGAAAAATACTGCGTCAGTTTTTCATCGGGAGAAAGGCAGAGGGAAGAAGACCGAAGAGAGGAGAGCCACGAGGGCCAAATGGGGGTGGCCCACGCGGCCCATGTACCTGGCCGCGTGGGACCCACCAAAAGGTGCCTCGGGCACCTCCTCGCCTGGGGCTTTTTAGCAACGCCTTCGTCTCGCCCGAAAAGTAACGCCCTAATTTTTCCAAGTCCATCCGAGGTCGCGGCGGCGGCGAAACTCCTGATCCCTTCCGAGGGGGGTCAGATCCTGCTGCTCCGGAACTCCGGAGAAGGGGGAAATCATCGTCATCGTCATCACCTCTCCTCCTTGGCGTGGGAGGAGGCCTCTACATCATCACCCCCATCAAGACCAGCACCATCACCATCATCATCACCGTGATCCACTCCGTTCCCCTCGCAGTTTGAGAGTTGCTATACCCTAGATACTTGTCTTGTGCTACTATTCATGTTTGTGATTGAGTACTTGTCATTATTTGGTGGTGAAGTTATAATTTCAGATTGTGTTGTACCACTTATGCCACTGATTATGATCATGTTCGCACGTTGTGAGTAGTTCCCGTATGTTCCTGAGGGCATAGGATGAATTGGCATTGATTTATATATGACATGTGTTGGTATTTTGTCAAGAGTTTATCTTTTATGTGATTCTATGATGGTGTTGTGCGAACGTCGACTGCACAACACTTCACCTATATGGGCTCATAGGAGAACACCGTAGTGTAATGAATTGATGGAGACTTGGGAGGACACGTAAACCTGAGACCGAGTCATGAAGTTATATTATGAGGGTATTAGTATCGGGGACCTTAGAGTGTAATGCTATGGTGGGACTTTAGGTCTTAATAATTCTTGTGCAGTCATTTGCTTGGCCACATGATCCATCATAAGGGGTTGTAGTTTATTTATTTAGCTATACCTAATTATGGCTCCGTCCAAAGAGGATTAAAACTTGACAAGATATTCAACGTGTTGTTTAATAAATCTCTATGCCTAGCATCATCCATGCCGCCCTCGGGAACGTTTGCCACATATAAGTTACACATCACTTGAGCTTGTCCTTTTGCCACATAAGAGGATTGGGCTTTCTCTCTTTGAGAGCTTTCACTTGCTACTATCTGTTATCTGCTTGCAATTATACAACTGAAAATACCAAAAACACTGCATCTTTTATTGTTTTATTTATCAATCTTACTAACCAATACCTTCAGCTCCTCGTGGGTTCGACAACCTTTTCTAATTGAAAGGTACTACAATTGATCTCCTGCACTTGGGAGCCATCAGAGTCTTATAATTTTTGCAATATGTTGGTCATATAAAACTTGGTGTACCGGTTGATAGTCTTGTTTGCTTAAATAGCCTTGCTAGCCTAAACTCTGTACTGAGAGGGAATGCTTCTCGTGCATCCAAATCCTTGAGCCAAATCCATGTCATCTGTGTCCACCATAACTACCTATATGTGGTATTTCCTTGCCACTCCAAGTAAATTTTTCATTTGCTACCTTTAAATTATTCAAAATTGTTACTACTCCTTTTTGTGTCAATGTTTACCAAGCTCATGAGGACGTGGTGGATGTCTTTATGTCACTTGTCAAGCAGACTTTACCTTCAGACTAGCGGCATATACATCCGCTTATCTATTAATTTTGCAAAAAAAGCTGGCAACGGGTGCCCAGTCCCAATTAATTACAACTTTAACCGCTTAATCTCTTCACATTTTGTCAACTGAATACTCAGTGAAACATCTGCATGTGTAAACCAAAGAGAAAAAGATGGGTGATCTGCCTTGCTGGTAGAAATAACGTCCTTCATGGGAGACGCTCTTAAAAGTTTGTTTGGCCGGGTCATATTGTACTTTCCACTACTGATTCGTTGACCAATTAACATACACCTCTCAAAATTTAATTTTTACTCCCTATATGATTTCAAAAACTAAAAAGCTCTAACACATGATTTAATCCCTGCTTCCCTCTGCGAAGGGCCTTTCTTTTACTTTTATGTTGAGTCAGTTTTCCTACTTCTTTCTATCTTCCACAAGCAAACACTAGTGTCAACTTTGGTACAACAATTGTTATATGCTACATATTGGATTTATTATATTGCTTTGTGTTGACAATATCCATGAGATAAATATGTTAAAAGTTGAAGCAAACGCTGAAACTTAAATCTTCCTTTGTGTTGGTTAAATACCTTTTACTAGAATCTATAGCTTTTGAGTTAACTCTTATGTAAACCTGTGGATGCAATGTCTCCAAAGTATTATTCATGAAAAGTTTTGCTTGTATGATTTAGTTGTTTACTCATTATCTATTTGGTAGCAAACTATAGACCATTGACTAGGATCAATTCATTCATTTACATATGTCTTACAATACTATTTGATCAAGATTATGATGGTAGCATGTCACTTCAAAAATTAATTTGTTTTATCGTTTACCTACTCGAGGACGAGTAGGAACTAAGCTTGGGATGCTGATACGTCTCAAACGTATCTATAATTTTTGATGTTCCATGTTGATATTATACAAATTGTTACAATGTTTTACATACACTTCATATCATTTTTATACATTTTCTGGGACTAACCTATTAACAAGATGGCACAGTGCTAGTTCCTGTTTTCTGCTGTTTTTGTATTTCAAAAAAGCTGTTAAGGAAATATTCCCGGAATTGGACGAAAATCAACGGTGGTCCCTATTTCACCGACACGTCCACGGAGTCCAAAAGAGAGACGGAGAGGCGCCAGGAGGCGGCCACACCTGGGCTCGGCGTGGCCCCACCTCCTGCCGCGCCGAGGGGTGGTGTGGGTCCCTCGGGTGGCCTCTGACGCTGCCGTTTCGCCTATTTATTCCTCCCGTCTGGAAAACCCTAAATACCCGAGTCATATTCCACGAAAAGTTCCAGAGGCGCCGCCGTCGTCAACCCTAGCTCGGGAGGGTTCTGAAGCTCTTCCCGGCACCCTGCCAGAGAGGGGAATCATCACCGGAGGGCTCTACATCGCCATGCCTGCCTCCGGAGTGATGCGTGAGTAGTTCATCCTTGGACTACGGGTCCATAGCAGTTGCTAGATGGTTGTCTCTCCACTTTATGCTATCATGTTTAAATCTTGTGAGCTGCCTAACATGATCAAGATCATCTTATTGTAATGCTACATGTTGTGTTTGCTCGGATCCGATGAATATTGAATACTATGATCAAGTTGATTATTAATCTATGTTACATGTTATTTATGATCTTGCATGCTCTCCGTTACTAGTAGATGCTTTGGCTAAGTAGATGCTTGTAACTCCAAGAGGGGTATTTATGCTAGATAGTGGGTTCATGCCTCCAGTAATCTGGGCGAGTGACAACAACGTCTAAGGTTGTGGATGTGCTGTTGCCACTAGGGATAACATAACAATGCTATGTCTACGGTCATATGTATTTGTTTACATTACGCACATTACTTAATGCGATTATCCGTTGCTGTTGCCACTAGTGTGCAGGTTCCACGTTGGTGATCGAGCAACGGCGCCACCAACAACCTTCTGTAGTGCTCCGACTCCTTCTGGATCTGACAACCTTGGTTTCTTACTGAGGGAAAACTTGCTGCTGCACTGCTTCATACCTTCCTCTTGGGGTCTCCCAACGAACGTGTGTTTCACGCCATCATGGTCCTCAGCCATCAGTACGAAGCCAAAGCCTTGCGCCTTGTTGTCCAGGAGGTGGCCAAGAGCAGCAATCTTGGCGGTGTCGTGCCCTTCGCACTCATCACAGCCTCGTAGAGGCCGGGATGCACGTCGACAGGCACGCTGTCCCTGATGGCGGCAGCCACCTCCCTCACGGCCTCGGTCATGCTGTTGAAGAGGATGACCTCTTCGTCCAACAGAGCGCCTCTCTTCCTCTTCCTCTCCTTCTCCTTCTCGGGCTGCTTGCCCACAGGATCATCGGCCTTGTCTCCAGCATCGGCTTGGCAGGTGTCGGATTCCTGGCTGCCAATGTCGACATAGTCAGGAACAAGTGTGCCAAGAGGCTCACTTGATCCCATGGCGAATTTGCCAGTGGCCAGGCCGAAAGAGAAGATGATCTGCATCTGGCTATGGTTCTGGATGGGCTTGTTGAGGTACTCTGTGTCTTTAGGATGATCCTACGCAGCAGAATACCATGTTAGTCAGATACACTAAGACGAAGGGGATGAATGTGTTAGACAGTTAGAAAGGTGATCAACCTTGATATGGCCCCTGAGGTGTTTGGCCTCCAAGATGATGCTCTTCGTGTCCTCATCCCACTATGCGCTGCTAAGGTCTTTCAGCTTGCTGATCAAGATCCACCTAACCCTCCACTTCCTGAGATGGTTGTACACCCGCGTGGAGGTCACCTCCTGACCATAGAACTGGAAAATCAGCTTGGCAGCAGTCCTCAAGTCCACATCCTTAAACCCTTTGTCAGTTCGCACGCCAGTCTTGATGATTTCGACCATCTTGTTCAGCAAGAAGGTGGACAAGAAGGGAGCCACTTCATGGTCGTCCCCGTCTTGTTCTTCTTGCTCCTGTCCTGGCCGAAGTCCAGATCCAGCTAACCTCCTGGCAGATCGACCATTTGGGAACCTAGTCGAGTGCCATGGAAGTCCTCCTCTTGGGTGACTGGACCTCAAACAGCTGGGACTGAGAGTCAGGGACCATGGACAGGGCGAGCTTGTTCTGGCTATCAACCAGGGACTGCGTGAAGTCGTCGGTGGTAAAGTCCTACAAGGGTTACGACGAAGAGAAGACCATGAAGATGTACCACAGCATAAGAATCTACTCAAACCTAGCATGCTACCTACTCGAATCAGCTCGTTTCTACTTCAAAGCAAGCTAGATCTACTCTAATCTGCTAGCTAACAATACATCATGAACATCTAGACATGGTTACATACGTAGTGCTCACAGATCTAAGATAGAACACCTAGGGTTCGATGAAACTTACCGGCATGGTTGTGTCCGATGCAGATCCTAGCAGCTCGTGAAAGAAGAGGAAGCTGACGCACGCCTTGTCGCCACCGCCGGCCGGAGTTGTAGCTGCCGCCGCTTACCTACTCCTGCAGATCTTGGTAGGCGGCCGGACCAGAGAGCTCGAAGGTGGGGAAAATGGTGGCGCGAAATCAGGCGGTGACCGAAGGGGAAGATATAGAGAGGCGAAAATGAGGGCAGTGAGACGAAAACTCTCCCGCCGCATTTTCACTTGCGCGCGCGGACGAGCGGGGGCGAAACCCTTGCACGGGCTCGCACAAGGAGGGCGACGGCGTTCCCCATCTTGCACTGCGGGAGGGTGGCTCAGCGGAAACAGCCGAATCGGCCGTTCCTCCAGGGTCTGGCTGAGCGGTGCTTTGAGATTCATGCGGGCCAACAACGCGGCCTCGGCCCAGCTCACCAAACGCGTGTTTTTGCACCCAGCGGGCCTGGCCGAGGCCCACGCAGGAAACCAAACACGCCCTTGATGTTTGTCTGGTATGCTTATGCATAGTGCTATGTTGTCTGTGCAGTGTGTTCGACCTCCCATACTTTGGGTCACATGAGCCATCTGCGGGGTGCGTGTCCTCCTCCTGTGTATTTTTTTTTAACAAAAATGGCCCATTGAGAGAACTTCAATCAAATATGGCCTCTTCTGAAAATATATCTAAATCTGGACTCTCGGTTCGGCGCCAAGCCAAATGGAGCCGAACTTGTTCACGTAGGCGCCACAATCGTTGGCGCCGAATGCTTGTCAAATGATCCAGCAGATCCATGGGTTGGCGCCCAGAATTCTGGCGCCGAACTATCTTGACATGCAAAGCTCGCTCCAGTAGGCAGATGGGTTGATTCCAACTCTCGTACATGCGTACATGGACCAGGTATAGCTAGCTAGCTCGTGCCTGCAAGTCTGCAACCTCACTTCTCGCCGCCGACACCACAAACTGGTCGGGGACGACCTCACCGAGGCGCTCTCGACGACCAGGTCCTGGCACGCCCCTGGAGGTCGTCCTCGTCGCTGTCGTGCTGCCCAGCAGCCCTGCCGTCCCGCGCGCAGCGCGGACGACGGCCTTGACCGACCCGATGTCCACTAGCTCGAGTAGGCCGACGCAGCACCGTCGGCCACAGCGGCCACGACCCAAATGAGCCAGTCTTGGCCGCCCAGTGCGTGGACGCGAGCTCGCCGGCGGCCACCAAGGCACGAGCTCACCGCACCGTCCTAACGGGCTGCCTCGCGCCGTCCCAGCTGGTTGCTGCGCGCGGGAACGCCTCGAGCAGGTCGCCGCCCAGCAGATTACCCAGCCGTTGCGTATAAGTTGAATAAGTCAGCTACTGACACGATGAGACCTAGGTGCAAGTGTGCAACACCATGAACGTGTCGGCGCCAAAAGCAGGTGGAGCCGATATGTTGTAGCCGAAACCTATATACCGCCCGTTAGCGGCGCGAATCGCCCGCGCCGCTAACGGGACCTTCTAGCTGGGCCGGCCAGTAGGGGCAGCCGCGCATTCTTCGTTTTCCTTTTTATTTTCTTTTTTCTTTTTTCCTTTCTTTTTCCTTTCTTTTTCTGTTTCTTTTTCTTTTTTGTTTTTCCTTTTCTACTTTTTCTTATATGAATTTTAAAATGTTCAGAATTGAAATATTTTTCAGATTCAAAATTGTTCATTCGAAAATTGTTCAAATTCGAAATCCGTTCAAATTCGAAATCCGTTCAAATTCAAAATTTGTTCAAATTCTAAATTTGTTCAAATTCAAAAATTGTTCAAATTTGAAATTTGTTCATTTTCGAATTTTTGTTCAAATTCGAAATTTATTCATTTTTGAAATTTGTTCAAATTCGAAATCCGTTCAAATAAAAAAAAACATTTTTCGAAAATTGTTCGAATTCAAAATTTGTTCTTTTTCGAATTTTTGTTCAAATTCAAAATTTGTTCAATTTTTAAAAAATGTTCAAATTCGGAATTTGTTCAAATTCGGAATTTGTTCATTTTCGAAATTTGTTCAAATTCGAAATCCGTTCAAATTCGAAATTTGTTCATTTTGAATTTTTGTTCAAATTCAAAATTTGTTCAATTTCGAAATTTGTTCAAATTCAAAATCCGTTCAAATTCAAAATTTGTTCAATTTCGAAAATTGCTCAAATTCGAAATTTGTTCATTTCCAAAATTTGTTCAAATTCATATTTTTGTTCAGATCCGAAATTTGTTCATATAAAAAATTGAACAAATTTTCAATTGGATTTTTTTTCGAATTTGAATTTTTGAATAAAAGAAAATAAGAAACAAAAGGAAAAAAGAAGATCAAGAAAAACTGAGGGAAAGGAAAAAAAAACTTTACCTGTGCCGGCCCACTAGGCCAGGCGGAAGTGCGCCTTCAGGCGGCGCGACCTTTTACCGCCGCTAACCGGGCGGTATATAGGCCCTCCCTATGTTGTACGTCGGCGCCAATGTTCCTGGAGCCGAGTAGAAGGGCCATAACTAGAATTAGTTCTTAAACAGGGCCACAAGTATAGTTAGTCTTAGAAATGGGCCAGATCCTGTGTGAGGCTGTGATGCGAGCCCTAGGAGTTAATTGCACCACTGGTCACACAACTCGTCCACGATGTGCAGTTAGGTCACACAACTCAATAACGGGATTATTTGGTCACACAACTCACATTTAGGTGCACGCTGGTCACTGACCCCACATGTCAGGCCGTTTTCCGTTCACGTGAGGCTGACGTGGACAACTTTTTTGCAAAAACACCCTTGATGTAAAATTTGGAGGACGTTAATGTAAAATCGCAGGGAATACAACCAAATCAACTCCAAAATTCCCAAATCGCAGTACGGCGCTGAGGCGAGACGCGCACGCCGCCGCACTGGGCCGTCGACGCGTCTTCTTCCCGGTCTCCGTCGAGTACAAGGGCTCTTCTTCCCGGTCTTCTTCTTCCCGGTCTCCGACGAGTGCTAGGCTGTGCTGGAAGCTGATCCCGCGGTGGCCACCAGCAATAGCTTCGTGAGCATGTGCTGGACCTGCTCCAGCGCTCCACCGGAACACGGCCTTCCCTCTGCATTTTCTTGCAGGTGACGATGGCGACCACGCCGCCGCTTGCCGCTTGGTCGCTGACGGCCGGCTTGGACCGTGATTTCTGCTCTTGTGTCGGACGCGGGTGCACTGCAATTAGAAGCAGATTGACTAATTCCTAGGGAGACGACCCTCTGGTTCGGAGGCTGAATCCATCCCCAACCTCTAGCCCCATCCCTTGCTCATGCTCGTTGCGTCGGCGTCGGGGTCGCCGGCGCAGCCGAGCGCGGCCGCGAAGAGCAGCCCGGCCTCCAGCCTGGCGAGAGCGGCCGCGGCGCGCAGCCCGGTCTCCATCCTCTCGAGTAGGCGACAAGGGCCGAGGGCGTCTGGGTCGCCGGCGCAGCCGAGCGCGGCCGCCGCGCTCATCCCGGTCTCCATCCTCGCGAGCGCAGCCCGGTCTCCATCCTCGCGAGCGCTCATCCCGGTCTCCATCCGGTCGATTAAGAACAGCTCTGAGATTGGTATACGAGGAACCACTTCCGGCGCCGCCGACCCTGCCTAGACACTCCACCACCCCGCTCCGTCCCTCGGCAACGAAGCAGATTCGAAAATCGATTCAGAGAGCGGCGGCTGCGGTGCTACTGGTGATGTGCCTCTGCGCCATCGGCGTCTTTTATGGCGAGGTTCAGCGGCCGTGCCGTGGGTGCTCGCGGTCGCGCCGTACGCCGGCGTGCAGCTCTGGGGCCAAGAGGTACTCGACGGAGACCGGGAAGAAGACGCGTCGACGGCCTAGGGCGGCGGTGTGCGCGTCTCGCCGCAGCGCCGTACTGCGATTTGGGAATTTTGGAGGATTTTACATTAACGTCCTCCAAATTTTACATCAGGGGTGTTTTTGCAAAAAACGTTGTCCACGTCAGCCTCACGTGAACGGAAAACGGTTTGACATGTGGGGTCAGTGACCAGCGTGCGCCTAAATGTGAGTTGTGTGACCAAATAATCCAGTTATTGAGTTGTGTGACCTAACTGCACATCGCGAACGAGTTGTGTGACCAGTGGTGCAATTAACTCGAGCCCTAGGGATAGAGATGAGCCCACCAGCCCGATCAAGACGAAGGAACGTTCGTCATTCCACATGTGTGACAACAGTTCATTCCACATGCGTTCGTGCGTGCGTGGTGCCTACTAGGCATGGCCAGCCCAGACTATGATACTTGCATCCATGCATGGATCATGACGCGTGCTCCGTCCTCATGATCGGATCACTCGATGGTAAGCCGCGTAGTGCTGTACGGCTGCAATGGATGAATGAATGAATGGATTGGATGAATCTCCTTCTCGTGTTTGTATTATTCGCTTGAATGCAGGAGTCAAGGAGGATGGCGAACGTACTGTAGAACGAAGGATGCAGTCACGGGCAGAGTGGACGCTTGCAGGAAGAAGAATTGGAGAGAGGATTTTTGTGCAGCTAGTTGCCCATGCATCCCATATACTCTCTCTCTCTTTTTCGGATTTTCCAAAACATATGAAATATTCATGGACGTTAGTAATGATATGTCATGTATACCTTTTTTTACAACGATATATCATGTATGCTAGCCATAAATCATCCAAGAATTTCCATCTGTGAGCGAGACAAAAATGACAAGATTCAAATGAATAATGATCGAGTCAAATATATAGCATGCACATGATATAACTTTGGATTGTAATTTGAGGAAGTCACACGAATTCGTATTTTGCAACGGCCCATCACTCCTTCCCCTGGTGTCCAAATTGTTCCCAACGTGATATTGTTTCTAGCCTACCCGCTTCTGTCTGGTCTATTTTGTTGTGTTGTCTATACATGGCTGCTATCCAAACACACTCTATGTAACAAAGCCGAGTTACATGTTTTCGATTCTTTAGCCCTTTGCATATATCCAACAGATGACCATATTACACATACTTGACACCAAATTCAACACGTTGACGAAAACAATTTTCAGATGGTAAGTTTGAAAAAGATTTAAACACTTGATCAGGAGAAAACAAGCATGTTCTGTTCATCAACTTACTGCTAGCTTTATTAGCCTTACAACTCATAAACACAACAAAACATCACACACACACAGCTCGACCTGGAAATCGAACATCACAAGACACTAACCGGAATCAACAACTAGGAGTCTGGGCTAGGATCGACAAGAGTGGTGATGAGTTTGCTACTTGATCAGTAGCTAGGAGAGGGGTGGCTGGTGTGTTTAATGCTATAACGTGAGAATAGGCTTAGGTTTTTTCAAGAGTTAAATTCTCTGCCCTATTCACTTGTGACTAGGGTATGATTCTGTAAATATTTCCGCCTTCTATAAGTAAGGTATGCTTTTGGTGTATTTCCTCTCAAAAAAAGATATTTGCATAATTCAAAAGAATTTTGATAATACTGATATTTTGACATGTCTAAGTGCCGAAGCGCATAAAACAGATAGTCTTCCGCATAGGCATGACTATGATTGGTCTGGCAGGGCTTCGTACTATTAGTTAAAAATCAATAAGATGAGTTCTAATATCATGTGCAAATTACTATGCAAGATTTACCTGACATGATTGTTGATACATATTTGATTTTTTATACCAAGATATGTTCCAAACTAAATTTGAAACCGGGGTGAATTATACTAAACGTTTATACTTATTTTTAGCACGCTATAGTCTTAATTAATGTGTGTCTCCCTCCGTCCCAAAATATAAGGGGCCTTTAATTTCGCTAGTAAAGGACGTAAATTTTGACCATGATTTGTACTTAGAATATGTCCACAAAATTATTATAGATATAAGAAATAAAAGAATTTTTTAAGGCGAATCCAATTGTACCATTTATACAATCAAGTCTATAAAATTAAATATATAATGGTGGTCAAAGTTGAGTATTAATGTCCAACATAAGAATAGCGCGCCTTATATTTTGGGATGGAGTGAGTATACTTTTATATTTCTTGTTTAGCATTGTTAACCATATAAAAAGGTTAAATATTAGTCGTATCATTCTTTTATATAATTAGATAACTGAAAATTACATTTGTGTTATGCTAGATTTAAATATATTATGTAGCATAATTTTTCCATCAATTAATAATAGATAACTCTATAAAATATTTCATGTATTCATATTTATGGTAGAGATATCTAAAACATATGTTCTAACAGATATCTTAGTGTTTTAGTCTATCATTCGGTAAGTATAGTTATAGAAACTTCCAGCATATTGTTTCGCGAATTAGAAACGCTTCCCTCGTAGGGGTTTCCGTAATGTCGTAACGGTGAATAAAAATAATGGGAGTGTGCCAGTACACATAAAGTATTCAAAAAAAAGAAATGAGACAACACAATATTAGGGAACTTGAAATTTCATTAAAATTCTTTAGCAGAATTACAATGATTATTTCCCACACTTACAAATATTGTGCCTTTAATAAGCATCTGACTTGAGTCTGTGATAGCGTAGATGCAGATTCTCGGGGCCTTGTAAGACCATCCGATTAATTACATCCACCAGACGAATCCGGTGGAAAACCTCTGATTAAGCTGCACCGATGGTTGTCGTATTAAAACCTGAAATATTCTCATGATATCGAGAGATCAAAGTAGCATACAATATTACAAAGCCTTGTCGGTTCTTTGGTATGAAAATCCTGCCTTGTTGGCACCGGGTTCATATACAGTAAAGTCTCACAATAATAAGTGTTCGGACTTGTCAGTCACAAACAAAGTGTATCCAACCTCTTCGGTCAGGACATGATGGTTTCCGGCCTCGTCGGTCTCGGAAGGGGAAAAGATCTGAGCCTCATCGGTTAAGGAGAGGAAATGTCCAGCCTCATTAGTCAGGACTTGTAAACAATTCTGGCCTCGTCTGTCGCGGAAAATGGTAATAAGAAAAAACATGCAACTTTAACCCATTCTCGATGTGAGTTGCACTTTTTCTCAAGAAACGTGGAAATGAAATGTGATTTTCAAAACGAGTTGCACTTTTCCAAAAAAAACATGTGCAACAGGCAACAGGAATTTGATGCGAGTTGCACTTTTTCTCAAGGAATATACAAGTGGAAATGGTTTTTCAAAACAAGTTGCACTTTCTCAAAATACATGCAACTGGCAACCGAATTTTGATTCAAGTTGCACATATTTCTCAAGAAATGTGCAACTTCAACCAATTTTTGATAAGAGTTACACTTTTTTCTCAAGAAATGTGGCAACTAGGAAATGGTTAAATAAGTTGCACTATTTTTAAACGTGCAACTAGCAACCATGTTTCGTTGTGAGATGCACTTTTCTTAAGAAATGTGCAACTCCAACTGATTTTCGGTAAAAGTTATAGTTTTTCAGAAGAAACGTGCAATTCACAAGTAAAATCAAGTGTTCTATATGCATTTTATATATTTTAATCTTATTATTAATGTGTTGCACTTTTAATCATACAATGGTCGTCTTACAATCACAAAGCCAAAATAAAAGGGAAATAGAAGCAGAATCATGGAACGTTTTATTGTTGTTGTTATTTTGCAGCTGTTTCTTTTAGGAAATTGTGCATGTGTTTTGTGTGCAATGGACATGACTAGGAGGCCCAAAGCAGCCAAAAAAATAGGAAGCAACAACAAAGCCCAATAACCGAGGCAGCTAGCGTACGTATCTTTTCTATACTTATTATCTATACTTATCTATACTACTATTAAAAGAGCAAACATGTTGGGATACTTTAAATCTTGTCCGTTCAATTTTTAATCAACGATCTAGATTGTCCCGATGTCGAGCACCAAACACTTTAAATCTCGTCCGTTCAATTTTCAATCAACGATGTAGATTGTCCCTGTTTGGTTTCCTACGTTAGGTTTCTCTCTTCGTTTAGGCTGATCAATCTTGGAAATCTTTTCTCCGTTGCGTACGAGCGTGGAGCAGAGTCCAATCCAAACTCAAACAGCTAAGCTTGCATCATGTTTCTATATATGTGTCGGTCTCTGATTTGCTTCTAGACACCGGATTGTAGAGACCCAGCCTAACTCAAGCGACATGCGTGTCTTCACCCATGGCGAAGGACATCTCGGGGAGCTCGGCCGACAGCCTTGGGGCTCAAGCACCGGGCCTTCACCCTCACGGACTGGGTCAGCTGCATGTAGCTGGGCGTCACCGGTGCGCTACCACCCGTCTCGCCGGCGTCCGTGTCCCTCGCTCCCAGGCTCAGCATATTCGGAATATCCACTTACCACGTGCTTGTCGTCCGCCGCAGCGAGGCCTTCGTCCCGCGGCCGCCACCGCCCCCAAGGTGCTCATGGCAGCTCTACGGGCACTACGACAACAAGGTCGCCGACCTATGCAGAGAGCTCGCCCTCGGGCTCGGCGCCCGGCCGCCGGTGGCGTGACGTCCTTCCCCAACACCTATGGCGACCGCATTAGCGTCGACGACAATGCATACATCATGGTGGTGTCATGGTGACGTCATGACTTTCATGAATTACATGACTCGGGCCGACCGTGCCCTCTGGGCCGAAGTGCTGATCTGAACAATCAGACTTGGATTGCTCACGAGCTCGCTTTCCGATTCAAGGCGACGGTGACATTGACGGGCAGGCGAGCGGTCAAGAGCATGGGCGAGCACCGGATCGCGGTCTCGGCGACGGGCGCAGCCGGCCAGGAGCTCGCTTTCGATTCGAGCGTACTTCGACTATCTCTCCTTGGATAGATGAGTGTGATCCCATCATTCACCAATCTGTTAACCACACAAGGGTCAGATTCAAATAGCATACCTAAGAATTGGCATATACCTGCCAGCGTCCATAGCTTCGCCGCCCGTGTAATCTCGCCGCGACGCCGTCACTATTCTGCAACAGGATCGAGCGAGAGGAGCTTGCTGCCATCTTACCTATCCATGGACGCTGCATCCAAAATCGAATAGGAGTATTTAGCTCCCTGAGGTCGCTTCGTTTCAGAGCTTGGTATGTGCTCTCTATCTGATTGCAATTATCTTTATTGATATAGCAGGAAATTTCGGTTCTGTTAGTATTTTTTTGATTAACACTGGCTGTAAAACAGCGTCTAATATTATTCATGGTCCCAATTATAGAAGCATGCATTTGCATAAACGTAATTGAAAAGAACATATACCACTCCATCATAAACTAAACTGGAACCATAAGTTTAAAATTTCCAAAAACAAAATAAAATTTCCACATATATATGGTTGCATGCACTCTGAATCTAAACAAGCCACCTGAAATCAGGATGCTTTTTTTTTTCCTCATACAGAGGTGAGTCAGTTAGATGGGACATAATTACAATTGGGAGAAACGACTCTTTGTAAACATCATTTAATCATGGAAAAAGTCCAAAACAAACCCTGAACTCATAGATGAAAGCTAAATTAAACCCCAAACTTTGAATCCCCGAAATTGGCACTCTGAACTTACAATCCCGGTCTATTTTAAACCCTACACCTGTTTGGTACACCGGGAATACAACAATCCCGGCCGGGATGACGTTCTACTCACACTGACAAATATGGCCCACATGTCATATCCGTCCCCTCCCTCAACCCCTGACCGCTTCCTGCCTCTCATCATGTCCAACCTCTCGCCGGCGGCGGCCAGCCATGACGACGCCCGTCCGTGTGAGTTTGGGCCGCGGAGGCCGTCGCACTGCACCTGCTGCGGCCGCGCCCCACCTACTGCGCCGCCGCCCCACTACCGACCCACACCACGGCCTGCCGCGGAATCTGCGGCCTGGGTATCGACCAAAACGGCGAGCTGGGTGCCACTGCACCAGCTGAATGCACGGGAGGGCGCCGCTGCTCCGGCAACGAGCATGTGCAGCGAATTGGGCTAGAGGTTGGGGATGGGTTCAGCTCCGAACAAGAGGGTCGTCTCCCTGAGAATTAGTCAATCTGCTGCTAATTGCAATGCACTAGCGTCCGACACAAGAGTAGCAACCATGGTCCATGGTCCAAGCCGGCAGTCAGCGACCAAGCGGCAAGCGACGGCGTGCTCGCCATCCTCACTTGCAAGAAAATGCAGAGGGAAGGCCGTGTTCCGGTGGAGCGCTGGAGCAGGTCCAGCACATGCTCACGAAGCTATTGCTGGTGGCCACCACGGGAGCAGCTTCCAGCACAGCCTAGCTCGTTGCCGTCCTCGTTGGAGGTCGCGAGCCCTCAAATGCGCGCATGCGCGGCTCTGTTTCACCGGCGAGGCGGCGACGGATCGAGCCAGTAGATGCACTCCAGTCCAGGATTGAACGCATCTCGATCTGTCACGTGGGACCAAGTCAATAATCTGGGTTTGACCTGCCACATCAGTAAAATTCCAGGCCAAACGTTTCTAAGGTTTAAAATAGACCAGGATTTGAAAGTTTGGGGTGTCGATTTCAGGGATTGGAAGTTCAAGGTTCGATTTAGGTAGACCCTACAAGTTCAAGGTTTAATTCGGACTTTTTCCTTTAATCATTAGTGTCCTTAGAACAAGGGCAGTAGTATTGTAAAATGTCCCTTTAGCTGAAAACGTGCGTTGCACGTACATGCCAAGTTGCCAACTAGTACTATTAAAAGAGCAAACTTGTGTTGATACATTAAATCTGATCCCTTCAATATTTGGTCAACGGTCCAGATTGCTCAAATATTTAACAACTCAACACACCTTTTCGTTTCGTTCTAATTACATGATTTGCCACCGCTAAAAAATATTCAGAACAAGTTCTTTCCCGTCCGCCGCCAGATCAGCCCCCAATTCCGGCGAGCAGCTCCTATGCGTGTCGTTCGAGCTCAAGCTGAACCAGCCCGCCGCCTCGGCAAGTTCCACGCCCAGGCGGGCGCTGGCGCCGCTCACGCCGTGCAGGCGGGCGGGAGGCAGGGGCGGCGGCCGGTGCGGTGCTGGGGTGCGGGGGCGCAGGCGGGCGGCCGACGCAGCAGCTCGTCGCTGGGTGGCCGACCAGTGCGGGGCGCATGCGGGAGGGCGGAAGGCGCAGGCGAGCGCTGGCGCCCCTATACCGGCCCTGTTCGTGCCTTCCCCCGCAGCACAAGCTTTTCCCCGATGCCGTAGATGATGCAGCCCAGAGCGCGGGTACCGTCCCTGGAGCTCTCTGGCTGGGAGGAGAAGAACCGGATGAGAGCGCAACAGCATACTGGAGGAGAGCAGACTGGCGTCGAGTCGTGCCTCCTCAACCGCCCCGACCTCCCGCACCCCACATCTATCACGTTCAGTGTGCGCCGTCCCAGAGTTCCGTCGATCAGGCCATCCGAGTTCTTCCGTTCATTCTGATGCCAGCCGCTGAACCGGTTTCAGGATTACCAGCAGCCGCCCATCTCTGTATCCATATTTTTCTTCAAATCTGAGCTATTCTTATCGTTCTTATCGTGTATATGAAAGATTGTTTATTCTGATACGAGTCGCTGAACTGGTTTAGGGATTAGCAGCATCGGCTCATCTCTCTATTCATTTTCTTTTCAGATATGCCTGTTCTTACATGTATGAAACATTTATAAGCTTTATGTTCGTGCAAGATGCAGAACAACTCAGATTTGGGCGTGGATGCATGTATTTGGATGTAAATATGGTTGTATGTATTTACCTGAAATAAGAGTTGATATATACATCTGTATATGCGAACACTTGTTTCCGGAGGCGAGACTATATGTCAAATTAGGTATTTAATTAATATATACAGTGTACCAAATTTATATTTTCACTTAGCTGTAGGAAATGTAACTAGACACTTTTTCTCTAAAAAGAAAATATGTTAAACATGTGAATAATTGTTCAAATGAGAACGTTCTTATTGTATATATTGTAAAGGGTCGGTTGCGCTGGATAAAGAGAAAAAGGGTAGTTTCTGTTGTATACATAGATATTACATCGTTGATGTGTATGGAACTTTTCTATTTTCATAAAAAAATTGCGAAAACGAATATTGAATATATGTATATTAAATTTAATTCATATCAATTTTGAAATAATATTTGACTTTTTGTTCTCTCTCATAGGTATGAAAGACAAGTCATGTATTTATTGGAGATGAGTCCTTTCTATTTTTCAGGAAAATCATCTCATTTTGTCCATGAGAATCATCTCATTTTGAACTTCCAGTTTGCAATTTCAAAGTATGGATATTCTCATATTAAGTGAGATGATAGTATATGAAACCCGGATCCACGTGCTGGTCTTACTTCCGTGTTCTCAAGTACTACAAGCTGAGCATTTCTTTTCATATTATGTTTTCTATCTGGATCTTGATCTGTTTTCAGGGTCTTCTATTTTCTATTTGTAATATAAAATTTAAGTCAAAGGAATGACGGGAACCAGGAATGCAAGCTTACTCACTGGAGGCACAGTGGCAGAGCTTCATGGGGGCAATCAAACTTCCCGCAGTGCCGCTGGATTCCCCTGCCCGCCGATCTATCCATCTCCCCACACGGGCGCCGCCAAGCCATCCCCTATACGGTACCCTTCCTGCATATAGTAGCACATTCAAAGGTATATGTGTTGATATGCACCGTAAGAAGTAATTCAGCTAGATACGATATTTTCCTATTTGTAAATTATTCCGTTTAATTGTTAAGACGTCCTACTTGTAAATTGTCCCATTTAATTGTGAAAACGTGCGTTGCACGTACATGTCAACTAGTATTATTAAAAGAGCAAACATGTTGGGATACATTAAATTTTTTCCGTTCAATTTTTGATCAACGATCTAGATTATCCCCATGTCGAGCACCAAACACGTTTGACCAGTCAAACCGTTTTTTATACTTAGGTTCGATCACGATCACGCAAAAATAAAATTCCGATGGAGAAAAACAATTCTGATCGTACACGTACAGGGAAAAGGAAAAAAAAAAATCCGTAACTCATCGTTCCGGATCGAGGCAAGCTCTAGATTGCTGGCTGGTGTTCGATCTGCTGCGGCCGTTCTGCTGCTCCCCTTCAGCCCCGACATGTTCTCCTCTCCAGCGCTGACCTGCTGTGGTCCCCTTCACTGTATTACGATGTATACATATGTATTGAATAACTGACCATGCATGCCCTGCTCGGCTGCTTACTTGTATCATTGTTTTCTTTTTCAATTAAATTTAGCATCTCGACAAGAGGGTCGGTTGGAATTTTCGGTTCAACTACCTCCTAGATAAAAAAATCTATGTCAAGTTGGTCGGCATAATTGTCATAAACACGAAATGAAAAACAAATAGTTATAAAAGATAATAATATACCACATCCCAATCATAGACCGGACGAGAGCCGACGGGGACGGATATCAAAACCATGGCACTATACATATAAAAAACAATCACACAAGTAAGAAAATTGTACAAGTAATAACTATGCATCTAAATCATATAAGTAAGATTTTTTTAAAAGATAAAAACAAGAGGCTCACCTAGGTGGTGCCGGTGACGTAACGGCGCGGGCGATCGACGGCGGTGAGGACGGGAACGGGACGGGACGGGACGGCACTAAAACCCACAAATCATACTTTAATTTGAGCTCAAATTGCATATAAAACAAATAAACTCCCTAACTTAGTCATTTCATCAAACACCTAGCAAGCACTAGAAAAACGAAATGAGCTAACCTAGTAATGAAATGAGCTAAAGTAGCAACGCCGGAAGAAAGGATGAATTTGCTAACCCTTGGATAGATGGGGCGCCGCCAATCTTGACAAATGGTGGAAAAAAATGGGGATAAACTCGAACTCGGGAGAGGAAACAGAGGAGAAAATGGGGATGAACTCGAGCAGGAAAATGGAGATGGTTGGCTCGGGGTGGAAGATGATATAGGGAACAACTTTAGTACCGGTTCGTGATACGAATCTGGACTAAAGGGTGCTCGCGCTGGCCCCACCACTGTGGTTGCCTGCCGCAACCCTTTAGTCTCGTTTCGTAACACGAACTGGGGACTAAAGGTGGCGTTCGAACCGGGACTGGACTCGTGCGGCGTCCTAAAGTTGCAACCGGGACTAATGCTCACATTAGTCAAGGTTCCAAATATGGCCGGGACTAAAGATCCGAACCGAAGCCCATTTTTCTACTAGTGTTGGTTGCTATCCAAGCACACCTTATACACCCCGTTCCAATTTAGATGATTTTTATTTGCCCATATGTGAATGTATCTAGACATGTTATAAGTATAAATATATTTATATTTGGACAAATAAAAGTCATCAAATTTAGAAAGGAGTGAGTATAACAAAGCCGAAGTACATGTTTTCGACCTTTAAGCCCTTTGCATATTCCAAGTCCAACTGATGACCATATACACATAATCATCGACACCAAATCCAACACACCAACGAAAACAATTTCTCAAAAGGTTAGTTCTAAAAAAATATGAACACTTGATCAGGAAAAACAAGCCTGTTCTTTTCATTTATTAGCCTTACAACTCATAAACACGACAAAACATCACGCAGACAGCTCGACCTGGAAGTCGAAGCTAGATCACAAGACACTAATAGAGACATAACAAACTAAAAACATTACTGGGACACACACCAGCAGGCATACCATCTTAAGGCAACGAGATACACACGTCCTTAATGTATTTTCAGCCGTGGAGGCTCTACATGCCCTCCCGGTTAATTAACCTGGGCGCCTGAGCCCCCTGACTCGTCGAGATGTCTGGACCTGATCTGGACAGCTTCTTCAGTCCGGAACGCCTCCGGAGTCGCTAACTTGCTTGGCTTCTGTCCATCTGTAGAAAGAGACACACACACATGTAGGAAATCATCAGCAAACAATAACTGACCGTAGCTTCAGCAAATACTGTTTTCAGTGTGGGCGAGCGTGTGCGTTTACCATTGTTGTTCACCACGGGCGCCATACCCGGTGACGCGCTCGAAGAGGCCGTACAGCACGTCCACGAGCTGCGCAGCGAAGCTGGCCATGGGAGCTGGAGGCTTGGAGCTGGTGTACTGAAGACGCTAGCTACTCGAACACGACGAACAGTGCTGCTACGTGCTGAGCTCAGCTATTTACCGCTTGCCCTGCTCGGCTGCTCCTGATGAGTCCTATACTGTTGCCGGGGCGCCGTATTTATACACGGCGCGGCACCGGCGCTCGTCAGTTCAGACAAGGCCCACGCGCGTCGTGCGTACACTCAGAGCGCATGCGTATCATGCGTGTACGGATGCCGATCAAGCACCTCCCGATCGATCGCTTTCCCGATCCCGGTGGTTATGTGATATTCCACTCCGTCCATGCCACCAGGATCCGGAGAATTGTTGGTTGTCTGTTGTTAACAATGACTGAGGCTAGCTGTGCGGCAACTGATAGTATAATCGAGGTGACATAAAACGAGCAAATTGAATCGTCAATTTGGTATACTATATGCTTAATTATGCAGGTAACATTAAACATGTGCAGAGATTTCGATCTCCCGTATCGTTGGGTCACATGAGCGTTATTTGGCTGCGCATCCTCTTCCTGTCTTTTGCGAGATCCCCACGGATCAACATCAAGCACCAGCCGGATCATGATGCAGGAACGTTCGTCATTCCACAGGCGTGAGTGGTGCCTACTAGTCCTAGGAGAGGGCTAACGTGGCCAGCACATAATATGATGCGGTGCATGGTCCATGAATGAATCATGAGTCATGATCGATCGTTTTCGCGTCCACCCTTATGATTGGTCCACTCCATTATACGCCACCCATGAATGGATGAATTTTTTGGCTTTGGGGGTAGTGGATCTCCATTGCAGGTCGATTATCCTTGCAGTTCGTTTACTGTTCCTGACTGACTCAACCCTTGCTGGCTGATTTTCGCTCTTGATGAGCTAACAAGAAAAGGTGAGCTAAGAAAAACTCTTGTTGGTTCCAAATTTTCACTATGTGTCTCTGTAGCATCTATAACAGACCAAATTACAACGGAATTATGATAATTATCCACATTCTTTTCGTCGGTTTGGATTTTTGTTTATACTGTTTCGTGCATAAAACTTTATCATGGTATCTGAGTAGAGGCCTCCGTTTCAAGTCTTGGCTTTCCCAATTTAATAAATATACTTCGTGTCCCATTTCTATTCACGTATAGGCCTTCTCAAGTCATACGTGAGATTCTTCAACTTCAATTCACATGTGTAAGCCTCACAGAGTCACACGTGAGAGCGGGAGTTACAGTATATGTAATTGCCATGTTATTTCCATCAGTCATGACTCTTAGTTTATAATGGTTGGTGCATTAAACTTGATATATGAAACAATATTTCGTGTATTTCATTTGGATGGAAACTAGTTTACCATTTTTATACTTCGTGCATTCTCGGTAAAATAAGAACTAGAACCGCCACATACTCTTGTCTCAGTTTTCACAAACCATACCACATAGTGGCTCTATTATATATTTTGAGGTGAAAAGGGGCACACTGATGATGGAAAACGAAAAATATCGATCTCTGTTTTTGTGTCTACAATATTTTTTTGCGAATAAAAGGATATATTATCAGCACAAGGGAGTGCCATCAGAAATACAGACGTTCCTCAGTTCATCTGGTCCAGTACAGATCCAGACTTTTGTACATTGGTGAGAACGGCGTTAATTAACTAGGGTGTGGCTGGCTGTGTTCACCTCTCTCCTAGTCCTAGTATGCACTATCTCACAAACTCTCCCTCCCTCACATATCCTTTTGCTTCATTCACCAGAAACTCCATCTGTGATCGATTGACTTCCTTATCATTGATCATTGCTACCGCTTCCAAGCAGTCACATTCTAGGATCACCAGAAGGTCAGTCCACTCCATTACAAGAGCTACGCCTTGAGTACATGCACGTAGTTCACTTCAGCTTCAAGTGGGTTATCGCAGGCCCGGAGATACCTGCACGCTGACAGCAATATGGCGCCATTCTCATCGCGGAGAATTATCCTGGTACCCCCTGGCCATCTTCTTCCAACCAGGTACCATCAACGTTCAGTTTTACCCAGCCTGGAAGCGGCTTGGTCCATCTCTGCATGACTTCTCTTCTCTCAGAATATCCTTCGCGCACCATCGGAGATATGTGATCATAAGCAATCACAAATTTTCCTTTCACCGGGTCTGCCATTGGTGCTTGTTTGATTGACAAAAAGGACTCCCCATAACTAGGCAGAAATCTTCTGGAGCTCTCGATTGGCGGCGCCAGCTTCTGATGCACCACTTCATTGCGGACATGCCAATTTCGCATATCATCATAAGCCGCTCCTGCTCCAACACCTTGCCGAGGGCATGTTATGTAATAGCCATTCATGCCCGGTGTTGATGATGTTCTCGAGGGCTGGTATCAGCCATACCTTCCGCATAGCCGCATTGCTTCCCAGAGGTCGCGCGCCATTGGGCATCTGTAGAAAACATGAGAGTTGTCCTCGCGGTCCACCTGACAAAGTATACAGTGTCAGTTTTCTCAATATTCCTTATGTTTTTGTTCTCCGATGTTGCAAGGGAATTTGTGGCTAGCTTCCATCCAAAAACTCGTACCTTCGTGGGAGCAGGGCACTCCCACCAGACGACACAGTTGCCGCCCGGTTCGATCCCTACTCGTGGCGCATGTTGAAATGTAGTGTAGAAGTTCCCAGACGAGCTTGTACGCACTCTTGACGTATTGCTGGCAAGTGTGTGCTTTTTTTTTGAGATATTTGCATAATTCAAAAAAATGATGGTCAATACGATAACTGATATTTTTTACATGTCTTTCTCGTTCCATCCGCGTCCGGGTAAAGGAGTTCGTCGAAGCCGAGATGAAGACGGTATAGGGCGCATGCTGCTCGTAACCCAATCTGAGCTCTCTGCCACCCGTCACTTTTAATACATGATGAACGTATAAAACGCAGAAGCACATTAGAAAGATCGTCCGCATCGGCGTGACAATGATCGGTATGGTGACGGCTTCGCACTAGTCAAATATCGGTAAGACAAGTTCCAATATTATGTGCGCAAACTAATCTCTAAGTTTTAGCTGGCATAATTGTTGGTAAATATTAGACTTGTGTGAAGAAACATCAACCGAATGATTTATGGAAATACCAACAGTATTAGCCATGTTTACTAAGGAAGTAGAAGACAGGACATGAAAGGGGTTTTGAGATGTTATACCTGCCAGTTTGGCCTTGGAATCATTGCGGGTTTCCAAATTTTGCTTTCTTTTCGCCTGCTGCGCCATTTGCATAACAAATAATTACCAGTTAATTATTTAACATGAGTTAACATGAATTTATACGAAATATCTAGAAATCATATACACCCAAAGTATCTAGCACAAATGCCCGTGTGTTGCAACGGGAGAGAAAAAGGGCGCTGAGCTGTTGTCATGTTGGGTCACCTTCGCCCAGCAGCTAGAGTTAACATGAGTTAATTATTGCAGGGGATTCAATCGGGAGAGGAATCATATACACCCAAAGTATCTAGAAATCACATTACCAGTTAACATGAGTTTATACGAACGCTCGTTGGAAGCCTGCACTCTCACAGAAATCTCGTTCGATTCCGTCTAAAACAATTTTGCCTAGCCCAGCAACGCAACCTGAAATTGCCAACAAAAGGCAACCTGAAAGTGTTACGGCCTCATTTAGTCATTTGGCTTGAGTGAAACGGAAAGGTAAATTTGCTGCTGAAATTAACAAAACCGGGTGCACCTGTACCTTAAACACGGTGGCCCTCGGCCGGCCGTAGTACATCGCGGCGACGACCAGCAAGACGAAACCGACTGCCACCATCCTGAACACCGTGCCCGGTGTCGCCGACGTCCCTGGCATGGCTGGGAGGCGCCGGTGTGTCGACCGACACATAAGTCATCGAAGAGTAGTACGAGCGCCGTTTCGAATCCGAAGACGACAAGCAGGTGGCTTCCAAAGAGGAGGAAGAGCGCCTGCCCATGGCGCCGCCGGACGCGGCGAGCGTGCGGCCTGCGAGACAAGCGCCGCTGCGAGCATCCGAGCGAGGACGAGCCCGTACTTGCACGGCCGGACTGCCCGGCCGGGGAAGCGGAGAATCGCCATCGGAAGCTCCAGGACTTCCACCCAGACCCCGGCGTCTAGGAGCTCGTCCCTGGTCCGGCCTGCGTCGAGGAGTGCGGTGATGCCAGCTAAGAGACTAGGAGTGGATGAGCGCCGGAGGCTGTTACGTTCTTAGTTTTTGGCACTGACATGGTGTATAAATTCCTTGCTTAAACTTATTTAGTCTTTCGCATTGTCATGGGTTATAAATTCAGTCTGTTGGTGCCGTATTGCTCTCTCTGCATTTTGTGAATTTTCTCAGAGTGTTGCTCACTGGATTTTCGTCGTATGGATACGTGAAAATACTAGCTTTGATTTACGCTTCGGTTATAAGGCATGAGAAAACTCCTGAACACCAGCACGCACCTGCACACGTAGACTCTTCGTTCGTTCCGAGCACCAGAAAGCAAACAAAACTGTTTGAACTTCCAAAAACAACGAAGCGACACGAATTGATCTAGACTTCTAGAGCCGCCCCCGATCCACGTAGCTGCTACCTCTCTGAAATCTGAAC
The DNA here is from genome assembly GCA_947311845.1 of Poa pratensis. Lineage (NCBI taxonomy): Eukaryota > Viridiplantae > Streptophyta > Magnoliopsida > Poales > Poaceae > Poa > Poa pratensis. The sequence goes on from CAMZMU010000053.1 coordinate 13,551,666, forward strand.
TGAGTGCATACTGAGTACCTCTGAAATCTGAACCAACGTAGTTGCCTAGCTGCTAGACGAGGAGTTTTTTGTTTTTTTTTTGGTTTTATATAACCTCGCGGAGGTCAGTTTACACACGATGCGGGGCAACTGGGCTGGTCCAGTTGGGCCAAGTTCAGTCTGTGCCGGAAAGCGGCCAGGCGTGGGCTAGACGTTTGGGCCCAGTTGAGTCGTAGCGGAGGCGGATTGGACACGTGGCAGGAGTCGTACAGCGGCCTGGACTGTCATAGCGGCCGCTCTTCTAATACACCCTCCTGGTGTCTGGAAATTTGCCAGCTAGCCCAGCCAACGAACCTAGATCTCCGTTACCGCCACCGGCCGATCTAACAGGAAGCCCGATGGCGTTGCGCTCGCTCCTGACCAAGATGCCGGCCCTCGGTCTGAGGTCGCCGGCGGCGGCTTCTCGCCGTATGTCGTCCCTTGCTGCTCCCGTAAGTACCCCTGTTCTACTTGTTCTGATTTGGTTCTGATATGAACCGTGCCCGCCGATTGACCTATGGATTTGGTGTGCTGTCTGGGATTTATAGGTCGAAATCGGTAAACCGTACTGCTCTTACGTCTAATCATGAGATAGATATGCGTTTCTTTTTCCCTGTGCTACAATTTACCGAGACCTGAAATAATGCCCTACTGATTTGATATTTTAGTGTAAATGCTGGCATGCATGATTTTTTCGTATGTCTAATCATGAGATTTTAGCGTTACCTAGTCTAGTTTAGCTCCGACACCTCTCTTTCTTTTTCTTGGAAACTTTCGTTTAAATTTCATGTAAATAAGTTCTCTTTCCGTTTTATAGAAAAAATACAACGATCCTTGTCCAAGGCTCAATGAGTTGTCGGAGATGATTTTTTTTTTTGAAATGGGGCAGTCCCGGCCTCTGCATCATAACGATGCACACAGCCTTTAAATTAACAAAATAGGTAGCAAAGTAGTATCAAGTGGCAGATTACAACTCAAGGTTCATACAAACAGCGTGAACAAGAACCAACCCTAACAGGAAAACTAAAGGAAGACTACACATCATGAAGCCTTCTAGTGTGTTGCCACCCATGCTGGCAGCAGATAGCTCGGACCACCGCCATAATACGGGTACACCCAGAATCCATAGGAGCCCGTTGGTCGGGTGGAAGGAGAAAGGACCACATGTGGATCCAGAACGTGGCGCGGTGAACAACCTGCAAGAAGTGAGCACCTCCAAGTTTGTTAAAAACAACATCATTTCTACAGTTCCAAACAGCCCATAGAAAAGCACAAACACCAATGCGAATACGTGCTTTAGATTTCTTATCTACTCCATCTAACCAATGTCCAAACATGTTTGCTACGCTAGAAGGTGGAGAGATATTGAAAGTAAAATGAAATAGACGCCAAATGTTCCTAACAAAAGGACATTGAATGAAAAGGTGCTCCACTGATTCATTTTCAGTGCAAAACGCACATTTCTTACACCCAACCCAATTTCTTTTAATCAAATTATCTTTAGTAAGGATCACTTTCCTATTAAGGAACCACATGAACACCTTTATTTTTAGCGGGACCTTTAATTTCCATAGAAATTTTCGGAGGAACGGGGTATGTCCATGTAGATAGTCAGCATACATAGACTTAACAGTGAACTGACCCGTCGTAGTTAAGTTCCAGCTGAACCTGTCCTCCTCATTAGAGAGTGAGATACTCATAAGTCTCTCAACAAGTTTCATCCATGAGGCCCAATTTTGTCCAGACAAAGTTCTTCTAAACTCAATGTTTAGAGGAATATGACTTAATACCGCGGACACAAAGACATTTTTATGACGCGCAATGCTGAACAAAGATGGGTATTGGTCAGCCAAGGATCTATCCCCAAGCCAAATATCCTCCCAAAAACGAGTATGGAGGCCATTACCCACCACAACTTTTCCCCGTTTAAGAAAATCATGTTTAACAGACAAAATCCCTTTCCAAAAGGGTGAATCAGTGGGTTTAGGTTCGGTTTGAGCTAGCGTTTTCCCCTGAAGATATTTGTCGGAGATGATTGACCAACAGTTGGCTAAGAATAAAAAAATTGATAAGTAAGTTGCTTCCCTATATCTCTAGTTTGATCATTTGATGAAATTGTTATTGTGTACACTTGTACACTCAATATATTTCTGTTTTATTTTGCTTTAGTATGAATTTTTTATGCTAATTGAATTGGTTGTTTTATGTGTAGTGATTTAAGGGTGATGTTGCATAACGGGCGGGCAAAAAATGATAAGAAACTTACCGCATATGTCTATGCGGTCCACAGCTTCTCGGCCTTCTTGGTGCTCAGGCATGTGTTTTAGGCACCCTAGGTCGGTTATGATTATAGTGGAGTACTTAGTATTGTAACATGATTAGTACTATTGTAAGTGAGCTTTATGTAATCGTAAGAATATCGTTTATGTTGTTCACGTTAGATATACTTTTAGCGATGTTATTCTTTGTTCGCGCGAGGCTCGCTCAGTTTTTTGACAGCAAGCAACAACGACGCGGGGAGGAAGAAGATCATATCCACCCCCTTAGCCACTGCTGCCTACAGCCGCCTCGCCCTCCTCAAATCACGGCCTCCGCCCGGCTATCCCCTCGAAATCCTGCCCCCCCCCCCCCTCTTCCCCTTCCTCACAATAGATCTCGTCTTCGGACGCACCTCCACCCCCACCAATATGTCCATTAGTCGCCTCCACTCGCTCCAGTCTCACAGTACAAAAAACAATACTGGTACCATGTGGAAAATGTTATTGGTAGAGTGGGCCCCATGCTACTTGTATCACGCCGCATCTAAAACTTACTGGTAGCGTGTGGGAGTTACTAGTAGCATGGCTTGTAAGGAAGTGAACAAAACAATTGCATGGCAAAACAAAATGCACATTTGTTAGATAAGAGCGTGCGCTTTTTAAAATACAATTTCCTTTATGCTAGATTTAAATTACATTTTCCTTTATGCTAGATTTAAATTATATTTAGTAGCATAGTTTTAGTCGTCAATTAATTTTAGGTAACTCTATAAACTATATAGTATATACATATTGATGGTAGAGATATTTAAAGCATATGATCTAAGAAATATCTTAAAAGAGGTTCTCAGTTTATGCTTTGATAAACATATTTATACAAACTTATAGAGCATAAATTGAACGTTGGCATGATCCTTTACCCTTATTCATGTGATCAAATATTTCTTGCAAGTTACGGTGGGTACATTAATGAGTTTACAGAGTATGCATGATATGCATTTGGTATTATTGTTGCTAATAATAATCCCTTATGAATAAATAAATTGAGTAGATTATGCTAGTTTCACGTAAATACGATTTGATTGTTCGATAGGCTCATCCGCAATCCGCTCGGCATCATCTGTTCTATACAAGTGGGCGTGCTTCTGAGATAAATGTTGGTGCACATAATTACATCAAATTGACACAAATTTCAGTTTGTACAAAATGTAAGACTCATGTCGGAGCGCAACTATCAACCTAACTAAACTGCTTGTTGTTGATTAGATTGGTTTATTTCTACGTATGTGATGCACACTCTTTTGGTCCGTCGTGTGGAATTGCTCTCGCAAATTTATCTTTCTTATTATGATATTCAATAGTAGACATAACAGATAATATTACAATAGTATTAGCACACATATATATTTGGCGGCCTTCTCCTGTCGGGGCCCAGGACGGTTTTACCTATTTGTCCGGCTTATGAGCGGGCCCTTGTAATATTCTTCTCCGCAGGAGACAGTTATTTTCCGACGTTCTGCAGCAGCAATGAGTAGTACGTAAGGGCACGTACAACGCAGCCTCTTACACAGGCGCTAGGGAAAATAATCCCAGCCGTTACGCTTGAATCCCTGCTGAAGCCAGGATCGAGTCTTGCTTCGACGCAACTTCTTGCGTCGGGCGCTAGCGCTTTTTTTTCCCGATCAAGACTGGATTGTCTAGTGATCTGTAGTCCGGAAGCGCCGGAAAGTAGCGGTCAGCGTTGCGGGTGTCAGGCGCTTAGCTGATAACTAGTTTTCTCGTATTTATTTTTTGGCACTTAAGCGCCGGTACAAGCGCCTTGCGCTGTACTTGCCCTAAGGCGAGTTCTGTAGCTGAAGCACAGCAGTTGCAACGAAAGGAAATGTAGAATGCAGCCAGGGTTCTGAGCAAATTAAAATGCATACATACCTCCTGCACGGCCGGCGCCGGTTTGGCGGGCTCGGCATCCATGACTCCGGCGCGCCCGCAGACGGTGACACGGTCCAGGAACCTCTCCTTGAGCTGAACCGCGAAGTTTGCCTCTGGAGGTAAGCTAACCGGCGCTCTGAACTCTGAAGCGTTTGCTGCTTGTTGCTCGCTAGTAGTAGTCAGCTGCTATGCATACAACTTGTGAGTGGTCGCAACTATACCTGCCGTTGGGTAGGGTATGGATCCACCCGTGCTTCAGCCACACCCATACCCATCAATCACTCCATCCATTTTACCCTACCCGTTTCTACCCATACCCATTGGGTAAGCTGTAACTTGTAAGTAGGTTGGAGCTGTAAGTAGGTTGGCCTCCAGGATGCAACAAACGACAGCAACAAGATACCTTCTGTTCTTCAGAGGTAGTAGCTGGATCGATTCGTCGCCGTAATGAACCGTATAGTCAGCTCGATCGATTCCTATAGTAAGCCGGCCAAGTGACTTGTCTATGCCTCCGATGCCGATCATCGTCACCATGACGACCGTGGACCAGCTGACACACCGCGGCCGGGCGTCGCGCTGGCGGAGCAGTACTGACCGCCGCTGTGCTGTCCGGTTGCTCCAGAGAGCCGTGCCGTCCGTGCCAGTTAGAAGATGGGTCAGCTTGAAGAGGAAGAGAAGAAGGCAGGCCCGCAGGTGCCGCAGATGGACGCCGTGATGGACGAGATTGCCGGCAATATCCTCTCCGAGTTGAAGCCGTCATGGCCGTCGCCGTGATTTCCGGTCGCCGCCACGGCCGAGGAGATGGAACGGCTGAAGGAGCAAGAGAAGAAAGCCGGCCGCCGGCGCGGAGGTGCGGCAGCTGGACGCCGTGCCGCACAACGCCCAATCCTGGCTGGCGGTCGCCGAAGAGATGGCCGGTGAGATCCTATCCAAGGCTCCAAGCTTTGGCCGATTCGGTGCTCTTCGGTCGCGGCCACAGATCCTTGCTTTCCGGCCGCCCGCCATGGAGCCACCGCCCGTGCTCTCCGTTTCGATTTGGGGAGAGACGTTGAGAGGACACGGGACAAGACACGGGGATTATCCAACCCTACCCGTTTTGTATGGGTAAAAAAAACTCTGCCCATACCCATCCGAGTTGAAGCCGTCATGGCCGTCGCCGTGATTTTTTTTTTTTTTTTTTTTTTTTTGACGACCTAAGGCGGGGAGTTCCCGCATTGCATTATAGAAGAAAGAATTGATCCAGTTAATTAGGGAAACCGGATCCAAAAACCATACAAAACGCGGTTAGAAAACCGCACACTCAACCTCATGGAACATCATCCGAGCCTGAAACGAGGGAACCTAAACCCAAGCTAACAGGCCACACCTCATATCCAACTAAAAGGACCTCTCCAAACACACACAAACTCTCACCGCTATAGATGCACCGGAGTGCACCCTCCACACATATAAGATCAAGCATTAGTCACAACTAACTCTCGAAAAGCCTCCATCACCTGCGGTGTGCGCTGCTTCTTGTACATCTGCAAATAAGGTTGCATCTTCTCCTCTATGACTTCGTCGCTGACTTTCCCTTTCCCTTTGCTCTTGAGTTTTGGGATTTCCCCAAAACTCTCCGCCCGCCTAAACTCGGCGCGCTTGGCTGTCGGAATGCCACAATCCTTGTTCTTCATGTCCAAACGGATGCTTCGTCGCCCGGCCAAAGAGGGAGCATCCACCCGAAGCTGCTTGTCCTTGGGCATGTCGACAATCTCACGGCAGAGCTCCTCCATCGAAAAAGGCAAGGTCTTCTCCTGTGGCTCAATCGCGTCAAACTGAGCCATCACCTCCGCGATCTTCTCCTCCAGGCTAGGGGCATCAGAACCCCTCAACTCCTCTGATGCCAAAGTCATCCCCACTCGAAGATCCCGCATCGGAGGCCCCTGCACCACCAGGGAGACATGCTCTGAGGCAGCAAAAGCTTCAAAGAACTCCTTCTCCTGTAGCTTTTCAGCATCCAATTGGACCAGCTCCTTCGCGGTCCTCTCCTCCGAGCTAGGAGTACCACAATCCTTCAGGTGCTCCAAAGCCAAAGGCACAACAGACTCCACCACAAGCTGTTGTTGGTTCGGCATGGCCTCTGAAGCAACCAAAGGCGAGGAGGTCATGGCAAGCATCGCCGCTGAAATGGTCGCATCCCTTGGGGAGAAACAACCATAGAACTCAAGATCTTCCCCCTCCGAGATACCACCAATGATCTCAGCTAGCGTAGCCGGCGCCGGAGGCATCTGCACCACGGCCGGCGCTTCCAATGCAGCCGCAGCCCGCTCCATCAAGCCCCAAGCCGCTCCACCAAGGCTTGCAAGGTATCTGTCACAACACGCAATGGCTGTACCATCTCCTCGAGCCGGGAAGAAATCAGGCCTTGCAGCTCAGCTTGCAGCACCGTTGCCTGCTCTTCGATGATGGACCTCAATGTCGCATCCGGTGGAGCTGCTGTAGGCAGGCAACCAGTCATCATCCATGCATGGTCCTCGCACACGGCATGAGGCGCAGCAACGGAAACCCAGGAGCGGTCCATGGGACGCCGCGGACCGGCAGCCGGCGACCTAGAGCAGGGAGGACCAGTGCCCGCCTGCTCATCCAATGGCATGAGCGGACCGGCTGAAGGCTTCCCGGAGTAGAGGGTGTCGGCCGGCTGATGCCGCCAACAGTCGCGCTCGCGGTGGCCCGAGCGGCGGCAGGAGAGGCACCTGACCTCACCGTGGCAGTCAACAATGCGATGGCCAGACGCCAAGCAACGGAAGCAGCGGCCACGCACTCTCCGCCTGAAGGCCATGGCCCGGTCTACACCATCTCGGCCAGGAGAGGGAGGCGGCGTGCTCTGCTGCGGGCGACGGCGGCTCACCTCCTGCCAGCCGAGCTTGTCGTCACCATCCTCTGGGCCGGCAGCCGGCGGCAGCTCCACCACCTGGGGCGTGAAATTGGGTGGGAGTCTATCCGGTGGAGGCGGCAGCCGGGCCGGGGCGGCCGGCACAGCCGGGGAGAGCTGCTGGAGCCCCGCGGAGAGCGCGTCCGACTGCAACTCCCCTGCATCGGATACCACCGCCAGAGAGCCGGCTCCAAACGGATCTGAATCGGGGCTGGGAGGCTGGGACACGGGACGAGGAGGTGGGGCAGGGGCTGAGGGTGGGGCTTCGGCGGTTGGGGAGGCCATGGCGCATGGCCAGGAGGGCGGAGGCGCAGGCGGGGCGGAGCTAAGGGGCGGTGGCGGCGGCGGCGGCGGAGGCCGCGCGGTCGCCAGGTTGTTCGCGGGAGCTATCCTCGCGGGAGCTCAGCACTCGAGATGTCGCCCATGTCACACTCCCTCTCGCCGTGATTTCCGTTACATGGATATGGACAATGGGTACGGACAACAAAGGGCAGGCTTAGTCGCAACGATCACCGGCACCCGTTTTATACTTGGCGTGGACGTGCACTAACAGTGTGTTTAGTGGAACCATGGAGGGTTGAAGAAGTTGCGAGGAAGTATCGGCCAGTTGAGGAAGATCCAAAGAAGCACCGGCCCGTTAAGCAGGCCGGGTAGACCCAAGACTGTACTGTAGATGGCAAGGCCGGGCTCCTGGTTATGTTTGGTACTCCCTGTTCTTGCAATCTTCTTATCTGTTCTTAAAATACGGAGGGGAGCTCCTTATTATCATGCCAAGCTGCCAGCTGAACCTGCCTATACCAACGATGCAGTATCATTCACCACACAATTTAATTATGTTGTGTCCATCCACTCCATTGTCCTCCTTACCTCCTTGTTATGACTTTACGCAGGACCATTCGAATTATGGATTTTAATTAAAGTGCTCGACCGACACTGTGTTTGGTGCTATCATGTGGTCCATAATTATGTAAGTTTACTATCTAGCCAGCTTGTTTGTACTAAATATCCAGGCTCTACATATATAACCACTGGAAGAATTGGAGATGACGATCTCGTTGAAATAGCCCTGCTTTCCTCCACACATAAAATGGTAAGAAACTGAAAAAATTAAAAAAATTATAACTACCATACCTATTATATTATCGACATTGTTGCTTCTTCACTCGTAGTTTATTGCATTTCCAGTAGTTTGGGTAACAAACGGACAACTAGCACTAGAAACATGTTGTGCACCATGCCAAAATTTCAACGGCGTATATGGAATATCAGTGCAATAGTAATTTAACCTCACAGTATTTTATATGTAAATGGTGGTCAAAAATAAAAAGGTAATGAGATTAAAAAATCTATTTATACACATATCTAGTGATACATGCTATATCTAAATTAATCAGTGTATGTGCATGTTATGAATCCAAACTAATAGCATCCCAACGGCACCCGAAAAGGTTCTTCATTGGTTGCTGGGGTTCCGAATAGGAAATCATGCCCCAAAGGGTCTCCCATTAGCTAGTCTGGGACGCTGGTCCGCTTGGCCCAGCTGGAAGTGAGAAAGGAAAACCATATCTACACTTTGCTCTTCTTATTCCTCTCTTTCCCACACTACGGCCGATGCTCGATCCCATTCTAGCCGACCACCACCGCATCCCGCCTTTCGCCGCCACCGCCGACAATCATGGAGGGGAAAAAGGAGCTCAAGTCGGCGAGTACGGAGCATGCTTTATTTGTGTGCAATGCAGAACACAACACCGATTAACATGTCCGCCATCGCCAAGGGCCTTGCCCAAAGGTTCGTGCAGTCCGTTAGTGATGTCCGCCGTCGAAGATTTGATACCCGTAGGTGGAATTCAAAGGAGCTTGACGCACCCTTCAAGGAGCACATCGATGTCGCTGTCATCGTCGTCGCCCATGTTCGCCGCCCGCAACGCTAGTCCATCGGTGCCCACGCCCCACGCGTTTCTCTCCCGAGGTCGGTGGATCATTGTATGTCGCTGGTTTTTGCCTCGATGGTCTTCTCTTTCATGCTGGGTTCCGATGCCCTGGGTGAAGTGGTTCAAGGTGTCCAAGGCGTTGAGATCGATCTCAACAACACACATATATGTGAACATTGAACTGCCGATGCTCCGATGGGAGCCACGAGAGTTCCCGAATGGCGGTGCCCTGGAAAATATAACGCATTGCCCGCAATAAAACATTTTGATGGGCAGATGCACCACGGAATGGGTGTTCCACAAATCAATCTTAGCGAAGAATATAATTTCACTTCTACAATGCACAAACTTCGGCAACTAGAAGTGCCAAACTAGAAAAGGAGGGTAAGACACAAAAATTTCAGCAAGAACCGAAGTAGAAATAAACAGAAGCTGCTAGCCACATACCCATTTCTTCTTCTACAGCACGAAGCTATATATCACTATCAACCCAAAGAATCCAGCGTAGATCACAAAGATAGATCCAATGGTCCATGTGAAGGACAGAGATTAAATCAATTCTTAGACAACAAAGAACTAGTTATTCCGTTAAAGAAATGCTAAAGATGGTAGACTAGCATTTTGTTTTTTGTTTTTCGAGGGAAGTAGACTAGCATCAACTTCCTCACTTTGTCGCAGTTTATTTGTAGATGCGGGCTTGCAACGTGATATGTTACTAAGGACATGACATATAATAACCTGTGATATGTTACTAAGGACAAATGCCACTTTAATGGAATCACTCAGCATACCAACGACTTGGGTCTACCCAGACATATTGTTCCAACCAACAATATGTCATTTATTGATGCTGACATAAACAATGTCCATGACCAGGGAAAGCACTTTCATGTTGCATTCAACCCATTGGTCCATAGATAAGAACAGGGTATGTGTTAAATGTTCATGTTTACTACACGTGCGTGTGAGCTTTCCTCTGAATCTCGCATTCAGGAGTCATAACAGTTATAGCATAGAAACATGAATCATAATTATGAATCAGATGTAAAATAATTATTGTGTTTTGGGTATACATCCAACACTTATGTCCTTCATCTCTGCGTCCATGACCTTCCTTTACCTCAGTATGGATGAGCCTAGGATGGTGGGCGCGCGGGTCTAATAGAGAAGGCGGATGTGCGGGTAATGGCGGTGAGCCTGAAGCTAGCAGGGCGGAAGGTGGAGCGGAAGCAGCCGACGGCAGAGCTCAGGACTCCAGCCATCGCTGACAGCTCAACCCCATTCCCCACCTTAGTCTCTCCATCCCATCAGACTAGCGGTTTTAGTAGCCAGGCCCGGTCCCAAAATATTTAAACCTGGAGCAAATACTTATACTGAACTTTTGTACCGATTTTTAGCATTCTACATTCTTAAAGAGTATAGGTCCACATTACTTTCTCGAAATTTTTAACCACATAAAAAAATTAAATGTTAATTGTATCATTCTTTTTATATATTTGTAATAATTTAAAAATACAATTTCCTTTATGCTAGATTTAAATTATATTTGTAGCATAGTTTTCTTCATCAATTAATTTTAGGTAACTCTATAAACTATATAGCATGTACACATTGATGGTAGAGATATTTAAAGCATATGGTCTAAGAAATATCTTAACAGAGGTTCTCAATTTATGCTTCGATAAACATATTTATAGAAACTTATAGAATATATATTGAATGTTGGCATGATCCTTTACCCTTATTTCTGTTGTCAAATATTTCTTGCAATTTACTGTTGGTACATTAATGAGTTTACAGAGTATGCATGATATACATTTGGTATTATTTTTGCTAATAGTAATCCCTTATGGATAAATAAATTTAGTATATTATTTCACGTAAATACGATTTGATTGTTTGATAGGTTCATCGGCAATCCGCTCGGTATCATCTGTTCTATACAAGTGGCGTGCTTCTGAGATAAATGTTGGTGCACATAATTAATTATGAAAATCAAATTGACACAAATTTTAGTTTGTACAAAATGTAAGACTTCTGTCGGAGCGCAACTGTTGTAAACGGATAGCAAAGAAACGACGAAGAGCGGAACGATCAAACCAAAGGGGACACGAGATTTAACGTGGAAAACCTCTCCAAACAAAGGAGAGGAAAAAACCACGGGCGCCAGCCAGCAATACTTCACTATATCGGGTGAGGTTACAAACGCCGTGGGTTTACAATGTGTGGCTTACCCCAAAACGGCGACTTACAAGAGAATAAATAGAAACATCAAACCCTAGGTCGGCTGCAGTCCAACCCGGAATCAATCCGGAAACAATCCCACCTTGGCGGTAGTACCGCTTAACCCAGCGGTACTACCGCTGGGGTGGGCTGGTTCGTCTCTTCCCACCTCAGCGGTACCGGCGGCGGTACCGCCAGCGGTACCAGTCGGTACCGGACTAACACGTCAGACGGCCATTCTGGCGGTAGCGGAGGCGGTAGCGTGGCGGCAGCTCCCGAGCGGTAGTACCGCTTAACCCAGCGGTACTACCGCTGGAATTTGGAACACCCAAAAACAACACTCCACCTTGAGACAAATTCCACCTTGTAGCATAAAAGAGAACTTCACCCTGAAACAACAAAGAACAAACACCTTCGACGCCAAATAGCCTCTTGGGCTAGACAGTGATACCAACTAAGCCCGAGCAATGCTCGAACTTAGTAACAGGAACTGGCTTTGTCATCATATCAGCAGGATTATCATGAGTAATTATCTTGCATACCTTCAGTTTACCTTTTGCAACAACATCACGCACATAATGGTATTTGACGTCAATGTGCTTTGTTCTCTCATGGAACATCTGATCCTTGGTAAGGTAAATAGCACTCTGACTATCACAAAACAGGTTAATGCAAGTATCATCTCCACAAAGCTCAGCAAACAAACCTTTCAGCCAAACCGATTCTTTACATGCTTCAGCAATAGCCATGTACTCTGCTTCAGTGGTAGACTGGGCAACAACGGATTGCAACGTTGCCCTCCAACTCACGGCACAACCACCAAGCGTGAACACATATCCTGTGAGGATCTCCTCTTATCCAAATCGGCAGCAAAATCTGAATCCACATAGCCTACGAGTCCCTCATCAGTCTTGCCGAACTTGAGGCAAGCATTGGATGTGCCACGAAGGTACCTGAAAATCCACTGAACAGTCTTCCAATGTTCTTTACCAGGATTAGCCATATATCTACTAACCAAACTCATAGCATATGATAAATCTGGACGTGAGCAAACCATGGCATACATTAAAGAACCAACAGCACTAGAATAGGGAACTCTAGACATGTACTCAAAATCCTCATCCGTACTAGGACATTGTTCAGCTGACAATTTAAAGTGAGGAGCATAGGAGTACTAACAGACTTTGCATCATGCATGTTAAATCGATGAAGAACTTTCTTAATGTAATTTTGCTGACTAAGAAACAACAAACCAGAATTTCTGTCACGGGTAATCTCCATACCTAGAATTTTCTTAGCAGCACCAAGATCCTTCATCTCAAACTCGCTACTCAACTGTGACTTGAGAGCAGCGATATCTTTCTTGCTCTTGGCAGCAATCAACATATCATCAACATATAATAACAGGTATATAGGTGATCCATTAACAAACTTGATGTACACACAGCTATCAAATTCAGACCTCTTAAAGCCATGTGACAACATAAAAAAATCAAACCTTTTATACCACTGACGAGGAGATTGTTTCAAACCGTACAAGGACCTTTTCAACTTACACACAAGATCCTCCTTACCCGGCACTATGAACCCTTCTGGCTGGTCCATTGTCGGGGGGTTACCCCCGGGTAGGGTAATGATGAGGTAAAGACATGTAAGGTTAAGGCAGTAAGCTGTCCGAGGGAACGATTGAGCAAGGACGCAGGAGGCGTCATCCGACGTAAGGTGTACGTCCGAGGTATACTTTCCGAGGTATATCCTCCGAGGTATCAACCTCGGGGCAGTCAGCTAGCTACCACAGGAATAAGATATTCTCTACCGAGGTATATGATCAGGAGTGTTATCCGAGGTTGGCAGCAAGGATCGAGGCATGTCAGAGAGGTCACGGGTGCCGCAGAGCTCGTAGCCCGAGGCTTCAGAGGACGGCGAGGTCCGTCCACGGGTTTCCCGGAAGCTCGGGGGCCTAGGAGCTGACTCGGCTATTTCGGGAAAGGTCTACAGGCTAGACCTCGGCAGGCTACTGAAGTATGACCGAAGAGGAAAGCTAGGCCTGGCTGGCCTGACAGTCCGGCCGTTGGGCTGGCAGGAGGCAGAGGCTTGTCTTCTACCTTTTGGCCATGCCATTGTCAGTTGTAGGCAGGGGTAAAAATGTACTTCGGCCTGTGTATATATGCGGCTCTCTACCTCCAGAGAGAGAGAGGCACAAACCCTAGCTCATTTCCCCCTTCGTAGTTTCACCTTCTACCTCGAGCTCTCACTTTGGTAGCAACATACAGCTCGAGGAGCACCTTGTACCTGAGAACCACACTGATATATTGAGAGAGGCAAGGCAGGAGTAGGGGTTTTACTTCCTCACGAAGGCCCCGAACCTGGGTACATCGTGGTGTCTTTTGTGTTCTTGGCTTTCTTGGTTTCTTGTTCATGTTCTTGTGGTTTCTTGCATGTTCTTGCTTGTGCACGTCTTGAGTGCATAAACCCTCCCCGGATTCCCCCAACGACCGTTCGGCCCCAACTAAGCCATACCCATGGCATCTGCCGTGATCCCACCACGACAGTTGGCGCCCACCGTGGGGCAGATTGAGGCGTTGGGTGGAGTTTCCATCCGGACGGGCTCCTCTGGTGTGTTCTTTCTGGCCTTGTTACCAAGATCGGCGAGTTCGCCTTTGTGAGCGACAATGCGGGGTGCTTCGCCGGCAAGCCTTTCCCCACCGATGGTTTCCTCATGATGCTCGGCAGCTTCCCCACTTACGTTGCTGTCGAGGTGGTTCGCGAGTACCCGGAGCAGGTGCTCGTGGACGACGAAACTCCTCTCCTGGCGGCTTTGGGTCGGCGTGTCACTCGCCCTCCGAGGTGTGTGGAGGTGATGATGGCTGGTACCAGGCCTGCAGCTAGCAAGGCAGATGCTGGCAAGGTCGCGCTAGCCGAGGTGGAGGCGACGCCAACCGCGCTGCCTGAGAAATCAGGTCGGACGGCGAAGTTTCCGTACGAGAAACCTAGTCAGAATGAGCAGTTGGGCATGCCAAGGGAAGAAGTTCCCTTAGAAGCTATCGTTGATAGGTTAGCTCGGCCACTCGCAGTAGAGGCAAGTGTGGAGCATACGGTGGCCGGGTTAGAGGCAGAGCGCCAGAGGGTGCTGAGAGAAGCTCGGTTGCTGGCCGAGGCTAAGCAGCAGTTCGATATGGAGCAGAAGGAGTACAATGCTGCACATGGTATAGAGGATGGTTTTACTCCGGTTGTGCGGCGTAAGAAAGCTGCTCTGCTCAACCGAGGCAAGGACCTCTATGGGAGATGGCTAGGGCTGCAGTCTCGGGCTCGAGTAAGGCAACAAGTAGCAGGTCGGCTACTGGTAGGCCGGTGTATAGTTCACCAGCTAAGAACCTTAGAGCAGCCGAAGCAGTAAGGGCCGGGCTATCGGAGTTGACCGGAGATGCATGGCGTGAGCAGCAGAAGCGGCTCAATGAGTTAGTGCATGTGGCCAGCAAGCAAAATGAAGCCCTCCGCAAGGCCGGGCTTGGCGGTTCGCAGGCGGTCCATTCGATTAGGCCAGTTAGCCAGGGGTCCAAGGGGCAAGCCTCGTCTCCACACGTCGGAGGAGCCGATCGTGCCCGGAGTGTCACTTCAGGTCGGAACAAGGAGATGCAGCTGCAAGTGTACGATCCGGTGTTAGCTGGGAAGCAAAAGGTCGGCAACGCTAGCCGAGCCAATGGAGACCCCGGCCCAGGTGATGCAAGCCGAGCTAAGGGCCGTTCAGCTCAGGGAAATCAGAACGGTGGGCAAGCAGCGTCGGCTGGCCGAGGTAAACCACCTCAGCCCCCGAGGCATCAGCAGCAACCCCGGCCGCAGGAGCAGTATCAGCAAGAGCCGGAGTATGTTCCGCAGCCGAAGAACGTCGGTCGAGGTGGCGACCGATATGATGATGGAAATTCAGCCATGGAGCGGGCTGGATTCTATAGAGTGGATGGTGCATTGGGAGAGCGTATCGGAGCTCGGACGTTGCCTACAGGTGATGCGCGCTACAAGCTAGATCGGATTTACATGTCCGAGAGTTGGAGGAGGAAGGCCCTCCTGGTCCGGCGTGTTTTGGACCTCGGATCATGAAGGAACCACCTCCACCGTGTCTCAGTTTCAGTTGGGTCGGAGTACCAGGCCGTACAATGGGAGCACCAAGCCGCAAGATTGGCTAGCTGATTATGTTTCAGCAGTATACATTGCGGGGGGCAATCGCCGATGGGCGGTCCGGTATCTCCCGCACATGTTGGAAGGTCCTGCTCGGATCTGGCTGAACAATCTGCCGGAGAATAGCATCGATTGCTGGCTGGATTTAGAGGAGGCATTCAATAGCAACTTCGCCAGCACTTACAGGAGGCCAAACCGACCTCAGCTTTTGCAGGCGTGCAAGCAGGAGGACAATGAGACTGACCGAGAATTCTTGACTCGGTGGAGCAATGTTCGGAACTCCTGTGAGGGAGTTATCGAAGCACAGGCTATAGCGTGGTTTGCTGATGGATGTCGGTATGGTAGCATGTTGTGGCAGAGGCTCCAGAGAGATATGCCAAAGACTCTGGCCGAGACGATTCGGATAGCTGATTCCTATGCCCTTGGCGATCCGATGCAGCCTCTGCTGGATGGGAATGCCCGGAACAGGAGGAATCCGATGAACAACCGCAACAACGGACCGAGGTTTGATAACCGTCAAGAGTTCGGGCAGAAGAGGAGAGAACCAGATTTCCAAGTCAATGCTGTAAACCCAAGTCAGTCCGGACCTGGAGGCGCCCAGAAACCGAAGACTGAGGGTCAGGCGTGGACTCCGAACCAGAACCAGAATCAGGGAGGTGGTGCGAAGCAGTGGCAGGAGGCCGGACCACCTGTGACTTACGAGTCATTGGTGAATGGACCATGTATCTATCATGGCAGGAATGGCAGAACACCCAACCATACCACTCTGCAGTGTAGTTTTCATCACCGAACCGCTGCAGAAGGGGCGAAAGCTGGGGCAAACCGGAGTGGGCCACCGAACCAATGGCGTAGACCTCAATATCCGAACACGCAGCAGCAGCATAAGCCGACCATAGCGGCGCAGAATCAGAGCTTAACCGGAGCAAATTCAACCCCGGTGCATGCGGCCCAAAACCAGAAGACGGTGCAGGCGAAACCGGTGAATGCAGTGAGTGCCCAGGGCAACAACAACAACGGTGGTGCCGGCCAAAGCCAAACGTGGTCCTTTGAGAATCAGAGGTATGAGAACCCCGGTAATGATTATAGGGAAGTACATCAGAGCTACGTGGTGTTTGTGACTGAGTCAACTGATAAGAAGAGTATGCTGAGGCGTGCCAAGGAGGTGAATGCAGTATCTCCGGCGGTGGTGAAATACATGAACTGGTCCGAGCAAGAGATCACTTGGAGCAGGCAAGATACACCTCGGATCATGCCGAGCCCTGGAAACTATGCACTGGTGGTGGATCCGACGTTTTGTGGGCCGACCAACAATGTGAGATTCACCCGAGTCTTGGTGGACAATGGGAGTGCCATAAATATCATGTACCGAGACACAATGGTCAAGCTGGGATACTCACCGAACCAGTTGCAGCCTAGCAGCTGTACATTTCACGGTATTGTGCCCGGGGTCTCTTGTGCACCTATGGGAAAGATTTGGGTCGACGTGGGTTTTGGTACCCGAGATAACAGCCGAGTTGAAAGTCTTGAGTTCGAGGTTGTGGACTTGCAGAGCCCTTACCATGCCTTGCTGGGAAGGCCAGCCTTGGCCAAGTTCATGATCTCCACTCATGTGGCTTACCTAAAGATGAAAATGCCGGGGCCCAAGGGAATAATAACCATTTCTGGTGACTACAAGAAGGCTATGCAATGTGCCTCGGCGGGATCCAGTTTAGCCGAGTCCTTGGTGATCGCGGCGGAGAAGAAGCAACTTCAGAAGGTGGTGGCAATGGCGCAGTCTACTCAGCTCGGCATGTCCGGACTAATTACTCCGGACATGAGCGCTTCATTCGAGGTGCCCAAGGAGACCAAGAAAATCCCGCTGGACTCGGAGAACCCGGAGCGTTTCGCCATCATTGGTACTGGCATGGACGAGAAATAGGAAAGCGCGCTCTGTCACTTCCTCCGTGAGAATCGGGACATTTTTGCATGGTCGGCTAAAGACCTGCCAGGTGTTCCGAGGGAGTTGGCAGAGCACTCTTTGTTTGTTCGGCCAGAGGTGAAACCAGTGCGTCAACCGACGCGGCGGCTCTCAGATGACCGAAGAAAGGTGGTACTCGAAGAACTGGCGAAGTTACTGGCTGCAGGCTTCATCATGGAGTGCTGCATCCGGACTGGATATCTAATCCAGTCCTCGTGGAGAAAAAGAAGGACGAACCGGCGGTAGTCAAGGTGTGGCGCATGTGCATTGACTTCACCAACCTGAACAAGGCGTGCCCGAAGGATCCCTTTCCTTTACCTCGGATTGATCAAGTGATCGATTCTACGGCTGGATGTGAGCTGTTGTCTTTTATTGATGCATATTCTGGTTTTCACCAGATACTGAACACTGATGATCAAATAAAGACTGCCTTTATTACCCCGTACGGGGCGTATTGCTATCGTGTCATGTGTTTCGGTTTGAGAAATGCCGGGGCAACTTATCAAAGGTGTATGCAGAAGTGCTTACATTCTCAAATGGGCAAGAATGTGCAAGTGTATGTCGATGACATTGTTATCAAAACTAAAAAGAAGCATACTCTCATCGAAGACCTCGAAGAGACATTTGCAAATTTAAGAAAGTATCGGTTGAAACTTAACCCGGACAAGTGCACCTTTGGTGTCCCGGCTGGAAAATTGCTCGGTTTCCTCGTATCGAGCCGAGGTATAGAAGTTAACCCGGCTAAGATCCGAGCTATCGAAAGAATGAAGTTGCCGAACTGTTTAAAAGATGTGCAGAAGTTCACGGGATGCCTTGCATCTTTAAGTCGGTTTGTAAGTCGGCTAGGAGAAAAAGCCTTACCATTGTATCAACTTATGAAGAAAAGTACCAGTTTCACTTGGACCCCGCAGGCGGACGCGGCGTTCAATGAGCTGAAGAAGATGTTGTCCACTGCTCCGGTGTTGGCATCCCCTTTGCAGAATGAACCGATGTTGATATACATTGCGGCTACAAACCGGGTCGTAAGTGTTGCAGTGGTGGTGGAGCGAGACGAAGGAGGCAAATCGGTGCAGAGACCAATCTACTACCTGAGCGAGGTGATATCCACGTCGAAGCAAAACTACCCCCACTACCAGAAGATGACGTACGGAGTATACCTGGCGGTTAAGAAACTGAAGCATTACTTCCAAGAGCATCCCATGACGGTGGTATGTGATGCTCCAATCTCGGAGATCATCGGATGCAAGGACGCAACTGGGCGAGTTGCCAAATGGGCGATCGAGGTATCTCCATACACTCCGCATTATGAAAGGCGAGATGCAATCAAGTCGCAGGCGCTGCCGGACTTTTTATGCGATTGGGCCGAGATGCAATATGAGCCGCCCTTGCCGGACTATAATTATTGGAAGATGCACTTTGATGGGTCCAAGACCAAGGTCGGATTAGGTGCCGGCGTAGTCCTAACCTCGCCGAAGCAAGACCAGTTGAAGTATGTGCTGCAAATCCATTTCTCGGCGTCGAACAACGTGGCGGAGTATGAGGCCCTGATCCATGGGCTCAAGGTGGCAAAGGAGATAGGTGTCCGGCGTATAGAATGCTTCGGCGATTCAGCTTTGGTGGTGCATCAATCCACCGGCACTTGGGATGCGTTGGATGCGAACATGGAGTTGTATCGGTTTCATGTGCAAAAGGTGTCTGGGTTCTTCGAAGGATGTGAGTACAAGCACATACCTCGGGGGGAGAATGAAGCCGCCGACGTATTGTCCAAGCTCGGTTCATCCAAAGAACCGGTGCCACCGGGGATAGCGCTGAACCATTTGAGAACTCCTTCAATCAAGCCCTCGCCTGACTCCGAGTCAATTTTCTTACCGCCAAGTTCGGAGTCTGAGCCTATTCCTATGGAGGTAGACGTCGGATGCGTTTGGCCGGACTCGGGGACTGCTTCGCAGTATCCGAGGACTGATGGAGCTTTTCCTATGGAGATAGATGATGGGAACTTCGGGTCTGACCCGGGGACTTCGCACCAACACTCGGGGACTGGCCGAGCAATGGTGGAGGAAATCATGAAGGAGATCATGGCGACCGAACCAATGGAGATAGATGAGAGGCTTTTTCCTCTGCATCCAGTGCCGGAATGGGCGGAGCAGATCATGAACTTCATAGCCGATGGAAGTTTGCCAAGTGATACAACCGAGGCAAGGAGAATCCAGAGGAGAGCTAAGGGATACACCATCATCAACAAGGAGCTATACAAGAGAAGTGTGACCGAGGTGTTGCAGAGGTGTGTCGAACCAGCTGAAGGCAAGGAGATGCTTTTAGAAATCCACCAAGGAGAATGTGGACATCATTGCAGCACAAGAGCTCTGGTGGCCAAGGTGTTCCGGCACGGGTTCTATTGGCCCACCGCCAATGCCGATGCAGAAGATATAGTTCGGAAATGTGAAGGGTGCCAAAGGTTCGCCAAGCAGCAGCACATGCCAGCTTCGGCGCTCAAGACCATTCCTATCACGTGGCCCTTTGCAGTTTGGTGTCTGGACATGGTGGGAGAATTCAAGCCAGCCCGAGGCAATATGACTCACATACTGGTGATGGTGGACAAATTCACTAAGTGGATCGAGGTGAAGCCAATCCGAAAAGTGGATGGTCATACGGCGGTGACCTTTTTGAAGGAAATAATCCTGAGATACGGATATCCTCATAGTATCATTACAGACAACGGCACGAACTTTGCTGTCGGAGAGTTTGCTCGGTTCTGCATGAGTAAGGGAATTCGACTTGACGTAGCCTCGGTGGCTCACCCACAGGCTAATGGGCAAGTAGAGAGGTCAAATGCATTGGTATTGGCCGGAATCAAAGCTCGGTTGGTAGAACCACTGTTGAAAACACCGGGGTGTTGGATCGATGAGATACCAGCAGTTCTGTGGGGTCTAAGGACCACACCGAACAGATCAACTGGCTATACGCCATTTTTCATGGTCTATGGGGCCGAGGCAATGCTGCCAACCGACATTGAATATGATGCGCCCAGAGTGGCAATGTACACAGAAGCCGAGGCTAAAGAAGCTCGGGAAGATGCTGTAGATTGCTCGAGGAAGCAAGAGAATTGGCCTTATCTCGGTCAGCAATATATCAGCAGGGTCTCCGACGTTATCAAAGTCGGCATGTAAAACCCCGAAAGTTTAATGAAGGAGATCTAGTGCTGAGGCTTGTTCAGCGCAGCAAAGGTCGGCACAAGTTGTCACCTCCATGGGAGGGACCATACATTGTGAGCCGAGCTTTGCACAATGATTCGTACTATCTTATAGATGCACAGGAGCCAAGGGGAGATGGGCTGGACAGACCCGATGGAGCTTCAGCGTCCATGGAATGTAGCTCTACTCCGACCCTTCTACTGTTGAAGGAAGTAATGTATGTACCTCGGCTGATCTTTAAATAAAAACTTCGGCACCTCGAGAGTGAGCTCGGGGACTGCCTCGCTCTTATGATTGCATGTTTCTTTTTGTTTGTACTCTTTCTTCGTTCGTATGCCGAACTATTTTGAACCTCGTCTCAAACTTCAAGTACTGTATGCTATGTAACTAATCTTGTGACTCGACTGACGAACGCCAGCATGGCAGTCAAGAGCAAAGACGAAAGAACATGGGAAACATGAAAATGAACTCGGGGACTCGGTCCAAAAAGACAGTTCGGCATATGTCGTTTACTAACCCCTGTTTTTACTTCTTTTTTATGTCGGATGACTTTGAAACATACCTCGGAATTTACCAAGTACTGTATGCTATGAACAACAATCTTGTGACTCGACTGTCGAACGCCAGAATGGCAGACAAGAGCAAAGAATGCCAAATATAGTAAACACGAAAGTAAACTCGAGCAATCATTCAAAAGGATTCGACATAAAGCTTAGAAAAGCATGGTTCGAATGAGCATGATAGTAATAGAGGTAGCAAAGGAACTACTTAAGTTTGATTACATCTGCGTCCCGGCATACCGGGGATTTAATGAAGTTTTTTGGCCAAGCATAAGTTCAGGTCGAGGCATCAGGAATTACGTCGGCAGCAGCCGATGTAGCAGGGATTTCGTCCGGAGCCGAGGTAGCCTGGGAAGTGCTGGCAACGTCGGCAGTAACCTCGGCACCAGGTTGTGGAGAAGCCTCGGTTTCTGCTTCGCGGGTTTCACCGCCGTCACCTTGCTCGGCCTCGACGTCGGATTCTGTTTCGTATTCCTCGTCTTCTGGCTCGTAATCCTCGGCGTCGGAGTAGGTGTCTCCTTCGCTCAAGTTCTTCGTGGTGGCATATCCAGCAAAGTAGTTGGCCATCTTTTGGCGGCGCGCGACAAGGATCGGGTCGGACGACCAAGGTGAGCCTCGCCGGAGAGTGTTCATCTTCTCGAGGTCGATCTTCTCGCACCAAGTCATGATAAACCTGAGAGCGGCATCAGCTCCAGCGCGAGCTGAAGATGAGCGCCACTCTCGCAATCTTCTTTCGGTGTCGCGAAGCTGGGCGGCGAGCTCGGGCGTAGATTTGGGAGCGTCGGCAAGAGGCCATAAGGCTCGGAAAGCAGACGCACCTGCATCAAGAAGTTCCGACCCAATGGTTTTCAAGGGATTGATCCGAGCCTTGATGGCCACGATGTGGTCCTCAACGGTCCAGACGGGGTTCGTCTCCTTACGCCTCTCCCTGTGCCGAGCAGTGATACTGCGGGCCGAGACTTGGGTGTAGGTGAAATGCTCTGCAGAAGGATAGCATGTTAATAATGAAAGAGATAGTTCGGCAAAGAGCCGGTATTGTTGAGGACAAAGCAAAGCTAAGGGGGCAAGAAACTTACCGTCCATCTCGCGGTTGATAGTTTGCAGCGTCGGGAGAAACTGGTTGACCTGCGCTTGCAGAGCTTCCAAAGCCTCTGTGGCCGAGGTGGCGCGGGTCTCGGCTAACTGGAGCGCTTCCTGGTGATCCTTGGCGGCATCCTCCCGAAGTTTCTTCTCTGTTTCGACAACACTGGCCTTTTCCGCCTGCAGCTGCTCTTTTTCAGACGTCCGCAGCTCAGTGATGCGCTTGAGCTCCTTTACCAGACGAGCTACTTCGGCTTTCTCTTGTTGTAGCTTCTCGTCCAAAGAGTTCTTTTCTGCAAGGACGGCCTTGTGCTCGTCGTGGAGTTTCTTGTGGTCAAACAAGAGGGTATGAAAGATATCCGTGCGGACGTTCATAGTATTCTGCAAGGAAGAAAAACATAGCTCGGTTAGAAAGGCTATACCTCGACAAGAGTCTCGGGGACTCGGAGTCAAATCATTGGGAAAATGTTGCCGGGGTATGCCTCGACAGGAGTCTCGGGGACTCGTACCCGAGGTGCATGCTAAAGTAAGTAAAATGGTTTGGATACGTCGGATGAAAATGGAAAGTTGAGATTCAAGCCAAACAATTTTAACTCCGGCGGAGCGTCAATAGTTTACCTCGAATCTCGGGGACTGGGAATGGTGGATATTAGATGAGATACTGCATGAAAGTAAAGAGAATAGGACTTACGTCGATGTTTTGAGCAGCACGCAGGGCAGCAGTTTGTAGATCATATACGCTTCGGCCGCAGGCGCTGTTTCCCGCAGGATGCTCAGCCACCGGAGCAGCTAGGGAGGCCGAGGAGACCTCGTCTGCAGAATTCCAGTCTGCATTGTAGTGTTCCAAGGAGCCGAGGCTCTGGTCACTGTCAGTGCGCAGAGGAGGAAATCCCCACGGTCCGCCCTGCTCGATGCCCCTAACCGAGGCCTCCAAGGCCAAAGCAGCCTCGGAGCTTGAAGCAGGCCGGTTATCCAATATAAGAGATGCCCTCCGAGCATATTCTTCGGCCGGAGGGGCAGTCTCATCAACGGGTGCGGCGAATGGAGGAATTCGGCGTGTCACCGGGGGAGGAGACCTCGGTTGCATCCTTGAAGGAGAAGAGATAGTCAGGGTGCCAGACCCAGATGTTGGTTTGGGGGTGACCTTAGACTTCACCGTCTCTTTCTCTTTCTCCTTGCCCTTCTCCAACGGCAAGGTAGTCTGGCGAACTGGTTTTTGGGGCTGTTGCTTGGGCTGCTGCTTGCTGTTGCTTCTGCTGATGCTTCTGCTGTTGCTGCTGTTGGTTGCGGGCAGTCTGGCTGCGGGGGGAGAGTCGAGGCTCCGGCAAGGCGGTAGCCGGAGTTCTGGCGCGATTGGTCCCCGCATCCGTTTGAGGACGCGGAGAAGTCTGACCTCGGGTGGGGGCAGATTTCCCCAAGGCCGGGCCAGACCTCGGTGGAGGAGATCCGGGGCGAGAGTTCGTCGGGGTGGTCGTGGCTTCAGAGGCACCAACGGGTGCAGTCATGGAGGATACCTCCTGATCCACGTCTATGGGGTCACTGCAACGAAAGAAGATGGTCAAGTGTTAATACCGAGGTAATATGTTTAAGCAACAAACATTGTTGGCTATAGAAGCAAAGCATTACCCATCCGAGGTAGGAAACCTCTTGCCCCCCGGGCATGAGGAGGATTTCCGGACTTCTTCAGCCGACGTCTCTTGACCGGAGCCTCAGTGGGTCCGGAGGCTCCAGTGGCGGATGGTTCGGCGGCCGAAGTTGCGGCACCAGCGCGTTTCCGGCTGGTTGCTGGAGTAAAGTTCGGAAGGTGAGGAAGGCAGGAGATAGGTACCGCGTTTATTGGTTCCATGACGAGAAACCCCTCCTCGTCATCCGAAATCTCTTGAACTGAAGCTTGTGCTTGAGGCTTACCCGCGGTGGTGATGCGGGCCGAGGCAATGGGCATATAATCCTCGTTG
This sequence comes from Poa pratensis, assembly GCA_947311845.1. Classification (NCBI taxonomy): domain Eukaryota; kingdom Viridiplantae; phylum Streptophyta; class Magnoliopsida; order Poales; family Poaceae; genus Poa; species Poa pratensis. The sequence goes on from CAMZMU010000053.1 coordinate 13,575,852, forward strand.
TCAGGGTCCACGTTGGATGGTGGGTCCTCGACAGGGAGATCCTTGCCGAAGTGGTCCGCAGGATGGACTCCATCCTCGGCGGTCTGGCGGGAGAACAGCTGTATGGCAGACATATGAAAAGGAGTTAGGAAGAAAATTGTCAAGATGAACGTCGGTAGCAAGACCTCGGTGGTAAAGGAGTACGAAGAAAACGTCGGAATAGCGTACCTGTTTCGCTGGCTTGGTCCGGTAGTGGGGTTCCCTTCCCCATGTCCAAGCGTCAGGGATCTTGGACTTGGTGATAGCTCGGACTCGCCGAGCTACCGCGGCGTTGTCCAGTGCAACGTGCGTATGGCGGGTGGGGTCATAAAGACCGCTCATGTGGCAGATCTTGTGAGACCTCGCCTGGAGAGGGGAGACCCTGCGCTTCACGAATGTGCAGGCCAGGTCATCAGCCGTCAGGACTTTCCCGTCGTTTCCGGGGTCCTCCGGGTCCTGCCATTTCGCAATGTACCATGGATGGACTTGAGTTCGCCGCTGTGAGGGGGAGTGTAGTCCCAGTTGAGCTGTTCTGTAGGAGGGCTGAGGTTAAACGCCGGCAGGTTGAGGAGGTCCTCTTCGCCGGAGTTCTTCACGTAAAACCACGTCCGGAGCCACTTGCGAACGGTGTCCGGAGTAGTGATACGTGGGAAGATGGAGTTTCGGCGAGGAGCTACGGTGGCAGCTCCGCAGGCGGTTAATTGCTTGGGCAGATCCTTGTTCTTTGGATCCGGGATCACTTGCCGCTTGAGTTGGAAGTAGCGAGAAAAGAGGTCTACCGTGGCTTTGAGGCCGAGGTATCCCTCAGAGAAGGAAACGATGCAGGAGAGAGTGGTGATGGCGTTGGCGGGGAGGTGATGAACCTGGAGTCCGAACTTGTCGAGGAAGCTCCGGAAGAAATCACTAACGGGCAGTCCGAAGCCGCGCTGGAAGTGCGCGACGAAGACCACCCGTTCCCCTTCCTTGACTTGAGGCTCGAGTTCGCCCTCTGGCAGGCGACATTCTACCCCGGCGGGAATCCGCCGAGTCGCCCTGAGCCACTGGATTTCGTCCGGAGTTACATCCGAACCTTCCCAGCCGGCTCGTTCTCCGACCTCCAGTTCGAGGTCTGGAACCTCGGTTTGTTCCGAAGTCTCAGGAGGAGACATCTCGGCAGAATCAATCTGCAGAGAATGCACAGAAGTTTAGCAAAGGAAAAAGTAAATCTGGAATCTAAGGCTATATCTGGCTAACTCAGGAGGAGTTGGACGGCTATCTAATGTACATAGAGGCACATATATGCTAGGCGAACGTCTGTCCGAGGTATGAAACTCATTTCTACCCAAAAAAGTATGCGAGTAAGATCTACCGGAGGAGGTAAATAGAATTTTATTCAAGAACATATGAAGAACCAAAGCGCGAAGAGGAAGAAACCTAGGGCAATGCCTAGGGTATCAAGAAAGGGAGTACATACCGTGAAAACGAGGTGCTGAAGGGCGGCGCCGGTGACGCGGTCGCAGCGGCGACGAAGGAGCTGCTCGTCGGCGGCGGCTGGAACGCGTTTCTTCTCAACCGGAAGCGGCGGCGCTGGTGCGATGGAGGCGAGACGGCGAGTGAATGAGGAAGAAGAGGGAAGCACTGCCCTGGGCCCATATTTATAACCGCGGGCGGTAACTGCGCACTACCGCGCGGTTATCGGAGCGGCGAGTGGGATCGTTTGTGCACAATGGCCCACGTGGCACGAAGATAGCGGTGGGCGAGCAGGCCACAGGATCGGTTGCAGGAGGCAAACCGTCGTGCGGCGCGGTTACTGGAGCGCGAAGCGGCGCAAGCGGGAAACCTCCGCTGACGTGGGCCGCGTGGTGGAAAGCACTCGAGTGCTTTGACTATCGTGGACCAGGAAGTGACGGATGGGACACGTGAACAGTGTTCTCTGACCGAAGTCAGTAAGGATGCAGAAATCGAGGGGTTGACGTCCGAGATCTCGGCGGATACTCGGAAAAGCAGCATGGCCCGAGGAACAGACCGATGGATTTCTCGGGTATTGGTTCGGTAACCTGCAAAACATTGTAGCGCATGTGGTTTCGGGTTGAACCTGATGCGGCCTTTCATCCGAGGCTGCGAGACCACATCAGCTTCGGGGACTACTGTCGGGGGGTTACCCCCGGGTAGGGTAATGATGAGGTAAAGACATGTAAGGTTAAGGCAGTAAGCTGTCCGAGGGAACGATTGAGCAAGGACGCAGGAGGCGTCATCCGACGTAAGGTGTACGTCCGAGGTATACTTTCCGAGGTATATCCTCCGAGGTATCAACCTCGGGGCAGTCAGCTAGCTACCACAGGAATAAGATATTCTCTACCGAGGTATGATCAGGAGTGTTATCCGAGGTTGGCAGCAAGGATCGAGGCATGTCAGAGAGGTCACGGGGCCGCAGAGCTCGTAGCCCGAGGCTTCAGAGGACGGCGAGGTCCGTCCACGGGATTCCCGGAAGCTCGGGGGCCTAGGAGCTGACTCGGCTATTTCGGGAAAGGTCTACAGGCTAGACCTCGGCAGGCTACTGAAGTATGACCGAAGAGGAAAGCTAGGCCTGGCTGGCCTGACAGTCCGGCCGTTGGGCTGGCAGGAGGCAGAGGCTTGTCTTCTACCTTTTGGCCATGCCATTGTCAGTTGTAGGCAGGGGTAAAAATGTACTTCGGCCTGTGTATATATGCATCTCTACCTCCAGAGAGGAGAGAGGCACAAACCCTAGCTCATTTCCCCCTTCGTAGTTTCACCTTCTACCTCGAGCTCTCACTTTGGTAGCAACATACAGCTCGAGGAGCACCTTGTACTGAGAACCACACTGATATATTGAGAGAGGCAAGGCAGGAGTAGGGGTTTTACTTCCTCACGAAGGCCCCGAACCTGGGTACATCGTGGTGTCTTTTGTGTTCTTGGCTTTCTTGGTTTCTTGTTCATGTTCTTGTGGTTTCTTGCATGTTCTTGCTTGTGCACGTCTTGAGTGCATAAACCCTCCCCGGATTCCCCCAACGACCGTTCGGCCCCAACTAAGCCATACCCATGGCATCTGCCGTGATCCCACCACGACATCCATGTATATCTCCTCCTCCAACTCTCCGTGCAGAAACGCAGTCTTTACATCTAACTGCTCAAGCTCAAGATCACGCATAGCAACAATACCGAAAAATGTACGAATTGAACTATGCTTAACAACCGGAGAGAAAACATCATTATAATCCACACCTGGAATTTGACTGAAGCCTTTTGCAACTAACCTTGCCTTAAACCTCGGAGGCTCGCTAGGAGATAAACCCTCCTTTCTCTTGAAGATCCACTTACAGCGGACTGCCTTCTTTTTCTTAGGCAAGCGCACAACTTCCCATGTGCCATTCTTATCGAGTGACTGCATCTCTTCTTGCATAGCAGCAAGCCACTTCTCGCGGTCACTGGAACCAATAGCTTCAGTATAGGTGGACGGCTCATGTCCGTGCTCCACCTGTTCTGCACAACTCAGAGCATAATCAACAATGTTACACTCATCAATTAAACGTGGTCGAGGACCACAATTCCTCCTGTTCCTACGAGCAGCAATAGACTGTTGTGGCTGCAAAACAGGGGGTGAGTTCTGAACATTATCATTATCAGAATCAGAAGAAACAGAGTCATCAGAACCAGCAGAATCAGGATCAGAATCATCTGAAGTAGCAGCACCATCATTGTTAACAGTGACATTTTCATTTTCAACAGAGTGCTCCACCTCGACACGAACCTGCTCCTCAGAAAAATCTGGCAAAACATCTGAGGACAACTTATCAAAGTACATAACAGATTCATTGAAAACAACACTCCTGCTCATAAATGCCTTGCTAGTTTCGGGATTCCATAACTTGTATCCTTTTACACCCGAACCATAACCAATGAACACACACTTAATAGCTCTCGGCTCTAACTTTCCATTATCAACATGAGCATAAGCAGTGCAGCCGAAAACTTTAAGTTGTGAATAATCAGCAGGAGAATCTGACCATACCTCAATGGGAGTTTTCTTGTCGAGGGGAATAGATGGTGACCTGTTTATCAAGTAGCAGGCGGTGGCAGCCGCCTCAGCCCAAAAACGCTTACTCATGCGAGCGTTGGAGATCATGCAGCGAGCCTTGGAGATGATGGTCCTGTTCATCCGCTCCGCTACACCATTCTGCTGAGGCGTGTACGGGATGGTGAGGTGCCTGACAATGCCTTCTTTCCTGCAATAATCATTAAATGCATTCGAACAAAATTCGCCACCATTGTCAGTACGAAGTAATTTCACCTTCCTTTCTGTTTGCCTTTCAATCATAGCTTTCCACTCTTTAAAAGCAGCAAACGCATCATCCTTATTTTTCATGAAATAAGGCCAAACTCTTCTAGAGTAATCATCAATAATGGTAAGCATATAACGAGCACCACCATAAGAGGGCTTACGAGATGGCCCCCAAACATCAGCATGTACATAATCAAGTGTACCTTTGGTGGTGTGAACAGAAGCATTAAACTTAACTCTTGTGTGCTTACCGAAAATGCAGTGTTCACAGAACTGCATCTTACCCAAACTGCATCCTTGCAGCAAGTCACTCTTGATCAATTCTGCCATACCAAGTTCACTCATATGTCCAAGACGCTTATGTCAAAGGTTAGTTTTACTAGCGTCATCATGAGAAACAGCAGCAACAGTACCAGGTAACGTGCTACCTCTAAGAACATATAACTTAGCAGAATTCATATCACCAACCATAACTATGAGAGAACCTTTTGATACCTTGAGGAGTTTATTTCCTCCTTTGTACTTGTACCCGTCACAGTCAAGGGTACTGAGCGAGATCAAATTTCTTGCCATGGTTGGTATGTGTTTCACTCCCGTCAACGTGCGTGTCATACCGTCATGTGTCTTGACCTGAACGGAGCCAACGCCAACAATGTTGCATTGCTGGTCGTTCCCTACACGCACGAAATCTCCAGTCTGCACTAACTCATAAGAACTGAACCAATCTTTGTTACAGCAAATATGAAAAGAACATGCAGTATCTAGAATCCATTCATCCTGACGAGAAACACATGCAGCTAAAACAGCTAGGCATTCGCCATCAGAACTACCATCAACAACAGAAGCTTCACCGGTATCATTACCTTCATTATTTTTCGGTTGGTAAGTACCTTTTCTTTTCTCCTTGTTCTGCAACTTCCAACAATCATCAATGACATGATTAGATTTCTTACAATACCTGCAGAACTTGTCTCGTCCTTTGGACTTTGAGCGACTTCTATCACCCTTGCTCTTGTCTCTGTTGAAGTTGTGGTAGTGGTTATCTCGCTGCTCAGGCCTCCCTCGGACCTGCAAAGCATCGCCCTTGGAGGACGACGACTCCTCTTTCTGTACCATACCTTTCATCTTTTCCCTGGCAAGCAGGGCCTCATATACTTCCGCGGTGGTTAGTTCATCACGGCTTAATAGTATGGTATCACGAAAATTTGCAAAGGAATTTGGCAGCAAGCATAGAAGTAAAAGTGCTAGATCTTCATCATCGTACTTTACCTCCATCGACACTAGGTCAGAAACGATCTCCTTAAAGATCGATAAGTGATTCATTACCGAACCACCTTCTTGCATCTTGTGCGTGAACAACTTCATCTTCACATGCATCTTGCTGGTGAGATCTTTGGACATGCAGATCGACTCCAGCTTAGCCCACAGTGCCGCTGCGGTTTTCTCCTGGAGTACTTCTTGCAGAATATCATTAGATAGATGAAGTTGAATAAGCGATAAAGCCTTACGGTCTTTCCGCTTCTCATCGGCGGTCCATGCCGCCGCATCCTTGTCGCCGAATTTCTCCAGCGCCTCGTCAAGATCATTGGAATGTGCGAGGATCGCACGCATCTTGACTTGCCACAGCGAGAATCTCGTCTTGTAGTCCAGCGCCGGTAGATCGAACTTCATCGATGCCATCCAAAAACCCTAATCTGAAAACAGATCTGAAACAGGGCTCTGATACCACTTGTTGTAAACGGATAGCAAAGAAACGACGAAGAGCGGAACGATCAAACCAAAGGGGACACGAGATTTAACGTGGAAAACCTCTCCAAACAAAGGAGAGGAAAAACCCACGGGCGCCAGCCAGCAATACTTCACTATATCGGGTGAGGTTACAAACACCGTGGGTTTACAATGTGTGGCTTACCCCAAAACGGCGGCTTACAAGAGGAATAAATAGAAACATCAAACCCTAGGTCGGCTGCAGTCCAACCCGGAATCAATCCCGAAAACAATCCCACCTCGGCGGTAGCCCAGCGGTACTACCGCTGGGGTGGGCTGGTTCGTCTCTTCCCACCTCAGCGGTACCGGCGGCGGTACCGCCAGCGATACCAGTCGGTACCGGACTAACGCGTCAGACGGCCATTCTGGCGGTAGCGGTGGCGGCAGCTCCCGAGCGGTAGTACCGCTTAACCCAGCGGTACTACCGCTGGAATTTGGAACACCCAAAAACAACAGCAACTATCAACCTAACTAAACTGCTTGTTGTTGATTAGATTGGTTTACTTCTACGTATGTGTTGCACACTATTAGTCTGTCGTGCGGAATTGCTCTCACAAATTTATCATTTCTTATGATATTCAATAGTATCTTGAACATATAATAGATAATAGTACAACAGTCTTACCACACATTTCTATTTGGCGGCCTTCTCCTGTCGGTGCCCGGGACGGTTTACCTCTATTTGTACGTCTTATGAGCAGGCCGTTGTAATATCCTTCTCCGCATACTTGGAGAATGATATTTTCCGCATGGTCAAAGTGGTTAGTAGTAGTAGTAGGAGGAGGAGGAGGAGGATAGGATCAGTTTGCAGTTTCAATGGTAGCGCATAAAAGGTTGTCATAATCTCCTAGTCTTTTAGCGTTTTCTGCATTTAGTATATTTATTTCTTTTCCGCAGAGATCATGATCACACGAATTCGAAAGCTTAGTTTTTAAAAATATGTGAGTAAGTCGAGGTCCTAGTATAATAAATCTGTGACAATGGATATTGAATGAAGAATAAGTGTGGAAATCTGTAGATATTTTAATTGCAAATGGAAGTCAAGGGCAGTTTCTCCGGGAAAGACATGAATATCAGGCATACAAGAGTTAAATACACTGCGCATCCCAAAAGTTGTCCTGGATGTGCATAGTCGTCCCAATTCTTTGAAAATGGGGCAGCGCCGTCCCAATTGTTGTCTGTCCGTGCTAATCAGTACCAATCAGTCCGAATTGACCACGTGGCGTCCACGTAGCGGACACGCTGGCTCCTGTAGGAAACGATCTTTTGCAAATAAGCCCTCGCACGTTGTCTGGAATCACAATAAAAGGTCCCCGCACGGTTGTCAAGTTATCTGCCTCCAATCCTCACGGTTCGTCCCCAGAAAGGTGCCGGACTTGTCGAAACAGAGCGACGCTAGGTCTCGCCGCGCGACGCCGCGATCCTCGCCGTCATCTCCGCAATCGACGCCGTGATGCCGCCGGACCCGCGCCAACGAGGTTGGAACGACGATCCTCCGCAGTACGGTAAGAGTCTCCTCCCTCTCCTCTGTCTCGTTCCCTCAATTTCGACCGCCGCGTGGTGGTTTATCTAGGGTTCTTGCTGCTTATGATCCCGATCATCTCGAACGAGATCTTCGATGTAAAGGCGAGTGCTGCAATATGTGAAGTGTTTTAGTAGCTAGAAAGAGGTGAACCAATTGGTAGTTTGTAAGTTCTTGGTGGGCATGATATTGCGAGTAAATTGGTGCTCGCGCAAGATGAATTCTTGGTAAAGTTTTGTTTTTTTGTATGAAATCACAATGTGAGATCGGTATACAAGTTTTCTCGTCTGAAATTGATGTTTTCGCTCACAATAATGATGTTCTCGAATGTCTGAATTTTCTGATTTTACTGTAGCAGTGTCGCTGGTGCATCTCTTAACATGTAATTGACAGTGCTAATGTTATAATTGACAGTGCTAATTGACAGTGCTAATGTAGCAGTGTCGCTGGTGCATCTCTTAACAGTAGATGATGAAGATTTGTTAGTTCATGTGTTCTTCCAAAGTTAGCTCAAAACTGGCATTTTATTGTTAGTTTGCTGCTATGTCAGTGAAGGAAACTAAGACATGCTATTTTGCTGCTATGTAAGTGAAGGAAACCAACCATATATTTTGCTATCAACAAATCCTTCCTTTTTACTATCGGTTTGATGTATGAAAAATTTCTGCTCAGATAGAGAAGTACATTATCTCTTTATTTCACATTTCTTCCATTTTTACACACTACAAGCACAAGCTTCAGCGATAACCTCCTGTTACAATAGCTACTACACCGTACATAATTGCCCAAATAGCAACTACACAAAGAATGGCTACTTCTTTTTAATCTCTTGATCTCAGCTCAGTTCTGTGAATTTTCTTCATCATTTTTCTCTCTTTTCATATCCTTGATCAACAGCTCCTGTTCTGCAACTATGTTCAGAAGTTTGCAACACTACTGGTTTCGATCAGTGTCTTCTACTGGAAGATCGGTGCACATTGCCTTCCCTTTGTACTGCTGCTTATTCCCTTCCTCTTCGCAGCACATTGGGTGATCCTTCCCTGCATCCTCATGCTCGGACTGGGCCAATTTCTTGCGCTCCTGGACAGAACACGATTCTGAGCAAATCAAACGCAACTGCACTAAAAGGGAGGGAAGGAGCTGCAAATCGTTACCATTAAACAAGGTTTTTGGTCCCAGTACACCTCGCCGGCGACCTTCGCCCAGCAATCACCGTCACCGCCGCCTGGGACGCCGCCGTCCTCCGGCGCTTGCCCTCCTCCGCACCTTCGCCGTCCGCCACCGCCGCAGACGCGTGCGTCGCCCACACCGCCGCCTGCTACGCCCTCGTCCTTCGGCGCTTTCCCTCCTCCCCAACTTCGCCGTCCGTCGCCATCGCAGACGCTTCCGTCGCCCACGCCGCCGCCACACTGGATTTGGGGATTTAGGGTTTTGAGGATTTCGATCTAACCAAATACAGAAAGTGGAGGGGGTTTTCAGAAAAATGATCAGAACAGGGCGTGTGCCATTTGCCACCGTGGCACGTCACGTGTCGCCCTCTCACTGGCTAGGACCACTAATCAGTCCGCATAACAACTATTGGGACGATGCTGCCACAATTTCAAAGAATTGGGACGAGTTTGCACGTTGAGGACAACTTTTGGGATGCGCAGTGTATTTAACTCGGCATACAATGTGCCGGTAAAATGTAACTGCCGGGAAAAAATACTCTATTTGAGGGCAAATGAACTGCGAGGAATGGTTCAAATGCCGGGAATAGTTCAAACGGCCGGGAAAAAACTTTTGCCGGCAGTTTTATTGCACTGCTAAGTTCCCGGCAGAAAACGTGCAACCACATTTGGTCCAGTACTCCAGTGACTCTCTGTTTCACGAAAAAAAAGTACTCTACATGATGTTTTAGGTGCCAGAGACCCAATGATTTAACAAATGCCGTGAAAGAGCATAATATTCATAATTGCTGTATTTCATAGTTACACATGATTTTCCTTCCCAAGAGACAGAAGGAGATTGCAAGGTAGAAGACATTGGCACACTCGTACAGATTACAAGAACAACAAGAATCAAGTTAAATAGCAAGGAGTCTATGGAATGAATCTAGAGTGGCAGTGCGCACTCTTCATCGCTTGAAAGCAGGGGATATTAAGCCACACACGAATCCACAACGAGGAATAAAATCTTCAATCGAGTCATCGCGCGGTGTGCTAATTGACTCCCGCCCCTGATCCTCCTGAGACGTTGGGACCTCGTGCCCGAATCTCGACGTTCTGCAGAAGCAATGAGTAGCACGTAAGGTGAGTTCTGTAGCTGAAGCATAGCAGTTGCCCGGAAATGTGGAATGCAGCCAGGGTTCTGAGCAAATTAAAATGCATACATACCTCCTGCACGGCCGGCGCCGGTTTGGCTGGCTCGGCATCCTTGACTCCGGCTCGCCCGCAGCCGGTGACGCGGTCGACGAGGCCGAGGAACCTGTCCTTGAGCTGGGCGGCGAAGTTGGCCATGGGATCGGGCTGTGTGATTCTTCTGGAGGTAAGCTAAACGGCGCTCTGAACTATGAAGCGTTTGCTGCTAGTAAGCTGCTATGCTTCCGGTGGTGAGTGGTCTCAGCGATCACCGGCACCCGTTTTATACTCGGCGGGGACGGGCACCAGACGCGTCGGCGAGGTTCGCCGGATACGACAAGTCCGGCCCACGCGCGTGCTGGGACGATCAATGATATCCAGATCGCTTTACCTTCTTCCGATCTGCATGCATGATGAGTTTACTACTACTATTCCACATGCGTGAAACGATGGATGCATGCAACTATGCAAGCTCCGCGTCTCTGGCACTAACAGTGTGTTTCGTGGAACCATGGAGGGTTGAAGAAGTTGCGAGGATGTATCGGCCAGTTGAGGAAGATCCAGGAAGTATCGGCCCGTTAAGCTGGCCGGGTAGACCCAAGACTGTACTGTAGCTGGCAAGGCCGGGCTCCTGGTTGTGTTTGGTATCCCTGTTCTTGCAATTTTCTTATCTGTTAAAATACAGATGGGAGCTCCGCATTATCATGCCAAGCTGCCAGCTGAACCTGCCGATACCAACGATGCAGAATCATTCACCACACAATTTAATCATGTTGTGTCCATTGTCCTCCTAACCTCCTTGTTATGACTTTAGGCAGGACCATTCGAATTATGGATGCTATTTTAATTAAAGTACTCGACCGACAGTTGGTTTCTGGCTTAGTTCGGTGCCTTTAGCAGTGGAGCCTTTTATTTTGAATGATTGTAAACAGTTTGTGAGTTTATAAAATCCTTAAAAATGTCAACAAAAAAAGTGCTCAACCGACAGTGTCTGTTTGGTGCTATCATGTGGTGCATAATTATGAAAGTTTACTAGCGAACTAGCTGTTTGTACTTTGTGCTAAATATCCAGACTCTACACATATAACCACTGGAATAATTTTCTGAGATGATGATCTCGTTGAAATAGCCTTCTTTTCTGCACGCATAAGATGGAAAGAAAATATAAATTTCATAGTTATCATGCCTGTTATACACATTGTTGCTTTTTTCACTCGTAGTTTTGTGCATTCACAGTGGTTAGGTAACAAACAGGCAAAACTAGCGCCAGAAACATACTGTACACGGAGCCACAATTTCAGTGGAGTATATGGAATATTGGTGCAATCATAATTTTAGCTCATTTTCAATAATAAAATGGTAGTAAAAATAAAGATGTAATGAGATGAAAAATATATATTTATGCACACATCTGCTAATACATGATAAATCTAAAACAATCCGTGCATGTCCATGTTATGAATCCAAACTAATACTCCAACAACGCCCCCGAAAGGCCCTCCATCCGCTTCTTGTGATCCAAATAGAAAATCATGCCCCAATGGGTCTCCCATCGGTCTGTTTGTGAGCCGAACATATTTGGTCGCCGTGAAGCCCCCCCCGCCCCACACACACACTTTCCGGTTCGACTAGGGGTGTACGAACATATGTAGATACGCCCGCCATGTCGGATGCTGGACTACTTGGCCCACCCGGAAGTGAGAAAGGAAAACCATATCCACACTTGCCTTTTCTTATTCCTCTCACTCCCGAACTACCGGCCGTTGCTCCCATTCTAGCGAACACCGTTGCCGCATACTGCCCTTCGCCGCCACCGCCACCGATCATGGAAGGGAATAAGGAGATCAAGTCGGAGAGTACGGAGCGGGCTGCGTGGTGCGCGTGCGGTGTAGAACACGACACAAATTAAGGTGACTGCCATCGCCAAGGGCCTCGCCAAAGGCTCATGCGGTTCGTTGGCGTTGTCCGCCATTGACGATTTGATAACCGTAGATGGAAGTCAAGGGAGCATGATACGCCCTTCAGGGAGCACATCGATGTCATCATCTTCACCCATCTTTGCCCTCGACGACCACCGCATCGGTGTCTATGCGTTTCTCTCCCAAGTTCGATGGATTGTAGTATGACGCCGGTTCACCGACCGGTGGTCTTCTCTTCTCCGGTGGGTTTCGAAGCCCCGGACGAAGGGGTTCAAGATGGCCAAGGCGTTGAGCTCGATCTCAACGACACATACGTGGACACCAACATGCCATGCTCCACATGAGTTCCCGGATGGCGGTGCCCCAGAAGTTATAGCGCATTGCCCCGCAGTAGAACATTTTGCTTGGCAGACGCACCACAATGGATGTTCCCGCGTAGCAGACATGCGGCGGAAGCGGCTATTGCCGCATAACCCAGCGAGCGCGCCACTTACATCCTGAATTGTCGACGACGACGACGACTACGTTCCCCATGCCACGCCCCACGTTCAATTCTAGTCCAATCGCTCCAACCTCAAGGTATTACTGTATAGGTACGTAATATCTTGATCGAATCCCATAACTGCTACTCCCTCTATGCCATAATAGAAGATGTTTTTGGTATTTTAATATAGACAGTATAGACGTATTTTAGTGTGTAGATCCGCTCATTTTGCTCCTGTATTAAAATAACTAAAAGATTATATGTTATAGTACGGAGGGAATACTTACTAGCTTTAGTGGCTAGGCACAACATTTTACCGAGTATTGACTTGTTTGATAGGCATTGGTGTCGGTATAGACTAAAAATTGTAAAGTGGCGGACATGTAGATTCTTTTGAAGCAAAACATAAATTTTTCATAGTTTGACATTTTTGGTATACCTGTAAGACTTTATATATTTTCATGGTGCATCGCTTTAGTGGTCATTGTCTTGTTCGGCCCCCCATGCTTAAATTCTGGATCTGCCCCTGCCCGCAGTATAACATTTTGCTTGGCAGACGCACCACAATGGATGTTCCACGAATCGATCTCAATGAAGAAGAGAATTTCTCTTCTGCAACACACAAACTTCAGCAACTAGAAACGCCAAACTAGAAAAGGAGGGTACGAACACACAAACTTCAGCAAGGCCGAAGTAAAAATACATAGAAGCTCACAGATGACCCCGGAGACCGGGGTGTGTAGTGTAATCTTTTTTCCTTTTTTTCTGCTGGCCTTACAGGCCTCTCTTCCTCTCCTTGAGGAACCATGTACAAAAAACTTTGTTTTCTATCTAATCGAATGGCAGAACGCCTGCATTAAGCTTCAAAAAAAAATACATAGAAGCTGCTAGCCACATGACCAATTTCTTCTTCTACAACACCAAGCTAGATATCACAGTCAAACGAAAGAAATCCAGCGTAAATTACAAAGATAGATCCAACAGTCCGTTTGAACGATATAGATTAAATCCTTTCTTAGTCAACTAAGAACTAGTTATTCCGTTCAAGAAAAGCTGAAGGTGGTAGACTAGCCTTTTTCTTAGCATCAACTTCCTCGCTTTGTCGCAGTTCGTTTGTAGATGGAGGCCTTCAGCGTGCGGAAGAGATGTTCAAGTTCAACATATCGATCTTAACGGATGCGTAAAAAATACAAAAGGAGGGTACATTGTACACCAAAGAATGAATCGACAGAAAGAAGATCAAACAAAAGTAAATGAACAGAAGCTGCTAGCAACATGACCTATGTTTCTTCCTCTATACCCTTGCTTGACGACCGGCAGTGTCCACGCCGCCTACCCGCCGCGGTCCGGACATCGACCAGCGTTGACATATCCTTCAGACCTTCACCGGGATTCATGGCGAAAGAAACCAGCTCATCTCAGATCGAATCGTACACAGAAGCAGAGAAAATGGCTCAAACCGCTGGAATAACTCGAGAAGCAACCGGTGCAGTACATATCAGCAGGCTGTGCGGCTTGGCGGCGGCCGACCAGAGAACATCTACCCCGACATGCCGTAACAAGCCATGCATTCCGTATATGCCGCTGCCGAGCTTGGATAGAAGAGGCCGAGGAGACCGAGGGGAACACCTCCCCGGCCCCGGTCCCCCGACGGCTGGCCACGGTGGCCGCGGGTGATTTTATAGCAGCTTTGTTGTAGCGACAGGCGAGGGTACGCACGTGGACTAGTTTAGAGGCTCTGTTGGCAGGGAGATGTATGGGGTGCCGTAGTAGCTGCGTAGCTCGTGTCGTTTCATTAGGGGCATGGGCCGCCATGCCGGGCGCTAGCTGAGCTCTGAGACTCTGACGGAGATCGTGCATGCATGCATGCAAAGGGCTTGTCATCCCCTTTGACGCCAGGGAAAAGACCCGTGATTCTCCCTCCCTCCCACGCGCGCGCGTCGCTAGTTCCATGCAAACCTCTGATTCAGTGCAAGATGCATGCTTGGAGCCTACCGTTTTCTGTTACCGATACAAAACCACCTACTCTATCCGTCCAAGGGCTCATTTGATTCATATGATAGAAAAAATGTAGAAATGGAAAATCTGGGATGGCATGTCTAAGTGAATACTATAGGAAGACACATTCTCTTTGAGTGTGCCAAAGGAATTTTTCAAAAGGTCTCCTATAGAATTTACTACAAGATTCCTACGTGATTAATTCTATAATATGTGATCCTATAAATCAAACAACTTTCATAAGAAAATTCCTATAGGAAGTTAGGAGCCCATCCTTTGAAAATCCTATGCCATTCCTTTGAATCAAAGGGCCCCTAAGTGTATGTCTAAGTTTTGGTCAAAGTCAAAGTTTAAATGTTTTGACCAACTTTATATAAATAATAGAATAGTAACATGTATGGCATCAAATTAGTATTACGAAAAGTACATTTCGAACCGGATCTAGTGATTATAATTTAGTGTAATTAATGCTGCTACATTTCACTATAAAGTTAGTCAGAGTATTAAATTTTTGACTTAGTACAAAATCTAGATGTACACATACTTATTCGCGGATGGGGGTAGCATGCATCTTTAGTGTTCTCAATAGAGGTTGGGAACTGTTTAGGAAAAATAAACGCGAGAAAAAAGAAATAATCTATTTTTTTGTTTTTTTATAGAATATGTCCAATAAGACGTATTAGTTTCATAGAAGAACTTTTTAAAGTTTGACCAAGTTTGTAAGAAACGACCATTCAAAAAAGTTTATAGAAATTCGCAAGTACAAAACAAAAATAAATATCCTTCGACTGATCATGAATATATTTTCACATTGTATAAATATGGTATTACAAATGTTGGTATTTTGTTAGCGCCTATAGTCCTGACCCGGCCAAACAAATGATGTTTCGTCTGCTCCAGACGAGGTAAGAGCGAATGACCTTTTTCGTGATTTCCATCGTAAGAAGAGTCATGGTTAAACTTTAATATATTTCGCTTAAAATAAACATAGCATAGTAAAACAGGACTACAAGGAGTACAACGCCATAGCATGACACACGATGCCACAATCACCGACAAGGTCTTTCTTTTGGACTACAATGCCTCCCACAACAAGTACATGGTGTCGTTCTCATGAGGGACCGTCGGCCAACGATTTTCAAGCTCGAATTACGCAAACCTTTAATTCGGCGAAATAGGATGTGCTGGACACCATAATGCGGGAGCGAAAGTTTGGTGAGCGCAGTTGTGGCTGGATCCATAGGAAATCGTCCGAATTCTCACCGGGTCAGCTTTGTTGATGACCTGTTGTGCCCAGTAATTCACTAGGCCGATGGCATGCTTCTTTTGGTGAGGGTAGAATAGCCAAGGTCTTCCGGTTACATATGAGATCCCGATGTCTTCTATGTGGCGACAAGAGTAATTGCCAACTTTCAACAAAGCATGTTCATCACCATCTATGTTCGCCCTGGTCTAGCGACGAAGTTGTCTGCTATTCTTGGCTGTCCAATTTTCTTCCCTAGACATTCCAAGGTTTGTTCTGTGTCACAAAAGACTCTCCACTGGAACCTTGGACCCCTACCCACGAAGTTAGTTTATATCTCAGAAGATACGTCTAGATCTGATCTGAGACTATTACAATGATATCTCTGATATTCTAGAGCAAGTAATCTTGATTTGTCTTATACTCCAAGCTGATGAGTCTCCATGGTCTCACGTGTACGCCGGGTCATCGTGCTAGGCCACCCTAGGCCCGATGGGACTCGTTCTACCCCATGAGGACATCCGAGTCCCATGACCTTTATGAATGATTTCAAAATTTCAAAAATCGTATGAGAAGGTGACAGTATTACTTAGCTATGTGAAAAATAAAGGGATTGGTGTTAAATGGTTCAAGTGCGGATAGAAAACATAGTGAGAAATGGCGTTCGCGTTCATAGAGTGGCTGAGACAGGGGGTGGCATGTCTAATTTCCTTTTGATTCTAGTTATAGGTTCGGAGAGGAAGGAAAAGAATGCATATGCACGATCGATTGTTTGCTTGCATGCTACTAGTAGATCGAGTCCCACCATGCCATCCCGTTCAGTTCAGTCGTGTTGTCCATGTCCGGCCGGGGATATTCTAGTTTATGGAACTGCGGGCGTGATGTAAACAATGCCTTGCCACTGCTAGTGCTCGCTGCACAAAAGCGCTTGCCATGCACTGCGCGTTTGACTGTGCAGGAAGTGTACAGTTGTACATGATCAGTCGTTCAGCGCCGTATCACACCATGCGTGGAGAGCCCATGCATGAAAGAGAGCAGACTAGTCTCTGCCGCGCCTCTCTCTTCTTCATGCAAGTATCTAAAGCCTGGGGGATTTCAGGTTACGTGCCCGTAGCAATCGATGTGATCGACGGACGTGGCGAAAGCTGACCCTGTTCATTTTTCAAAAATATTTAGCCTAAAAAAATTCAATTTTTTCTTCAAAAGTAACCTATATAGGTTATCCTCTACAGCGTAGCGCCCTAGGCTATGTATCTCAGGCATTTCGGGATTACCTGAACCCCAATTGTCGGGTACTGCCCGGTCTGACCAACTAGTGTAACGCCCGCATAGGGGGGTGGGGGTTACTTTGCCCCTTTGACATGAATTGGTCGCAATCGGCCCACACGAACGCAAACCCGAGTCAGCTATGCCTCAAACTCGAACCAGAGACTTGCCAACGGCAACACCCCTCTCACCTCCTCAAGCAAAATCAGTCAGATCTAGAAATTTCGAAGGTGGATTTCGTCCGCTATCCCTCCCCTACCCTATTCTCCCCCGATCACCTCAATTTCATCCAAAAAAACTAGTCACATTGCCCCTATTTTTGCAAGTTAAGGTGAAACCTCTAATTTTTCAAGTATTTTAAAATGTTGTATGGAACATTGTAATTCTTTTTGTTCTTCAACATTTTAAATCACTTGTAATCGTTGGGAAACATGTGGAATGTTGATTATGTATTGCGCGCGGGGGGCGTGTTGGGTGTTATGTAGCATGTTATTTTAACACTAACTCTGATCCATAATAATTAATGGACTGTGCTATTAAGAGCATGTGCCCCAGATTAGTTTTCCGTGGGCACGGCCAACAACATGGCAACCGAGACATGCATGCATGGATGCAGTCACGTATATTCATTTTGGTTTTCAAACTTTAAAATGTTTTATCTCTTAAATCGTAAATCGAAATTCAGATCCGTGAAAAACGGCTGGTTTTGTCGTGACGAGATCTTCAAATCTAGATCTCATGTTGATATGTTTTGACAATATTTTATTTCGACCTCTAGTTGCCAGATTATAGTCACTAAGTCACCGGTTATAGTCAAGTTAGTTACCAGTAGGGGTGAAAACGGAGCGGATAAGGTCGAATAGTAGTGAAACCATGTCCGTAACCATATTTTTTCCGGATACGGAGTCAGAGCGGATAGTGGCCGGATACGAATATGGAATCGGATCCTGCTGGTTACGAATATGGATCGAATATGGGGCGAATACGGTTCGGTTGCGGATAAACATTTTGTCGGATGAATTTTTGAAAATAGGACTGGCATATAGAGAATATTATGAATCAACTTACTCCAAATTAACTTTCTGTATTGTGTTATTCTAAGACAAAGAATTTTGTAATAACTCATACTTTCATTTCTAAGTGGCTACTTAGTTTTGCCCTTGAATGCGCTAAGGGTGCCTCCAACGAATGTGATTCACAAACATGGTAAGGCCTTGACAAGATTTTTATGGAGTTGTGTAAGTAATTAAGTTATATCTTGCCCAAACCTCGGTCACCTGAGGTTTGAGGTATTATTTGCCGGATATTGCAGCGGATACTTGTCGGATATACCCGTGAAATACGGTATATCTTCGGATACGGATGGATATTAGTAAAACCACATCCTTTTCCGTATCCGTGGATTACTATCCGTATCCGTGACCGTATCCGTCAACTATCCGACCGAATCCGTATTTGACATCCGTAAGCCTCCGGTCGGTCGGTCGGTCGGAAATAATCCGTACCGTTTTCACCCCTAGTTACCAGGACAAAATCAAATGATTACCAGCTTTCTCAATCTTTGCTCCTCACAAATTTAATCATTTCTGATGATAATGTCACATTTTACGTGTTTAGAGTGCATCAAGTACGTACTTAAGGGACATGTAGGTCAGGGCTATGACAAACAATATGTAAAAATTACTTGGTAACTATGTATTATTTGGGTGGTAACGGCTAACCAGTAATATGGTACCTACAGTAATATAGCCCGGCAACTGGCGACGAAAAAAAGTTTGCCGAAACATATTAAGATGGGATCTTGTTTTAAAGTACTCGTCGAGACAAAACCAATGGTGAAGACGGATCGTCAATTGGATTCATGGTTTAAACAATAAAACATTTTGAATTCCCGAATTGTGAGAAGATTCTTTGACATGCATGGCTTGGTCCCGTAAACTCCTTGCATGCATGCATGACTTGATCCACCTGCTCCCCCGGAAGGGACGCCGTACGAAGACAGTTTGTGTGACACGTTCCCTTATTAGATTAACCGATAGTTAATAAGTGTCGTAGTTTTGAACTAACTGTAGTTCAAAACTGTGACACTTATTTTGCATCGGAGGGAGTACTAGATTCACGCGAAATATGATGAACATGTGTAGTGAGATTGCTACTCCCTCCGTATCATATTATAAGTCGCTGGAGGTATGTTTCCAACCAGGTGAAAACGAAGCTAATTACATCAGTACCCTCGAATCTGATCGCTACCAGATCGAGAAAATTTGAATTACATCAGTCCGTCGTCTTCCTCCCTCCGTCGCTCGCGATCGATCAGGCCTCCCTCAGCGATCGATCAGGCCTCCCTCGCGATCAATCGATCAGCTGCTGCTGGGGCCGGCGACCACACACCTCCCTCGCCTAGCTTCTCCTCGCCGCCCCAGCAGCAGAAGATCGCCGGCCCCAGCAGCTGCGCCCCTCCCCACCTTCCTCGCTGGAGGAACTCAGGCCCCAGGCTTCCAGATCAGGTCCTGCTCCTCCGTGCTCCTCGCTGGCAGATAGCGAGAGCAGCAACACCAGTGTGCTCCAGCTTGCCCAGTCTGCTACGCCTCGCCGTCACCAGGCAGCTTCTCCTCTCCTTCCCTGCACCTGAAATTAATCGAGACGAGGATCAAATCACCTCCAGGCAGGATCACTTCATCGACCAGGAAAGGGGATCGGGCAGGAAGATCCTCACCTCCAGGCGTAGCTCAGGTTTCTCCCCGCTCCGTCCAGATCGTCGCCGGCCTAGTGAACAGACATGAACATGGTGCTCATAGACTTGAATCTGAGTCCACCTGAAGAACAAGAAGGCAACATCTCAGATGGCAACATACCTGATCATGAAGTAGGCCATGTCGATCAACAAGGTGATATCAACATGGAACAAGGTGATATCAACATGGAACAAGGTAAGCACAAGATGTCCAAGCAATCTCTTCTATAAAGCTCCGTGCCCTACCCGCCCGTTCCCCCTACTTGCCCCTCCGGGTGAACGTCGTGCGTTCGATGGGTAAAAGCATGCTGTTGTTTCACGTTTGACCGTTGGATGCGCTGAATCCGTTTGTTACAGTTCGACCGAGGGGCACAGACACTGACTGCTGGGGCCAGTTTTCTCTGGGCCCGTGTCGTCAGCCGAACGTGCGCGCGCGTGCGGCCGAGGAGGCTTTGTCTGTTCGCCGCAGCGAAGAGGCGTTTTGCTTTTTGCTCGTCAGGTGTCTGGACGCGTGGGACAAAAGCATCCCGCAGTGAAACCCTAGCCAATCGTGCTCACGCTTCTCCTCTCCCAATCCCCACGCGAGCTGACGGCTACGCCTGGCGCCACCCCTCCCCCAACTCTCCTTCCCTGCGGCAGCGAGCGGCGGCGGCTGCTGCTGGACGCGGCGGCTGGCCTCTGTTCGCATCTCCCTCCCTCGGTCGTTCGCCCTCTCCTGTTCCCGGTCCGGAGAGGGAGGAGGAACCAGACGGTGGCGCCGGTGCAGTATGATAGAGGAGAGGGTGAGCTCGAGGGCCGGACGCGGGAGGAAGAGGGGCGGCCTGCCGGATTTAAGGCAGTGAGGTTGGAGGTTGAGCCTGGATGGAGGTGCTCGAGGCGGAGGCCAGCTCGCCAGGTGAAATCCCTCTCCCTATTTCTCATCCTCTGTTTCTTCCTCCCCAAATCCTCTCCGCAGCTCTCAACATCGTCGCCCTCATAGGCCGTATCACTCAACAGGAGGGCCGTGGGCAGCCGCTCGCGCAGCTGCCGCGCCTGCTGCGGTCGCCACTCCATCCTCTAGGGTGTGAGCTTCACGGGCTGTGGCTCGCGCCCCCCTGCGCTCCAACCTTTCTCCTCCGCGCGGAGGTACCTGCGGACGCTCATGGAGGTGTGGCTCTCCGTGCTCCGCCAGAACACGGCAGCGTCTGGCGGTGCATGTCCTCAGCTATGGCGAGAGAACACGCGATGGACGCTGACCAGGCCAGACCAGGGGGCGTGATGTCATCGTCTCCACGGGATCCAGCACGGGATGTTTCCTCCAGTGAAGCTCTGGTGGACAGCGGAGGTGCACAGCGCTCCTCTAGGTGGTGATGGCATGGTAGAATCTCTCTCTATCTCTCTCTAGATCGATCTACTGTTGATTTTTTTGTGCTGCGGCTACTGTTGAATTTTTGTGTGTTGCATCCATGGGTCCATGTATGATTTCTCTTTGCTTTGCTTGAAGATTTATGTGTGTTTAAAGATTTCTAGGAGTCATAAATAGCTACCTATGGCATACTCCTCTCGCCATTCTGAATTCAAATGTGATTCAATTTGTTATTTATTCAGGTACAACCAAATCGGATAACTCCATGTTGGAATCTACTCTATCTCTTAGTGGAGGACGACATGGTTATGTTCTTTCAGCTGTTGCTGTTGTACTTGGGATAGGAATCGCTGGGTTGTGCAAAGCGCTGCATAGCAGTTTGGTCATACCATGGATTCGTCGGAAGCTCTTTTCAGAATCAGAGAGAGTATACACTACACTGGAAGCCTACGAAATCTTGGCAATAGTTGCTTTCTCAATGTTATCTTGCTGGTATCCTACTTTCCAATAAATTTGTATTACGTTGTGCTTCATGTGTGAGTATAATCATCGGGTTTGAGTTCATACTGAATCAGAGAATGTTTCCTTGACAGGCACTTGCTAGCTGCAGGATTTGCTTGGAAGTGATGGCTGGCTACCTGGGAAACAGTCTGAAAAATGCCTCTTATCTTTGCTTTAGTTCCCTTTTAGAAGGTAAAATTGTTAGTATGAGCTGTTAAGATTTTTATCGTCTTCAAGATTACCATTTTGGACTTCAGTGGTGTGTCTAGAATCAATACTCAGGGCATTTGTGTAGTTTTTTTGTACCTGAATGCAATTGTACAGAAATTGGGTGCTCAACATGTATTCCTCAAAATGTGTCCCCCAGTGGTAGAATCGATACAAATATTGAAGACAACGATGTTCAGTTTAGGTGTTGAGAGTGCAGGGCTGCAATGAGCCATGATTGTCTGCCTGTGCCGCTGTCTTGGACGATGCTGCTCTTGGGATTTATTTGGTGCTTCTCCTTTTCCGCTGTCAATGGCATGCGGACTTTGAATTTTTTACAGGCTGTGATGGTCTTATAAGCCAGATCAACGTGTCTTTTGACTGGCCTTAGAGGGTTTGGATTAGTCATGTGCCTGAACAAAGGCACTCAATAGGATATTTTCCTTTTTAGATAACTTTTATATTTTTTATTTAAAGAACACTTCTGAATACTCATTCACATGAAATGAGTTACTGTGGCTGCTAAGAACTTGAGTACTCAATGTCTCTACTTTGAAGTCTACATCTTAAAAAGAACTCCGAATATTTGTTATACGAAAAATTACAATTAGTAGTAAGTACATGTACAATGATTCCTTGAGTATACACTACCCACTGTATGTAGCTCTAGACACAGTTTTCAACTGTATTAATTTTATTTGTTACGTAAAGCAAAGCGGTGGTATTGTTGCTTTTCCCCTCTGATTCATCACGCATTGTTTGTTGCAGTCGCTTGCTTGACTGGTCTGGATCATAGTAACTTGCATGCCCTGTTCAGCTACGAGAAGGTATAATCCATCATTCCTTATTCTTTGTTTTTACTGAGTATGGGTTTTCTTTACCTAATATATCTGTCAGTTTGCGCATCTATTTATCCAGTGTTGGTTGGTATTTTTATGGTTCTTTAAATACCATAAACATGTTTGTTTCGCATTCATCCTATGTGCCTTCGTTGGAGGTTGTCGCTTGCCGTCGTCGTTTACCATTCCACTATTACGTATGTGAGGAGGCTTAGAGCCGATGAAGGATCTATACTTGAAAGTAGAAATTGATGCCTTCGTTAATGAGCAACCCACGCAATCTTGGGCATACTTTTTCTGGGGTTGTATGTGTGTCGGGTCAAGTTCTTCCTATGAGCAGCCTCGCTTTGCATGCAATTCGTTTTTACAGGGGTTATATGGGTTTGTGCGTCCGGATTCTAATTTGAGGGGATGCATATAGGAAACATGCTCGGCCAGGTGTAATATTTACGGCCTTTTCTACATTTGCTCAATCAGCCTGACGCCCTGACCTACTGTCCATGCTTGTCTACCGCGTATCGCGGGACCGATTAATGTCTGCTTCTATCCATTGGAGTATCTCTTATGGTGGAATGTTTTGTGCAGGAAATTAGTTTTGGTATTCAGTTGGTGCTTCATCTGTATCTTACGAGCTCTTCAGGTTCCGTAGTTGATCAGCGTGTTTTACATATTGATAATAAGCATAGTTAATTATATTTTATAACCTATATATTATTGTTGTCCCTTATATTTTGTCTGTCGGGAGAAACACTGAAAAATATTGATCTGTCGTATAAGTCGATGTATGAGAAGAGCTCTGTGTACGAGTTGTATAAGCATCTGTGGTTTCATGTCCTCGAAGAGTTCTAGGTACACATGCTATAGGCGCTTGCAAATTCTAGGAATTAGTTCTTTTTAACTTTTAGTTTGGCCATTATGCATTTTCTTTCCTACAATGGAAAGCGTAAATTCAGCATGCTTTATTGCCGCCTGTTCCATGAAATTTCTGGTCTGATAATTTGGTGTTTTTGTTTTCGGGTTTTCGTACATAGGCTGAATTTCATTATATTTGTGTGTGATGTGAGTAAATCAAGTGTCACTCAAGTGAAAGTACCTAAGCTTAGTTTCAGTAAAGGTCTATGTGATGTGAGCAAACCAAGTAGCACTCAAGTGACAGTTCCTAAGCTAAATTTAGAGGTGTGTGTGATGTGAGCAAAGCAATTGTCACTCAAGTGCCATTCATAATGTGTGCAGGGAGATTATTTGTTCTTACCTGGAAGGAGGTGATTTGTAGATTGATTATGGTTCACATACTTTAGGTTTACATATGAAAAGAAAGGCGCCTTGAGCTTTATGTGTAGGTCTTGGTGCATGCCTATACTGTAGCCTACTAGCCTGTAGTACCAGCACGCATATTAATGTGCAGATGTACATCTTGGAAATAGGCTATGCTTTTATGTATTACTAGGCATCACTGTGTGACATGGCTCTATGGATGAACTCTTTCAGAGTGGAGATTACAATTGGGTACACCGATTAAGTGTTTGCTACAAACTGTCTGATGAAAAGGCAAGCTGGCTGTATGAGACATTGTTTTAGTTTTTCCTAAGATTTAGCTTGCATCCCTATGTGACATGGCTCTATGGATGAACTCTTTCAGAGTGGAGATTACAATTGGGTACACCGATTCACTTATTATGTGTTTGTAGTTCTGCATCATTAGGTTCTTCTCCATATTGGTTGCTTAATTTCGCATTGACAGCGTACGTTCGAACATTTGGCACCGGCGCACACCATGTGACAAGCTCTTGCCCGGATCATATTTCCATAGTACTAAATAATGCATATTTCAAAATTTGCTTGCCCTGTTCCATTACCATGATAATAGGTGGAACTGTACAAGGTTCATAAATATTCCTGTCATTGTTCAAGGTTCACTTCTAGAATTTCTTTCTTCTTTTATTTCTCTTTCTTTGTTTCAGAGTAAGAAATAAAGTATTTTGCACATCAAGTAAGAAGTAAAGTATTTTATTTGGGAAATAATGCTATGGGGTATTAATTTCCTGATTGTACATGAGATGGGCATATTTTGTTCTCCGGTGCATTCTTGGTAAAAAGTTTGTTTTACCTATGCAGTGGGAGCCCATAGCACGCTAGCAGATATGAGCAGGTATTTCTAGGCTAATTATCTGACTTCAGGATGCAAAAGCATGTGAAAATGGTGCTTTCAAGTTATCCCCGCAAATGCTATTTACTTGGATCCGTTGGTTGTATTCTCTCATATGCATTCCTCTTGATGCTTTATGTGTTTCAACAATTGATTCTTGGTTCCTATTAATTTACAGGTTATACTGCTGGGCTGAACAGTTATTATATTGTAGCAGATCCCGACAGCTCTATTTGAGCGGGAAGAGACACCAAGGCAAAATGAGAAGTTAACAACATTGTGTAGATCCTACCTACATGATCCAAGCTATTCCAAGCAATGCTTCAGAGAAATCTAAGCTCGTGATGCTCCTGCGAAGTCTCAGCTTGCTGCACTTCCTCCTTACTCAGGTATGTATATGTACTTCGGCCTCTCTATTTCCTGTATGTGTGTGTTCATTTCGTAAAGCAGTAGACTGGCTTGCTCCACCTCTTCTATTTTTCTGTATGCGTGTGTTGATTTTGCTGGCATTAAGCTAACCAGCTAATTACTCTGGTACTTTTGTTTTGTATTGGCAGCATCTACATCTCATATTCAGTACTAAATCTCAATCATGGTTATGCTCCTTTTGTCGTTCAGAATAAAGCCTCTTCTGCTTTGTGCCATGCATGATGCATCTCATAAGGATAATTGTAAGATTCAGTTTTGGGGTGCTAGATGAGAGTCCTATTGAGCTACTGTTTAGTGTTCAAGTACATATTGCTGCAAATTGAAGTCACTTAATATTTCCACTATTTAGGCCATGACAGATGTATCTGTGGTTCTAATTTTCTTATTATTCTCAAATTTCAGTTTGTCTATTCATCATATTCTTATTTCCTCACTATGAATTTGTTGCAGCACTATTTTTTTTTCAATCATCCTAATGGCAGAAAACTGATTGTAAGTTGCTGAAAATATCTTTCTAATTTATGTGTACTTCAGAGGCAACATGCCTTTACTATTTGAAAGGTGGTGAAAAAAGCTTCTCCTTGCTTGATTGCTTCCCATTTCCGCTCGTGATGCTCATGTGTGAGATGGATGTATCTACAATTTTGATTTCGAAGTGGAATCTAGAATTAAGGTCATCAAAGCCTTTTCTTTCCTACAGCTTATTTTTTTAATGGCCTCCATAGTACTGTTTGAGTTACTAATTTCAGAGCAGATGTTGTCAATAGATTAAATGGGATGATAGTTGCTTAGTTGTGGTCAGTGTTCTACTATACATGGGAGCTACATGTTTTATTTGCCCACCTTTCATAAAGCATTGGCTTCATTTGGTTTGAAAATTGCAGGTCCTTACTATACCTTTCATAAAGCATTGACTTACTAATAAATAATTTACATGCATCCTTTTAATTTAAGGATGGGGCAGATTTTAATGCAAACAATTAAGGGTGGCGTTGCAAAGGGACATCGACCGGGCAGAAGGTGGCACCGCTCGGGTGGCCGGCGAGCTGCAAGGATGGGGCAGCAAGGCTGGGTTGCTGAAGGGGTCATAGGATTATGGTATTGAGTGAGCAGCAACAACAAGGAAGCAGATGCAGATCTATGTGGCTAAGGTTTTGTTTCTCTCTTTTCAGTGTTTTTCTTGATTCAGAAAATGGAACTCCATCTGTGAATGTATTTGTTATTCATGTGCTTTTCAATTAACCCATTGAAATTTATGATATAGAAATGACTATGAAGGAGTGTCTCACGAGCACATGATAGCGACAATGCCTTAATTGTGGTATGCCGGGAAGAATGCAAAGAAGTTGCACACTTTCTCTCATCGCCCAGCCAAGACAGGTGAGTGGCTAAGGTTCTGTTTTCTCTGTTCAATGCTTGCCTCAATCATGTTAAATCATAGTGATGCCAATCAAATGGTTCCAGGTTCGACGCAGGTTTAGTTTTATGGAGGATGTACGCATTGCCTTATATTTTTCTAGCTTGATCTCCTTGTTTTGGGTTATCCCAAGAAAGGCAATTATTTTACCGTAGATGATTTACATACCCATCCATTTGATTTTGGATTAGTGTTGTTTCCGATGTTGGTTTGAAGCTAAGAGTGAAAGTGATGAGCTGACATGCATTCTGTGTGACAGAATCACAGAATGAATCATTCTATCACACAGGTACACAGAAACATGCTTTTGAAATGCAACACTAGGATTGTTAGGTTAATCGAACTGCATTTCATGTCTGCCTATGATGAATTCTAAATTGGATGTATACATGTGCATCCTTTGTTAGGTTTTTCGATAATTCTTCATTAATCTATTCTACTATGTTGTCACAAATTTGTTGCTGAATCTACCATACTGAAGATTTTTGTGGGCAGGGCTTCAGTTTAAGACAATCTATACTCTTTCTATATAGCATTTCTGCTTATCTTTTTTGCCTCTTTTTCAGACATACCTGATTTTGATTGTTTTGGACTGCATGATGCTTGTCCATCCAGTGTCACAATAGACAGGTTTTAATGCAAACAATTAATTTTCAGGTTGACTTAGTGATGGTTTTGATTGCCAAATTTCATTTCCCTTACTAGGTGTGAGCCCAATTATTTAATTTTGTGTATGCGCCCCTTTGCTGTCAGAGAACTCATTAGTTGTTCCATTCCAAACCGTGTGACCTGCTTTCTTTTCCTTTACATACATTTTGGGTACTTCCACTTCACTTATACCTTTGTCAACCAGTTTAACCTCTTATAGGCTACCATGTCTGACCTTTGATCAATCTTGCATTTGTTATCTTACTGCCACTAAGCTTTCCATTAGTAGTTTCATTCTGGGAAAAGAAATGATACATGGATGCATATGTGCTCCCGTCCTGTGATATTTAATATGTTTCTTCATCCTACCTTTGCTCTTGTAGGAGATTGTGAACTGCATATATGTTAAATTAGTTCCTCTCATGAACATGCCTATTCACCTGCTTTTCTGGTCGTGGCTCAATATTTTATGAACTTGAAATAAGCAGCAAAATTAAGGGTGCTTGGTATAATTATCATTTATGGTTGTTTCCTATCATTTTGCTTCCTTTTAGTCATATAATATTCCCTGGCCCTTAATCTTATTCTTTCTCCACCCAGGGACCTGATTACATGGTGAGGACGGCTGCTGCCTACAGAGGCGATGTATCGGTTAACGGAGCAGGTTTAAAATAGTTGTTTGGGCTGTTTTGGAAATAAGAGTTGAGTAATCACATACATAGACACATAGTACCAGCTCCATGTTGTACGATTATCATGCCCCAGCAGCATATCGTAATAATTTATTTAAATATTGGGGCACTGCCGGGTTACCTTTCATGCATGATGAATGAATTGATTGGTTCTGTAGCTAAGCCCTTATGTTTTAGTTCAAGCTTATTCTACTTCCTATGTTTCTGTACGCACTGGTCATTCTTAGACCTTTTATTTCCCGCTGCTGTAATTTTCATGGTATATAGAACTAAAATTCTGATATGGACCTATTGGAACATTACTTTCAGTTGACTATTACTTTTGGGAGACAAATCGTGTGGAGCTGTGCTTTCCCACACAGACTGGGGCGTCGACACGGGCAACCTCGCCTTCAAGAGGAGGTGCTCAAGCGATGACTGCATTTAGGACAAGGGCTCGACTATTTCCTGGGTGACATTCCGAAGTTACTACTTATCTGAAATGATTTTTGATCTTCTACATTTTCTTTTGCTTTTTTGTTAGATAGGCTTACAACTTTTGGTTATTGTGCAATGGTTTCAGTTTTGGTTTTGGTGCTGTGGTTCGTGATATTGGATTCTATATTTTTGTTTGTTCACATTCCAGGCCTTTAGGGAATCTAACAAAAAAAACTAAATTATTTCATAAGTAGCTAGGCCATACATTCCGTGCTAAAAGAGCACTTGTACGGACTGATCAGTATCGATATTCCAGACCTTTAGGGAATCTCACGTAACACCAGGACCATTCAGTTAAAATAGGAACTCTTGTGTTACTAGAACCTTTGATCTGAATATATCTGGAACCTTTCTTATGATAATGTGGCATAATCTATTGGAACCCTTTCATTTGCTTTTTAGTTCTGCTCTACCGGTTTTGGTTCATGTTCATTGTAGGTTCTGCTGGATTTTTTGTACATCTAAAAGAGGCAAATGATAGCTATAATTCAAGAAAGGTTCTTATTTTAGAAATAACCAGATATGTAATTGTAGGCTTGAATTAGTAATTGATAGCTTGGTTTGGTCCTGTAAGGCTAGGAAATGATGCTTAGCTTGGTTTTATCCCCTTATTGCCTATTTATGATAGGTGCAATCAAATGGGTCAAAAATTGCTCGAAGAAAGCCTAAGGCGTGCTTGATCCTTGCTTATGTTATGACCTGTCTCACTTCGCCTTGCCTTCGTTGTACTACTGATAGAGCAGATCCATGTAACAATGTTACCTTAAAGTATGTGTTTGTGTTAATCGAAAATCAAATTTTAGGGCCATTGTATGTTCACTGCTTGCATTTTGCTTGAAAATCCAAAACACTCCATATCAATGTATTGTCTATCTTGTGATGTGCCGGTTACTGAACTAGGCAGCAATATATCTACTACACACAGTTATTAAAACGCGGGTTGCTTACGCCTAGAGTTATCTAAGAAAATATGTTGGAAAATCATTGACATAAAATAGACGAAGAGATTATTTCTCATGTTTCTTTAGTCAAGAATAGATGAAGAGATTATTTCTGCAGGTTGGTTATGATAGCTGGAATTTTTTGCGATGACATTTTGCTGAAATACAAAGTTATCATTGTTGAACTGTAGCCATAATGAAATATTGCTCAACCAAATGTCACAGATCTGGAATTTTGAGAATAGTGATGATGTTGCAATATTTTTTGTTGTAAAACTATAAGAGGCCAATGAACAGCTATAGTTTGACAGGTTATTTAGGATGATATGTTGTCTAAAGCAATTAAATTTAGAGTTCTGTTCTAAGATGTATGTGCTAACAAGTTCCTTCTGATTCCTTCTAAGGGAGAAACCATAGAAATACAAGCTTGACGTAGTTCAACTTGCTTTGCTTGGTGGCTCAAAGTAGACCTCTGCCTCTCTTTCCAATAGCTTTTTATTTATTATTAGATCGAGCTATTACATATAATTTATTATTTTAAACACTCTTATGTATCTTTGAAATAACCAGCAAAATTAAGGTGCTTTGTATAATTATCATTTATGGTTGCTTAGATGTGGTTAGTAGTTTGAATGGATGGCTGCTTAATAATTTGAATGCAAATCTAAGCTGGTTTGATGCAAAAACTAAACTGCTTGTTGACTAATGCAGGTATTTTGATTGGGAAGGGAAGGAGGAACTAGCATGTTTACAAGGTACAATTATTGATGTCACGTTATGTGCTGTAAAGATTCTTAAATCCTCAGTTTAGCACAACAAAGAGTTTGTCAGTCAATTATCTTTGCAGTATGTGTGTCGAGATACGCTTTTCTAAAAAAATTATGTGTGAATCACAATTGCTGAATCAAACAGAGTCAATCTTATCTTGCCATCGGCCTTATCAGATGTTCCTCTGTCTTCTTCTTCTGGTTACTGATTTGCTCTTCGCATTGCAGGTGTGAAATCCTTGCCTTCTGTTGAGTGTTTGCTTCTGAGATGATTGGCCCATCCGCGCACACGGAGAAATTTGCGCAAGCTCGATTTTATTATCGTCCGTCGTGAGGTACTTCCCGTGTCATGGATTTTCCTACTACATGTTTATTTTGTTCTCTTATCTCTATACAAATATGAGATGGTTCCCCAGCCAGGGATTCTCCTACTGTATGTTTATTTAGTCCATGTAGTATTACACAACAGTACATATAGATTAAGATAACTTCAGGTTAGTAGAGAAATTTGTGCAAGCTCGATTTTATTATCGTCTGTCGTGAGGTACTTCCCGTGTCACGGATTTTCCTACTACATGTTTATTTTGTTCTCTTATTTCTATACAAATATGAGATGGTTCCCCAGCCAGGGATTCTCCTACTGTATGTTTATTTAGTCCAGGTAGTAGTACACAACAGTACATATAGATTAAGATAACTTCAGATTAGTATATTCTATTTTTTCCTCATGTATTCTTACGGGCATCCCCTCTGTTATACATAATAATGCATGCATTTCCCCTTGATTTCAATGTCCTTTGCCCTCCCAAGCGTGTGCACTTCCTGTTTCGACAAATAGGTTCAGGTCAAAACTTATATATCCTCTAATTTGTTGTTGTTGTTATTGTGGTGCTATACATAACTGACTTGTGGCGGTCAATATATATGTAATATGTGAATAAGCTGGAGACATCGATTTCTGATTAAATTTGGATTAATTAAATTTGGATGTAAGTATTCCAATAGATACTGTTTCTTTTAATATGTCTCCTTTGTCCTTTTTTCCAGTTCAATTGTAAAGCCATACTGCCTTGCAATTTTAAATTAAGCATAGCCAACCAATATTCTTTTCTTCTGATCGGGTAGATAATTATTATTGAGTAAATCTAGCATGTACAACAGTACAAGCATAGGATTTTGACATATTATCATTCAAATGGGTCATAACTGAAACTGATGAGGTAATATGTTGTTCCTGATTAATGGGTCATTCAAATGGTATAGATAAACAAAGCCTGAGTAGTGGCTTTTTACTTTTAGATGATTCAATTGTCTGAACTGTGGTGTCTAAACTTACATCTATATTTTCTCAGGTTGTCGGCGCATCTTCCAAGAAAGCCAAGCCTTAGTCTATATGGCTCCAGGTTCACATTAGGTATAAATGATGCGTTCAGAATACATAAATCTCTTTGCTTTCTGAACATTAGGTTGCTATTTACAACCATCTGATCAGCTGTTTTGCATTAGATGTTAACAATGTTATATTTTTCAAGCTTGTTTGTTTTTTTGGTAATTTGTTTTATTAATGAATCTGACTGGTTACAATGTGATGCAGGATTATTTTGTTCTGCCTGGAATCTAATCCATCAGGGACACTTTCCTGATGGCAATCATCGGCTCACTCTTGGACTTTCATGCTGCGTGAAGTAGGTGGCGTGTGCCTATTTCTACTCAGGCCAATGAACCCAATCTTATTGTCCGACCCTTCTAATGTAACTATGTTATTAAATTTGAAAAGTTGTAGCCTGACTTCCCTCAACTATGTTCTGTAATAGACTAAGATAGTATTTATTGCTGCATGAACCATTGCCAAGTAATTTGTTTTTGATACCTCTGTAGATGGTAAATGATTAGCTTGCTCATTCTTATTTCCTCAGTATTTCTTTAAGTTATTTTTCTTTCAATGTTTTGTTTTTCTCATTGATTCAGTTATTTCTCATTTATTCAGTCATTATCTCTATTATTCTCTCATTAATTCAGCCCTTTATGTCATCGATTCAGTGTCTATTATAGCTTATTCCGTCTTTATTCATTGATTCAGTCTTCAATGCCTCACTGATTCTCTTATCTTGGTTATTTCTTCGAGGTTTCTATATGGTGTAAGCTAAATGAATGCAAATAAAATTAATTACTTTTCACCAACAAATAAAGCGTGTGGCAACAATGTAGTAGTTGCATCCGGCAGTTGCGCAGTCGCGCAACGGGTCATCTAGTTTCTATAAAGTTCAGTACGAAATACTCATAGGCACAACAACTGTTCTAACATCAGACCGAGACCAAGTTCAGTGCTCCAATAAAATCTTTAGAACACCAGTCTTCCCATAGGAAGCAGCAATATGCAGTAATAGAGGTCTGAATAATAGGAGTAACAGAGAAATTACACGTGTTAGTTTAACTCACTAAATTACTTTGACATTGTGGCAGTATCATGTGTTAGTTTAACTCCAGTAGTACTGCATTTAACTTGCACTACAGAGCTAACAGAGCAGTATTTCAAGCAATTAGTCACTCCCAGTAGTGCTAGCAAGTTCAGTTAAGCTTTTGCACAAACAAGCACAAACAAGCACAAATACTCTGGTCTGTGACGAGAACAATGATTAACTTAAGCAATTTTAATTTGCTGGAAAATAAACTACTCCAAGCAACCAAACAATTTGTGTGCAGTGATATCAAATTACTCCAAGCATGGACATATCAGAGCAAAAGACAGATCAGAACATGCACTCCAAGCAAATTGTTCACAATCTACTCAGTGTAGTACGAGTACAGCAAGTGCTTTTCTTACTCCAAAACAGAGAGCATTCAAATTGTTCGCAATGTACACCCAAAATACTCCCAAACTACTCCCAATCTACTCCCAAACTACAGCAAGCTCCCAAACAGTGTAGTACGAGTACGAGTCAAAACTTTTGTAATGGAAACAAAGTTTTTCCATTACAAAAAGAAGCGTTGCATCGATATCTTACTCTACAGCTTTATGTTACTCCACGGACTCACATCAGTTTATCACATTTCAGTTAATCAGCAAGCAGCAAGTACTACTCCTACTCCGGTTTATCAAATTTCAGTTTATCATTCAGGACAGCTATTGCGCATTCAGGACAACTACTGCTCAATTGGGTTGTAACGAACGACGCCAACAAAAAAGAGGAGGACGCGTACCTTGGCGGAGCGCGTAGCAGGCTACGGGCGCAGGTGAGGGAGGCCGGGTGGAGTGCGTAGCGGGCCACGGACGCAACGAAGAACGCCGGCTCGGCTCGCGGACGCACTCAAGCGCGTGTTCGCCTCCATGGTGTCGTCGGAGAGCGCGACGCGGGGAGAGTGTGGATCCAGTCGACGACCTCGGCGGCGTCCACGGCCTGGAGCTTGCAGAGGAGGTCGAGCGTGGTGAGGCCCCAGTCGGCGCCGCTGGCACGGAGGTGCTCCATCACCAGCGACTGGAAGGAGTCCTTCTTCTGCGGCCACAACGAGGAGGACGGATGAGTTGTCTTCGCCGGGGATAGTTCGCGTGCGAGCAGGGATGAGTTGT
Organism: Poa pratensis; assembly: GCA_947311845.1. Taxonomy (NCBI): domain Eukaryota; kingdom Viridiplantae; phylum Streptophyta; class Magnoliopsida; order Poales; family Poaceae; genus Poa; species Poa pratensis. The sequence goes on from CAMZMU010000053.1 coordinate 13,609,398, forward strand.
CTTCGCCGGGGGTACCTTCTCCGCCTCGCTTGATCTATCACCGGCGCACACAGATCCAGCGCCATCTCGCCAACAGCACGTCGCCGGCAGATAAAAATCCATTTGTTGACCTTCGGTGGTTGCATTTGCGAGAGAAATAGGGTTGCGGGTGCGAGAAAAATAGGGAACATAGATGGTGGGGAGCAAGGCGGCGACAGGGAGACGACGGCGAGAGGAAGAGCGCGGCGGTTGGGCGGCGACGGGGAGGGAGAAGGAGAGGGCGACAGCGACGGCGACAGGATCCAGAGCGCGTGAGCAAGAGGAGAGGGAGAGAGTGGAGGCGAGTGGAAGGGTAAAACTGGAAAACGTAAAAATCACGTAGCGTGACGGAAATTGGACTACGAACCCCCAACGACTTATAATTTGATACAGAGGGAGTAGAACATATGTTGACGACTTGACGTGTGCTATGTAAAGAAGTGCGGCGCCGTCAGTATGCGTGCACGTTCCGAGCTAATGCTACTCGAAAAGTCGAAACGGCGTGATGTCAACGATGAGTCGTGCACTCGTGCGTGCAATGCATGCATATGATCGATATTTCCTCAAACGTATCGAACTCACGAGCACAGAAAAGAATCGACTAGAGGTTGAAGACATCAACGTCGTCCATGCACGCGCGCGCTCCGTCTGTATACACAATGTACGGTGCATCGAGAGAGACAAGCAGCAGACCATCGATCGGCTCACAGCCTAACGAAGAAGACGGCGAGCTCGGGGCATTCGCCGCCGTGCGGGCCGAGCATGTACAGCGACTCCGAGTCCCGGGATCCGACGACGTGGTCGAAGCACCCACGCATGTAAGCCATCTCCCCATTGGGCGCGTCCACACCCGCCCTCCCAGGGAGCACGCCGCCGCCCATGGACACCGCCCACAGCGTCTCCAGCACCGCCACGTCGCCCTCCGTCGGCTCCCGCCGCACCGCGTACCCCACCCTCTTCCCATTGCAGAACATGGTCCAGACCGGCTCCTCCAGCAACCAGTTGCCCTCGTCGCCGCCGCCTTCTTCGGCGCCATGCTCCTCCTCCACGTGCTTCTTCTCGGTCTCCAGCACCAGCCGTGCGCCCGAGGTGGTGCCGATCTCGCGGAGCAGCGCGTGCGTCGGGAGCGCCAGTTCCACCACCAGCGCGGGGCGGCACCGCGGGTTGTCCTGCAGCGCCAGAGCGACGCGGCCGTCGCGGTAGCCAAAGAGCGTGCCGGTCATGCGCCGGTGGGAGGAAGACCCGCCGGTCGGCGAAATGAGGTGGGACAGGAAAGAGTCAGACGACGAGAGACGCGCCGGCGACGCCGACACTGATGCTGTTCCGTCGGCTGGCTTATGCGGCCGCAGCAGCTTCCCGCACCGCGGCGCCGTCAGCACCGGGAGCGATCGGCACATGCTCTTGAACATCCGCACGGGCTTGGAGCTGCGCGCCGGCCTCCGCCGCTGCGGTGGCTCCTCCAGCGCGTGCCCCGCCGCAGCGTGCACTGGGGACGGGGACGGAGACGGCGACGGCGACGACGACGGTGAGGGAGATGCAGACGGCGAGGCGAGCCGGAGGTAATTGTCCACGGACGACATGGACGACGCTTGCCGCATCCTTTTTCGTTCTGGGTTGGTCTCCGCGGCGTCGGCCATGGTCTTGGATCGAGGGAGACGAGAGCTACCGGCGGTGCCGCGGCGGCCGGCGCAGCTCGCTCCCTCTCTCCCACGGCCGCGAATGTGTGTAGAACGATTGGCTCGCGGTGGCCATCGGAGGAGGGCGGGGCGAGGTCTTTGATGGCGCCATTGCCGTTCGAGCTTCCGGATGTCGAGGCGGCCGATTTGGGGTGGTCGTTCGCGCGGTTCGTCGCCACTGGCGCGCGGCCACTAGTTCCGCTTTGTTTTTTGTTTTTTTTTATACGAGTTCCGCTTGTTTTGGTTACTGATTCTGAGGCGGAAAAGGCCCCGGGCTATTTTGGGTTTTCGACTGTGCGACGACCACAAGCCCAAATTAGGTGGATAGCCCATACATGGTATTGTCGTGTCATAAGCCCAAGCCCAAGGCAGAAGCAGTTTCAGCTCTCGATGCCACTTCAAAGCCTGGTACTGCAGAAGCAAGCTGTGAGTTCTACATGGCATCTGACTTTTAGTTTCCCGACATTTTCTTTTTCCAATTATAAGGAGCTCTGCTCCCTATCTATCTATACTTCTTATAAAGAAAAGCTCCACTAAGTGTATTAATGATTTTTCTATCTCAACATGCAAGTTATCCATATCATCCTTTCTCTTAACCAATCAATTGTCCATGTCATTTTCACTAATACTTATTAATCACTACATGCATTGTACACATCATTCATTTCCTAGACCATCTAAATGTTCACATTATTAATTTCTAATGCACATCCATCCCATGTCTATTAAATTTTGTATCTCGACTATGATCAATTAAATTTTACATCTTTTTTTAGACAACAAAATGTTTCATTATATGATTTTGTTTACACACTACAGAAATACCAACTGCAACGCGAGGGGTATACGTTCTAGTTTCCTTAAAAAATGAAACCAATTATACAATCAGTCTGGGACCTGCTTCAGGTTCCTTTTCTCCACACCTTCCCAACCTACAGACCTAAACACATCATAATATTTCTCAGCCATCTAAAGTTGACTACTCCAAAAACACCACACCAGATCGGGCTTAACTTCACATCTCAAAGTTTCAAAGAAGTACAATATTAAGACTTTTACAATACTTAACCGTCTAAAGATATTCTGGAGCTTTCTTCGTCGACCTTTTTCTTGATCACCGCTGCAACTCCTCTCTCCACTATTTATCATGTTTATTTCACCCAGCGATCTTGTGTACAAGAGGAGCCCAGCCTTGCCTTTTATTGAAGATTTCAGCTGCAACTCGCAGCAGCGCCCTTGATCGCTGCACTGAATTTCTCGTAATTCTCGACTTTGTATGTTAGCTCAAGTATTTAGCCAATAAGCAGCTTGTACAATTATTTCACTGGGGTCGTAAGGAAAAACTCTATTGAAACATGCGGCATTTCTAGACTTCCACAATGCCCAGATTACAGCCGCTATTTCCATTGAAACTATCCCCCTCATTTTCCCAGGAAAACGGTAAACCCAGCCAATTATAGCAGAGAGAAGAAAATGTAATCTGGATATCATAAGCCAATTCTACCACTCCCTAGGCGTACTTCGCCAAAAGACAGTGAATAAAAATATGATCAATACTTCCATTACTACTGAAAAACAGACAACAAGTTTCCTCTTACCACCTCTATGGTTTAGAACGTCCCTAGTCAGTGTACTCTTCTTAAGCACTAACCACAAGAAAATTTTGATTATAGCTAGTACTTTGATAGACCACATCTCCTTAAACGGACACCCTGTCTTATTCAACTTTAGCACTGTAAATAGAGACTTAACAGAAAAACACAAGATATATTCGGTAGTGAAGGCAATTGCAATTGTTGCACTTAGATTGATTGGATCCATTGAGGGGATTATATAGTACAAGGAGGTGGCTTGGTTGCCAAGTAAAGAGATTACAGTTATGGAAACAATCTAAACTAATCTAAACCTCCTTGATTTCGGCTAGGTAGATGTGTCCTACACGTACACGTCTAACACCCCCCGCATTCGGGGCGGGAGCAACGCGGACGTTCAGGCTGGAACGGAACTCAGTGAACAGTGGACGGCAACCCCTTGGTGAAGATATGATCAGCATACTGGGAAGATGTCGGAACATGCAGAACACGGGCATCTCCAAAAGCAACATGCTCACGAACAAAGTGTAGGTCAATCTCCACATGCTTGGTACGCTGATGTTGAACTAGATTTGTGAAAGGTAGACAACGGAGATGTTGTCGCAGTAAACCACCGTAGCTCGCTGAAGAGGCCGATGGAGCTCGGACAGAAGCTGACGTAACCAGCATGCCTCAGCAACAACATTGCCAACACCCCAGTATTCAGCCTCCGCACTCGAGCGGGAGACAGTTTGCTGGCGTTTTGACGACCAAGAAACCAGATTGTCACCAAGGAAAACACCATAACCGGAGGTGGATTTGCGAGTATCGGGGCATCCAGCCCAATCAGCATCCATGTACGCAGTGAGTGATGCCGGCGACGAGCGATATATCTGAAGGCCATGATCAACGGTGCCACGAAGGACCGGAGAATCCGCTTGACCGCATTGAGATGCGGCTCCCGGGGGTCACGCATGTACAAGCAGACCTGTTGCACGGCATATGCGATGTCTGGTCTCGTGAAGGACAAGTATTGGAGAGCACCCACCCGACTCCGATAGGCGGACGGATCATCGACGGTGGCACCAGCAGCTGAGAGCTTGGATTGTGTGTCTACGGGAGTGGAGCATGGGTTGCATTCACTCATCCTGCACGATCAAGGATGTCGACAATGTACTGCCGCTGGGAGAGGAACATGCCATTCGAGGACCGAGCAATGCGACTCCAAGGAAATAATCCAATGCACCAAGATCCTTGAGGGAGAACTCACGCTCGAGAGCTGTGATGGTTCGCCGAAGAAGCTGTACAGATGAAGCTGTGAGAACTATATCATCGACGTAGAGCAGCAGGTAGACAATCTCAGTGTTGTTGTTGTAGATGAAAAGCGAGGGATCCGCTCGGGAGCTGACGAAGCCGAGGTAGAGTAGGTGGTCGGCGAAGCGGCTGTACCAGGCACGCGGAGCCTGTTTAAGCCCATAGAGAGACTTATTAAGCCGACAAACATGGTCGGGCTTCGAGATATCGACGAACCCTGACGGCTGTGCACAATAGACCGTCTCTGCAACAGTGCCATGTAAAAAGGCATTGTTGATATCGAGCTGATGAACTGGCCAATCTTGCGCGACAGTAAGAGAGAGGACAGTGCGAACGGTGGCCGGTTTGACAACCGGGCTAAAGGTTTCTCCATAATCGATGCCTACGTGCTGAGTGAAGCCATGGAGGACCTAGCGAGCTTTGTAGCGATCCAAGGACCCATCCGGCTTAAGCTTGTGCCGAAAGATCCACTTGCCAGTTACAACATTGGCGCCAGGCGGATGAGGAACAGATCCCATGTCCGATTTGTCTGCAGAGCACTGAATTCGTCCATCATAGCGGAGTGCCAATGAGGGTCCTTGAGAGCACCCCGGTAGCTTTTTGGTAGCGGACTAAGAACATCAGCCAAAAGATTAAGACGATCAACAGGTTTAGACATGCCACGTTTTCCACGGGTAAACATGGAGTGAGTGTTGTCGGCAAGTGGAGGACCGACAGGAGCTAAAATCACTGGCGAAGTTGGAGGAGTGGTTTGAGGTGTGAGAGGAGGAGTATGGGGTTCAGGTGGAGGAGGTGTTGGCGGGGGTGTTTGGTTCAGGTGGAGGAGGTGTTTGCGGCATCGGTGCAGTTGGGGTAATGTGGGATGGAAGAATGACGGATGATCATCGAGAAATGAAAGATCGGTGGCTGTGGGGGGTGTAGTGGATTGGTTGGCGAAAGTAAAAGTGTTTTCATCGAAGACAACATGGCGTGAAATTATGATTTTATGTGTTGCAAGTCAAGACACCGATAGCCGCGATGGTTGGAGGGGTACCCTAGAAATACGCACGCGGTCGTGCGGGGAGCTAATTTGTGTGGTGCTGTAGCTGATAGGTTAGGATAGCAAAGACAACCGAATACCCGTAAGTGCTCAAGAGGAAGAGGGAGGCCGCGAAGAGTTTCGTATGGTGTACGGAATTGGAGGTTTTTGTAGGGTGAAGGTTGAAGAGAAAAGTGGCAGTGTGAAGAGCTTCAACCTAGTAGGTCGGTGGCATGCTAGCTTGGAAAAGAAGGGAACGCACCATGTTGTTAGTCGAACGAATAACACGTTCGGCTTTGCCGTTTTGGGAAGAGGTGTATGGGCAAGACATGCGAAGGGTGGCACCGAGTGAAAGGAGAAATAGGTGAGTAATTTTATTGTCAAATTCACGACCATTGTCACATTGGACAGATTGGACGGTGGTGTTAAATGAGTGGAGACGTAGGCAAAGAAGTATTTCAGTGTAGAAAAAGTGTCAGATTTTGCACGCAAAGGAAAAGTCCAAAGGTAATGGGTGAAATCATGTAACACAACTAAGTAGTATTTGTAACCAGACACACTAGGAAGAGGCGAAGTCCATAAATCACAGTGAATTAGCTGAAAAGGTCTATTTGTTTGAGTGGTGGATGTATCAAAAGGGAGACGAACATGTTTTCCTAATTGACAAGCATGACATAAGTGATCATCCGTAGCATTTTATTACAAGGAAAAGAAAAAGCACTTGCTAGGTGCGACAAAGCTTGACTACTTAGATGTCCTAGGTGACGATGCCACAATGTTGATGACGATGTGGTGGTGGAGAGGGCATGCGTAGTGGAAGACGGCCACCAGAAGGGGTAGAGGTCGCCGGAACTATTGCACCTGGCGATCTCGTTCTTGGTGCGGAGGTCCTTCACAGAAAGACCAAAAGGATCAAACTCGACAGAAACGAGATTATCAGTGGTTAATTTACGGATGGAAATAAGATTTTTTTACAAGGTTAGGTGTAACTAGGACATTATTAAGAGAAAAAGAATGGTTAGGAGTAGAGAGGGTGGTGTGGCCAGTGCGGGTGATGGGAGGGGCATGACCATTGCCAACGATGACATGTGGGTAGGGAGAGTTATAGGGGAGAATATGCGAGAGATTACCCTGATTGCCGGTCATGTGAGCGGAGGCGCCTGAGTCCATAATCCACTCATTCAGAGATGGTGGTGTAAGCGACATGGTGTTGAAAGCCTGCATGAGATGTCCTTGGTCAAAAGACGGTGGTGGCGCGACATATGTCGGTGCAGGCATCGGAGCGGACGAAGGCGGTCCTGGCATCCATGGGATGGGTGGCGCTCCCGGCATCCAGGGCACGGCTGGTGACATCATGGCATGATGAGCCTGTGGTGGACCGAGAGGTGGTGGGCGCAGTGTCGGACCTGGCCACTTCTGGATAGACTCCGCCCAAGGGTTTTGCATAGAAGGCCAAGACGCATGTGCGCCCTTTCCGGGCATGTTCCCGGGAGGGTTCCCGGGCATGTTGGAGGTGCTGCCTCGCTGCTGGGGAGGCCCGGAGTGGAGGAAGCGGCAGCGTGAGTCATAGCTGCAACGGCCTTGCTGCTGGAAGTTGCGGCAAGGGTAGGGGTGACGCGAAGGCGGCCCTGGTTCTGCGGGACCGCGCGGTGTTGGAGTTGTGGAGGCGCCGCGGGCGACGAAGGCGGTCGGAGCAGAGGAAGACGACTCAGATTGTTTCAGTGTGAGTTCCTCGAGCAAAAGAGACGAGCGCACGTCGAGGAACAATGGCAGTGGGCGCTGTTTGAGGGTCAGGGTGCGCATGTAGGCAAGCCTAGATCCGAGGCCACGAAGCGTGTTCTGCACAAGACGCTTGTCGGTGATGGTTGTCCCCAATGCGTTGAGCTCGTCGGCGAGAATCTTCTGCTTGCGGCAGTAATCAGCCACTGTCATGGACTCCTGTTGGAGACCGTGGAATTCTTGCTCGAGGTAGGAGGAGCGGGTCTCGGAGTTGTCGTGGTACATGTTGGAGAGACGCGACCATAAGGAGTGAGCAGGAAGTTGCGTGGTGGTGTCGACTATCATGGCGAGAAGCTCGGGCGCGACAGTGTTGTTGAGCCACGATCGGACGATGGCATCGTTCCGACTCCACTGCGGCGTGGGATCGGTGGGGTACTCCTTCTCCTCTAGATGGTTTTCGAGGGCATACTTCTGGACGGCGTCGGCGAACATGCCTTGCCATTGGAGGAAGTTGGAGGTGGAGAGCTCCAGGGTGACCGGGACGGCGGCGCGGATGCTTGGGAGGGCGGCTGCTAGCGCCCATAGGGCTGCTTTGGCGGCAGCCTTGGCCGTGATCTCGGCGGCGGTGGGTCGTGGCGGCGCCATTGGGATAGAGGATCGAAACCTAATCTGATATCATGAAGGCAATTGCAATTGTTGCACTTAGATTGATTGGATCCGTTGAGGGGATTATATAGTACAAGGAGGTGGCTTGGTTGCCAAGTAAAGGGATTACAGTTATGGAAACAATCTAATTAAACTAATCTAAACCTCCTTGATTTCGGGCCAGGTAGACGTGTCCTACACGTACACGTCTAACAAGTAGCCATTTACATATGTCTTTTCTTCACTAAGCACTACTCCACTAAACAAGACATGCTGCTCATTCCACATCACCGCCGTTTCGTCTACTAACTTACGTCTAAACCTGATACAAGACCAACCTGAAGTTAAAAACTATCGGTACTGTAATGCCATATCTGAAGGTCAAATTATATAATCTATTGAACTTTACATAGGAATTGCATAGCATTTTGTAGGATTCGATCCTAAAATTTAATGAGCATGACATTAAAATCCTATGGAATAAAAAATATAGGAATTGGATAGCATTTTGTAGGATTGGAATGAGCATGACATTAAAATCCTATATTTTTCCTATTTTTACATTTTTCTTATCCTACGTATCAAAGAGGCCCTAACTTTCTTAAAACAAAGTACAGTTTTCGATAAGAATTATGAAAAATTTGAAGTATCTAGAGATGCTCTTATTTAATGAAGGTGACAGATCCGTAAAAGAAGGGTAAAACACCGCAAAATAACTGCTAATGTGATATTTTTTTTTTTCCAAATGGGTAGTGAAAACCCTAGCCTCTGCATCGAGTCCTGCATACAGCTCTTCGGTGTCTAAATGTGAAAGTTACTGTTTCTTTGTTTCTCTATCTTTGTCCGTGTCGGTTTCGAAAAACTAAAAAGAAAATTACCATGGTGTGATGGTCCCGCTGCAATCTGAATTATCTGATCGCGCGAATCGTCCTCAGGTGTCGTGTTCATTTTTTTTTTTTTGAAACTGAGGCAAAAGCTTTGCCTCACCTTTATTAAGCAGAAGGTGCCCGGTTTATTATGGAAGAAACCGGGCGAAAACCATACAACAACACGACACAACCCTCGGGCGAAGCCCCACAACCACGAGAAACCACGACGCCGCACGACACGGCCACCCGCAGCCCAAGCTGCACCAGGAAAGCCGCTCGCAGACCACGGCCGCCGCATCCACATCCGGAGCCGCCGCCCCGGCCTAAAAGGCAACCGCTGCTGCCGCTGCCCAAGCAGCCCCGACAGCCTCGCCGCCAGCACCCCCTTCCGGGACCGCCGCCCCGACATAGCACCACTCGCAACCGAGTCACGACGCCGCACGAACCAGCACCCGCAGCCCAAACTGCTCAGGGAGAGCTGCTCGCAGACCACGGACATCGTACCACTTCCGGGGCCGCCGCCCCGGCCTAAAAGACAGCCGCAGCTGCCGCCGCCACAACCCTACCACAGGTCCCTCTTGCCGAAATCCAGCTCCAAAGACGAAGCCCTCAAGAGGGAAACGACGCCAAGGCGCCGTCATCGTCCGATCACAAGATCAAGAGTTTCCCCCGGAGCTGGACCACCGATCGGAACGGTGCAAGAGGGGGCTGCAGCATAGCAGCAATGCCTCCAAGGAGGTAAACGACGGCCACAGCCGCCGCCATCACTGGTCACGGTACAAACCGAGACGGGGTTTTCACCCCCAGCTCCAAGCACACCCTCCGTCGCACCACCACCAGCACCGGCGCCGGCAAGCCTCACCAACCACCACCACCACCAACAAGCCAGACAACGAGGAGGACAGGACCACCGGACGCAGCACGCCACCACGCCATACCGAGCACCAAGCCGGCAGGGCAAGAAGGAGCGCCGCCCGTGGCCACGAACCACCACGGATCCTGGCCGTAGACCTGCACCACATCACGCAGCGCCTCATGCTGCGTCGTTGGCGTCGCTGCTCCCAAGCCCGGGGCCGCCGCCCCGGCATCCACGCGCCCACCTCTGCCACGGACCTCCTCGCCTGCCCGGACTCCCCAGGACCCCTCGAAGCTCCACGTCGTGAAGCACCTGCGACAGCACCTCCAGCCGCAACAGGCACCACGAACGCTGCCCCAGCCGGCACTGCCACAAGCAGCACCGAGCCCACCGTCGCGGCGCCGCCGCGCCGCCGTCCCCTATCCCTCAGCACGCCGCCACCGGAGCCACCTCCAAGATGCCCGCACTGCACCTGGTGGCGCCACCACCACAGCAGGCAGGCCGACTCGAGGCCACCCGCCCCGCTGCAGCCACGGACGGCGACCACCACCAGCACCACCGCCCCCGCCACCGCGACCCGCAGCCCCGCCCCCATGCCAGGGCCCAGACGGCCCGCCCAAGCCCATCTGGGCGAGCGCCGCCCTCCCCGCAGGCCAGCGGCCGCGACCACCTCCTAGCCGCGACCACCACCACCGCCAGCACCGCCCGAGCCCGCCGGCTCGGCCTCCGCAGCCCCGACCGCCGCCACCCCCGCGCCGGCCTTCCACCTCACGAGGAGCCCACCCCCGCCCACCGTTATTCGGCTGCGAGGAGCGCCGCCACCGCCGCGGACGAATCCGGCGACGGCAGCGGCGGAGGGGCGCAGGACGGGGCGGGGACTCCGGCGGCGCGATGCGGTTCCCCGGCGCCGCCTGGGGGTGCGGCGCGAGGGACCTCCCGAGCCGTCGCGGACACGGGTGTAACAGTGGAGTGAAGAATACTTTGTACGTATGTTCATGTAGTTGCTATACTTGCATGGTACAAATGGGGCGCCGGATACGCGAGGCATTGCCGAGCATTGAACGAGTTGATAGATACTGGAGTAGATCACAGAGGTATACCAACTTTGGCACTTTGCTTGAAACTGAAGCGTGATGAGATTGCAGAAATGAAGCACACGTACTTGATTCCCCGGTATTGTTCTATGCCCCTGGAACCTTCGCCAAACCAAGACAAGACTGGATAACATTCTGTCATGGAGGACAGATCGCAGGTAACATACCTTTTGCCAGCGTCGACCTGTGCTCCCAGAATCACCTGCCACGGAACAAGACAATTATGCTGGACAAAGTGTGGGTTAGAAGAGGGTAAGTGCGTGTTAGAGAATCCAAGTGCTGAGATATAACACAAGTTAAGGAGATATTGACCGGTCAGCAACAGATAGTACCAGAAACCTTTTTTTTTTGAAAGCCCACGTATATTCAACATAATACCACGTACATTGTACATAGTACAGAAACGAAATACATCACATCAAACGTAGGGGATACAGAACCAGAGCAAACCGCAACATCTCCTCCGGCGTCGACGACGAAGGCCGCCGTCCCCCTTCTCACCGCGCCCCGAGAGCACCTCTCTTGTTGAAGACCGCCGCAAGGCCCATCCGCCGCGCAGCGGCGGAACTTGTGCCGATGAACGAGCACGGCGAGTGCCCTCCCGCTCCATCTACTCCACCTTGCCGCAGCCGTCTTCGACGTCGATGCAGACAGGATCCACCGAGCTTGCCCAGCCCTGAGTTCCAGCCGCCAGATCCGTCGCCAGCACGGATCCGACGGGAGGCCGAAGGACTCGAGCACCACGCCGGGCCTCGAGCCCCCGCAAGTCGAGCGCGACGACGACGAGCCCCCAGGAGCTCCACCGCCGGAGAAGGCCGCCCCGACACCAAACCACCCGCCACCAGCCCCACCTCCTCTAAGGCGCCGCCGACGGGATCTCCACCCTACCCTACCGTATATACAAGCCGGAACCGGGATCCCCACCCTCCCGCCGCCGGAGCGGCCGACGGAGGAGGAGGATCCCGCGGCTCAGCGGCGAGCGCGGCGGATCGATGGAGTCGCCCAAAAATCGCCTTTCTCCTCTTGCACAGTGACGGGGAGGGGATAAGGATTGACTGCGCAGTTCTAACTACTCCATTAATCGACATTAATGTACACTTAGTACCACAGGTCACTACTCGCCAGTTCCCTCCGGGCAAAGACACCGTTATCGTACATTCGTACTACGTACCGCGACCATTATACCACTGTTCCACACCGCTGTCACCTCCGACGCTCTCGAAGTGAAGGAGAAGGTTTGAAAACACCACACAACATTGTACTCGGAAGTCGGCAAGAATCTAGCCCGATTCGGTCTCCACGCCAAAGTGAAGGAGAATATTTCGAGGCGACAAGGCGTTTTTACCTGTGGCCATATCTTAAAACCGAGCAGTGTTAATCTCGATCGTCAATGACGTGCAGGGCGGTACTGGATATTAAACCCGGCCGGGTAGGAGTAGGTGAACTGGCCGGAGAGATGAGGCGCATTGTGGCGTGCTTCAATCCTCCGCAGTTTGTTTGGTGTGTTTGTCGTCCGCATCCACATTATCCAGATAATTTTTCATGGTGGGGTAGCAGGTGGTCTCCCAGACCCAGCTGACACTTCCATCACACGGTTTTCCACGTCGACCGATTTTACCAGCCTACCCCTTCTTCTTCCACTCGCAAGTCGCATCATGATCCAAACTCAGCAACGTCGTCAAGTGATCTCTTTGGAACCTGTTTCAAGGAGCGGACAACAAATACGTAGCATCCATCCAACAGACGGATACGCAGTTTTGTTCGTCAGCGAAAGTACACATATGCGTCCAAATCTATAAGGGTGCCACTGCCACGATACGCTCGATGGTCCAATCCTCGAGGGGCATTCCTGGAAATATTCCCCCGCTTACACGCTCCTGTCCACAAGCCCCCGGTCCCTTCAAAATATTATGCATCTAGACTCTGTACCAGTGGCGGACACAGGAAACACATGGAGGGTGGGCATACTCCAAAAAAAAGTTAGCAAATGACAATGTAAACAGCAAATTGATTTATGACATTGTAGATCAATACATATTTATCAAATTTGCGTGATTCCAATGCAAAATAGTTCAAACACATAAATAAAGTCTTACATGATAAAATATACGTAGCATAAATAGAAAATTACATCACTATCATAAGCAAGTTGCCTTTTTGTTTCAACAAGCATAGTAGAGAGCTCACCAAGATGATTTACACATCTGAATCTATCATCTTTTCTCATCTCATCAATAAAGATTTCAAGTTGGAACTCAAGTCCGAAAAAGAGACGCAATATTGCTATTCCTCTTCATGATGAATTCTACAATTAGAAGAAAACTAGTAAACGTGCACGTGCAATGCACGTATTATAATCTACTCCCTCCGTATCAAAATATAAGACTATCTAATTAGTCTGGTTGCACGTGCATGATGAATTCTACGTATTGTAATTGGTTGCTAGTTGGAGACAAGAAATTTACACAATATTGTAAATTGTGGCTCATTTAGTTCAGTTTTTTTAGACAAACAGGCTCCAGGCCCTGCTTTATATAAAGCATAGAACGTTTTACAGCGTTTTTGCGCATCCTGCTGGGAATCACCAGCTTAACAGAGAAAGCACAACCTCTAGGGAGATCAGGAAAACATGAACACCCCTACCAAACTCCCTACAATTCAACACCCCAAACTTATTACAACACACCCCAGCATGCTAAAACACGAAAGCAGAACCAACCACTGAAAGAAAATCAAAAGAAGCACACTAGTGCAAGACGCTACTCAACAGCTTCCTGGAAGTCATCCTCTCCTTCTCCCCGGCCTTCTTGCATGTCGCTTTGCTTCTTTCATCGCCCAGTCAACCACCTCTTGCGTCGTCGGCGGCCGGCGAGGGATCCAGAGAGGCAGAGAGGGGCGTCGTCGGCCGGCGGCGGCCAACAACAAGCATAGTAGAGAGCTCACCAAGATGATTTGCACATTTGAACCTATCATCTTTTCTCATCTCACCAATAAAGATTTCAAGTTGGAACTCAAGTCCAAAAAAGAGACGCAATATTGCTATTCCTCTTCATGATGAATTCTAATTTTGGAAGAAAACTAGTAAACGTGCACGTGCAATGCACGTATTATAATCTACTCCCTCCGTATCAAAATATAAGACTCTCTAATTAGTTTGGTTGCATGTGCATGATGAATTCTACGTATTGTAATTAGTTGCTAATTGGGGCCAAGAAATTTACACACAATATTGTAAATTGTGGCTCATTCAGTTCAGTTTTTTTTAGACAAACAGGCTCCAGGCCTGCTTTATATAAAGCATAGAACGTTTTTACAGCGTTTTTGCGCATCGTGCTAGGATCACCAGCTTAACAGAGAAAGCACAACCTCTAGGGTGATCAGGAAAACATGAACACCCCTACCAAACTCCCTACAATTCAACACCCCAAACTTATTACAACACACCCCAGCATGCTAAAACACGAAAGCAGAACCAACCACTGAAAGAAAATCAAAAGAAGCACACTAGTGCAAGATGCTACTCAACAGTTTCCTGGAAGTTGTTGGGTTGCGTGCATGCAAAACAAAAATTTCGCCAACTACGCAACAGTCAAGATCTACTATGAAGATACAAGTGCAAGACATGTATATTTGATCCAACTGTAAATCGTTACCGACACCGTTGAAGCGGAAGAGATGTCGATGACGACGTTGAAGTAGTCGACGTAGTCGTCGCCGATGTCGATGACGACGTCGATGAAGCTTGTGGAAGAACTCCCTCGGCTAAGCCTAGCCAAGAGAATATCGTAGACTCCTCGCGTCCCGCCTTGATCCAACAGAGTGAGATAGAGTCAACTGTTTCTCAACGGATCACCCCTCTGAGTTTCGCACGCATACATCTGATCTAGTCCAGCAGGGCTTCGCCGTCCACACTTGAAGCACTCACCGCTGGTGTATATGAAGGTGGAGATCTCAACACATGAGAAGGAGGGAGAGAGAGATTAGAGATCTAGAGCTTGATCTAATTGAGAGGATCCCTCTAAATAATTAGAGGTTCTCTCTAATCCAACTAGAAGAGATCTAAACTGGTGTCTCTCCAAATAGGAGGGGGTGGGGGTTTATATAGATGGCCAAGGGGTGGAGGGACTTGGGGAAGGGAAAGGGAAAGCTTTCCCCTAGTCCAAGTCGACTTGGCAAAGGGGAAAGCCTCCCCCTTGCCCAATTCGGTTGGAGAGGTGGAGGTGGAGTTGGAGTTGGACTCCAACTCGCCTCCCCCTCCTTTCCTTGTACCGCTCCAAGTGGGGCCCGGCCGCATCGCCCCGGGTGGGGCCCACAGCCGCACCAACCTAGGTGAGGCCCAACCGGCCGGCCGACCCTGGCAGCCGCCGCCGCCGTCCGTCGCCTCCCCCCATGGGCCACGCGGCCCACTAGGGTTCGGCCATGGGGGATCTCCCCCCCCTCTCGCACGGCTCAGCCCACCACCACGTAGTGGTGGTGCGGTTACTATGTGGGCCCTAGGGCCCATGTAGCAACCACCTTTTATTGGCCTTTATATTTTTCCAATAATTATTTATTAATTAAATTAATTAATATTTAACTAAATAATATTTTGTCTAATTAATTCTTATTTGAATATTTCCTTTTACAGAATATTCCCCGAATTAATTACTTATCATATTAAACACTTTTATATGATCCGGGACACACAGTGTCCGCAGACAAAATACTCCGGATAAATATTTCCCTCTCATATAAACCCTCGGAATAAATCCGACTAGTGATAGAAACTATTTCTATTACTCTGAGACACTTAGTGTCTGCATAATCCAATCTCTCTGATAAAGATATTATCTACCACGCAGAAACAATTCCGGTGATACTCTCTCGGTATCCAAACCAACCATATACACAACAAACTAGAACTGACTTAAGCGTGTTACCCTACAGGTTCGATAACGTGTAGCTATAATTAGATGTTTCCATCTAATCACCGGCCAGGATCCGGTACAAGGGCTACCTGAATAACTGCTACCGTTATACGAAGGACACTCTGTTGAACCTGTTGATTATTAATTCGTTATTCCCATTACTCGTGGTACTGAAATTACCCGAGATAAAGTATTCCTAATATTTCCATGAATCAATTCCTGATTCATTATATCTTCGTCTATCTCGTTACCGGTAAATTTTATTTTCTCGTTTCCGTAATCCGATATCCCACATGATGTAACTTCATCATGCATTGTCTGCAGAACATATTGGATATCATACATACCGAGTGGGCCCTGGAAGTATCTCTCTTTTGACAGAGGAGTAATTTCCCATCTTGGAACATTAGGTATTATGCACACCTTGGGAATTACCCAGTGACTGCCGTTTTACCACCCAGTTACGGCCGTGGTGTTGACTGTACCAAAGTAATTCTTCCAGTATACACAACCCTAATAACCTCATGGTCAATGGACATATCATATAATAACCATCTGCGATATTGCACTAAGGACAAAAAGATACTTTGGAATCTTCTTAGCATATCAACGATTTGGGTCTACCCAGCCATATTGTTTCGACCAACAATGTGCCACTCATTGATGCTGACATAAACAATGTCACAGACCAAGAAAACGTGGTCGCTAGCAATCAACGAATTAGTCTAAAAGGCAAGACTAGGGTACACTTTATTCTGTTCATGTCTCTACACGTGCGAGTGAGTTTTCCTCTGAATCACATATTCAGGAGTCACCGCAGTTATAGCATAGAATCATGAACCACAATTATGAATCAGATGTTAAACTTTATTGCCTTTTGGGCATACATCCAACAGAAGTCATCCTCTCCTTCTCCCCAGCCTTCTTGCATGTCGCTTTGCTTCTTTCATCGCCCAGTCAACCACCTCTTGCGTCGTCGGCGGCCGACGGGGGATCCCAGAGAGGAAGAGAGGGGCGTCGTCGGCCGGCGGCGGGGAAGCCAACGGTGGGGGCAGCATCCGGCGGCGGGGGAGGCAGGAGCAGGGAAGCTAGGTCGTCGCCTTGCTCCTCGCGACCTCGCACAACAAAACAGAGAGCAGGAGCGAGTGGTTGTTCGTCTCGTACGCTGGTGGCCTGGTCCGCTCTAGATCGATGGAAAAAAAGATAGGAGCAGAAGAGCCCAAAATAGGCCCATATCTACTTCTTATATGGGGGGGGGGGGGGGGGGGGGTCGAATTTTTCCCCAAAATTCTGCGTCTGCCAATGCTCTGTACCAAGAAATGTGATCCGTTTTGTCGAAAACATGTCAACACCTACGCGATGAAATCAATATCATTATATCTATTCTATTCTGAAGTATTTTTCTTAGTAGTTTAGTTATTTAATATATAGAATTATGGATGTTCATATTTTTTTCTATTGAACAAAATCAGTACATACGATATATATGAAATAGAGGGAGTATCATACATTTATTTGTTCATCGAACTTTGGTGAGAAATCCGTCTGAAAAACTTATGTGCTGCTGTCATCTATAGATTAGTATGAATTGCCTAGAGATTTATATGTTTGGATTTTATTTATCATAGTCATTTGTCCACAAACATAAATTTATTTCAGGACAAAAAATAGACGCTACATATGTTAATTATTTGAGCTAATATATAACATACTTATGTTATAAATAGATGCTGCATATGTTAATTAATTGAGCTAATATATAACATTAATCAGGTAGATCATAACACATCACTACTTCAACACCTTCTTCAGCAAACATTGGTATTTGAGAGTTTCGCCACCGGTTTACATGTTCTTCACCGGCCATTGTAAAAGCAAATTGACAAACAAAAAAATTATATTTCACCTGCTCCTTATTAATCAGCTCCAGATCAAAGAACATACAGTAAGGATGTAACACCCCGGGGCGGCGGTTGTCACCATGGCAGCTCTCTAGTATCTCTAGACTGGCCCCACTGATCAACACTAGTCTTTTCTGCGCACTTTGTCCTCACTCGCCGCGCACCCGAGAATGACTTCTCGGTCGGTCACCCATCCAGAATTTGCTCCAGGCCAAGCATGCTTAAACTCAAAGTTTTTTTTTTCAAATGAGCTTCCAAAAAAAAGTCACAACTTGTTGATATGATTATTCTATCAATCCTATTAAGCCCTAGGACAGGATGTCACAAAGGTCTTGGCCACTATCAAGTAGACGAATTTAACTTGTGGAAACTTTATTACTAAATATACTCGTCCATGAAAGATACATGCGGCTTAATACTTCGTATGTTTTCAAAATGTATGTTTCTTAGGACATGACACACGATTTAAGATTATATTCGTCTACTGATGGACTTGTATGAGGAGTTATACATTATAAGGTAAAATCTAAAGGTAGTAATAACTATTTGTTGTTATGTAAGTTAATATTCTTTCTCCATAAATTAATTGGTCTTCTTAAAACCATTTAACTGGTAATTATAAAAAGATGTTTACTATATGTAATAGTCTAAAGGAGGTTTAAACTTTGGATCAGAGGTTTTTTCTGTGTTTCTTATTGGAATTTTGGGCTTTAGGGGCGTGGGCCAAATAAATTCCTGAAAATCTCAAAAACACATTCATCCATGGAAATATGTGGGATTTACTTTTATTCTTACATTGTTAGTCGTGAAAATTTTGTATCAACATATAAGAGTTAGTTTTTTTCTTCCATCCATTAGGTTCTTATCTGCTCCGCCCTTATGCCTATCTCGCCTAACTATGCGCGAGTCGAGCGTGTTTTATTTTTGTAGCTCGAAAACACATTAATTGTCATTGTCCTAGATAATGGGATGTTATCGACTAGAACAGAGGATTGCCATCCACGTGTTACCATGAAAATAAATAAGGAGGTGCAGGGCAAGTTATATAATTAGATTGCATATGCCTACTGCTTGCACCCTCGCGCCACCATGTCTGTTCTATCTGGTGTGCTGCTTTCAGGTGAATTATTCCTATACTTTTCGTATTCCTACATATTTCTTATTCCAATTTATACATGAATCTGTAGTGCATGTCATTTGTCTGGGGTAGAAAAAAAACAGGAATTTGTAATGTATATCATGTAGTTGCGTCACAGAACAAACAAAAGATTTTCTAAAAGATTAGGTATTTGCCATAGTTGTCATGAAAACAAAGAAAAAAACTCACAAGCCTTGCCCTATGTAAAAAAAAAGTCTAATTGCATGCAAAGTAGAAAATGGTAAGAAAATCCTATGGGTTCGAATCTTAAAAATCAAACAAGCTCTAGAATTTTTTTCCTAAAGAATAGAATCCTCCAAAATACCAATAAAATTCTTGTGAACCAAACAAACCATCATAAATAAGAAAACCAATAGTGAAATGTGTGCGCATGCAAGCATAGATGAAATTGTTAGTGAACAACAAGTAAAATGAACCCTGGAAACTATACTTGGATCAGTTAAAACGACGGTACTCGTATAGTTGCACTGCAATCTGATCGAATCGATGAGCTTAACTGGTTAGAGACAAGGATTGAAGTGGCCGTACTTCTGTATGGACCCGCAGGCTGGCAATCGAACTGACATATGATGCGCAGAGAGATATCCACGTCACAGCGGACCTACACCAGACATGTCAAACATTTCTGATCGCGGAACCAATGGATCTATAGAGATTCTCATAAACTCTGCTTGCTTGAAACTTGAAACTGAAGCATGAGTGATCTTTTTGCAGAATACATCCTTGATTCCCTGTGGTTGTTGTATGCTTCTAGAACATATATATTCGCCAAACAAGACTTGATAAGAGCATCTCCAAGCGGAGCCCTCAAATCCGCCCCCCAAACTGCGCCCGGACGCGTCCGCGGACACCGACCGGACGACCCCCAAAATTGGGCTCCTACAACCACAATGCACAAAAATTGACGCCCAAATCCATGCAAGCCATGCAACGTCCATCATAGAGATAGTTTTGATGTTTTAAAAAAGTTCACACCATGTTATTACAATTAATAATTGTACTTAAACAAATAAAAGTAGCCGGACAAATCAGTCCCTCCCCATGAAGACATACATGTGTTCCACCAGATCTGTGAGTAGTTGGGTGTGCACAACTTGATCACGAAGTTGTCGATGCATCTAAAGGAATTGCAAGACATACTCTGCTTCTTGTTCAGGTAGGTGGACATGTTCTCCGGGCTTCTCAAAGTCAATGCGAGCAGCCCCTTCTCCCTCATCCTCCACAATCATGTTGTGCAAAATTACACAACAAGTCATGACCTGCCATAGAACCTCCGGATCCCACATCATAGCCGCTCCACGAACTATGCCCCAACGAGCCTGCAACACACCAAATGCCCTCTCCACATCTTTCCTAACTGATTCCTGCGCAGCTGCAAATGCTTTTCTTTTGGGAGTAGTGGGATTACTTATAGTTTTCACAAAAGCCGCCCACTGAGGATATATACCATCTGCAAGATAGTAACCCATGGTGTAGTCGTGTCCGTTGACGGAGCCTATTGAACAGGGGAGAGCGCTGAAGCACATTGATATCATTGTGAGAACCGGGCATGCCAAAAAAAGCATGCCAAATCCACAAGTCTTGGGATGCCACAGCTTCAAGTACAATTGTAGCCTCCTTGCTGTGCCCTTGGTACTGCCCACGCAATCCCGTTGGACAGTTTTTCCATTGCCAATGCATGCAATCCACTGAACCTAGCATTCCAGGAAATCCTCTTGCTTCTCCTAGTGCAAGTAGCCTTGCGGTATCCTCAGCATTAGGTTCTCGCAGATATCTTGACCCAAAAACCTTCACGACAGCGTATGCAAAGTGCTCCATAGACTCAATGCATGTACTCTCTCCCATTCGGACATACTCATCTACGGCATCAGCAGCTTTCCCATAGGCGAGCATCCTCAAAGCAGCGGTGCATTTCTGCATAGGGGAGAAGGATAACTTCCGGCAGCAATCATACCTCAACTTGAAATAATCATCATATTTTGTGACTTCCTCCTGCATGCGCTCAAACAGCCCTGAGCTCATCCGGAACCGGCGTCGGAAAAAACCCTCATGAAACACCGGATTCGGACGCTTGAAGTAATCGTCATAGAGATCTCGAGCTCCTTTGAGCCTGTCACGTTTCACGGTGATCCGCCCCTTAATTGATCCCTTGAAGTTAAGAACATGCTCCTCCTTCTCCAATTCCTCTTGCATGCTCATCATGGACATGGCGTTCTCTTCGTCTCCGTCGTCAAGCTTGTCTTCATCACTCGACCCTTCGACGAACTCCTTGTAAATGAAGTCATCGACGGCCGAGTAATCATGGTCCTCATCGGACGAAGAATTCATGCCTACATGCATGAAAAATTTCTCAAAAATCCGGCTCCGGCGTTTCAACAAACACTTTGAGAGCGAGGTGGATGTCCGCCGATGCAAAACGTACCGAAAACTATGTCAAAACGGGCTCCGGCGGCTCCCAAAGGGCTCCGGCGGTTGCCCCGGACTTGGGCGCGGAGTCTGTGCCTTCGGGGGCGGCGGCGCGGTCGGACGGGGCGGCGGCGGAGAACAGTGGGCGGGCAAAACTGGACGGAGCGGTGGTGAAAGGGGAATTCCGGCCGATTTGAGGGGAAAGTTTGGTAGGCCCGCCTTGACAGATCCGACGTGGCGGACGCGTCCGGGCGTGTCCGGGCGGCCCCAAACCCGCCCTACATATGGGCTGACTTTGGGGTGTGCCGGACAGCCCGGACGTTTGGGCTGACTATAGGGGAGCTGGTTGGGTCAAGGATTTTGGCCCAAATGCCATCCGGGCTGTCCGCCCGAGCGTTTGGGGCGGATTTGAGGGACATGCTTGGAGATGCTCTAACATTCTCTCATGGATCCCTCGTGAGCAACTGCAGGTGAATCTCCAGCTACAAAACACGACAACTAAGCTGGACAAAGAGTGGGTCTGGACTCTGGAGCCGGTAAGTGCGTGTTAGAGAATTTAAGTACTTATAAGCAGCATACTGATCCGGACTAATTATGCAGGTCATCATTCACACCAGTTCCTGCGGCCACCTTTGACGCTTTCCAAATGAAATTTACTGTCTGTTCGGTGGTTTGCGATTTCAATGAAATCTGGGCCCGGGAGCCCCTTTTATATACTCCCTCCGTTCATAAAAGGATGTCTCAACCAAATTTAAATTTGAATGTATCTAGACATAATTTAGTGTGTAGATACATTCAAATTTGGAGTTGGTTGAGACATCCTTTTGTGAACAGAGTGAGTAAAAAAAGACATTTGCTGTCTAAAATGCAGATCGCATAAATTCTCATTCTCGTTCTATTTTCTTATATTTTTTGTACGAAAAATGCCCTATTTACAGTAACCTACCCATTGTACATAATTCTGTCGGCAAGCATGCAGCGCAATTCGAGCCCATCATCTCACCAAACTATACTATAGCAAGTGAATTTCTAGAGATGACAAGGGAAAGTAGTGCGTGAACATGGGGGCATATGCTCCCAGTTTGATAAAACATATTCTAAATGTTTAAAATTTCTGAAAAAAAGTTGCGTGCGTACATATGCATGTTCTATGTGTGCGTAAAAAGTTTTGTGGATAAATGCCTTTTTAGTTGGCCTATATAAAAAAGACAAAAATATGTCAAATGATCACACGGCTATATAGCATCGAAATTTTCTCTTTTTTACGGAGGCAAAGTAAATAGTAATTTTGTCACGAAACACATGTGCATGGCACAGGTTTTGCAAGACCTATGGTGAAATTTTTGTTTCAGATTTTTTGGACCCGCTTTAAATATTATTTTTTTGACATTTCAAATAGGAGGGAGCATATGCCCCCATGTTCACTATATTCTCGTGACAAGGACTTTTTACCCGTGTCCCTACCTCAAAAAAATAAACTTGAAGTGCATTTTATATGGCCAATTGGTCAATGGCGTGGATGGGCGGTACAAATTAAACCTGGGTAGGTGAACCGGGGAGGGTGGCTGGCCGATGAGAGGCGTTCTTCAATGCTTGGCAACTTGTTTGGTGTGTTTGTCCTCTGCATCGACATTCTCCAGATTAGTTTTCGTGGCGCAGTAGCA
Organism: Poa pratensis; assembly: GCA_947311845.1. Classification (NCBI taxonomy): domain Eukaryota; kingdom Viridiplantae; phylum Streptophyta; class Magnoliopsida; order Poales; family Poaceae; genus Poa; species Poa pratensis. Next base: position 13,632,215 of record CAMZMU010000053.1, read on the forward strand.
GGTGCACTAGCTATCCTCGGTCTCCCGGACCCAGCTGACACTTCCAGCGGCGCCACACTTCTTGCAACGACGTAGCTATGGTGAGACAATCGGCGTCGGCAGCTGCTGACCTGCTGTATACGTGAGATCGGTAGTATGATAATCTTCTTCCTCTGAAGCAGATACAGATCAGCGTTCAGCGATGTGTTTTGGGTCATAGGACCAGATACTCCTATTGTGGAAAATAATATTTAGAATATTTCATAAATGTAAGAAATTCGATAAGAAATTTCAGGTGTACATACGGATATTTATGTTCACGCATAAAGTTTCCCGAAGAGAAGACATTTTTGTGGCTAGCGTAAAAATGACAACTTTCTATGATCCAAGATGAGTTTTCATCTACTCTCTCCGCTCACAAAAGGATGACTAATCCTTTTGTGAACGGAGCGAGTAATATTTTTTATCTTTTTCTCACTGCCACAACAAAATGTCTTTATTTATTTACTATTTTGTATGCGAGCATAGAATGTTTGTAGGTAATTCCGATTTTTTAAATTTTTTGAATTCAAAAGTACGTTTTAAAATATGAGAGCATATGCTCCTGCTACCCAATTGGATCTCCCTGTGTTTTATATACTCTGTTTGACTTTCTTGAGGCCAGATGGTGAAAAGAACAACAAAGTGCTTGCATGTTGCTTAGGGCCACTTCTTTTGCAGTTTCTGGGCGGCTTCGAGGTCCACGGCAGCTTAAGCGCAAAAGATGTCTCTGGCTCCTGACCAGCTTCTCCCCACCGCGAAACTGTTTCCCCGTGTGTATCCAGAAACTGGGGGCGAGCAGTTTCTGAGCGGCTTCCCGCAAAGAGTCGAATCGATATGGAGAACTGCCCCTTCCTTTGCTTCTATTTACAGCCGGCCTGCCACCGCGAGGAAAACGATTGGAAGAAAAAGGAAAAAGAAAAGAAGCAGCGCATCTCTCTCTCCTCGCGCGAGCGTCCTATTTCCAGAATCCCAGTGCCGGCCCGCCCTCTCGCGCGACCTCAGTTTGTGATGTTTGTACATGACGAATTTATAGTTTGTGATGTTTGTACATGACGAATTTATAGATTATTTGGATTAGGGACCGTGCTCAGTTCGTGCTGTTTGTACATCACGAATTTATATATTATTTGGACTAGTGACCGTGCTCTATTTGTAAACCATGAACATGTCTCCTGTTAATATATTATTTGGACTAGTGGCCGTGCTCTATTCAACCATCTTCATTCTTATTATCATCTACCTTTTTTATATTATTTTAATTTATTTCTACCTCTTTTTATACTAAAAATAGCATATGTAATATACATCGCTTTTACTATGCGCAAAATCAAATTCAGATGCGTTATAGACATCTAACAACCCAACACAGCGAATAAGACAAAACTGCACAAGCCCAAAAGAAATCTGCCAAGCAGTTTTTTCGGAGCTTCTCCCCACCACAGTTTCTCCCCACCGCAATCTATAAGCCGGCTTATGCACAAGCGTAAGCCCAAAAAAGACGGACGACATACGTAGCGTTCAGTAGCCAACTGCACTGTGTTAGACTAGTCACAATGGGGAGTAACTTAGACTAGTAACATGCATATGTTACTACTCTAAGTTACTACCTCCATAGTGGGGAGTAACATGTGTGTAGTGTCATATTTAATAGGTTATACACTCATCTTGCCTTGAAATGTGTGATGTTATGGTAACATAGCTAGTTACCACACCCATCTCTCTTCTCATTAATTACCCGCCACATCAGATTTTTTGACTATGTGGCACTGATGTTACTCCCCATTGTGACTAGTCTTAAGAACAGGACGCGTGACAGATCAGTCCAGCACGTAGTATGATGGAAACAAATCCTCCAGGGGCATCCTTGGAAGACGAATAAATTCAAGCCTCACCTCACCTGTTCAAGTTCCACGGCAATAAATAGACAGAGGCCCGTCCGAAATGAATCGGCGACAGAGAGGAGTTACTGCGCTCGAACGCATCATCGGCACCCTGTGCTGTGCAGTGCACGGAATAAAAGTTGAGCAGAGAGAAACCGTAGCGCTAGACCACCCAGCCGACTCACACGCACACACCCTCCTCCTCTCCAGAAGCCCCCAAACCCCCTAGCTTGAGCGGCGGCCACAGGATCGAGCAAAGGAAGAAGAGATGGATCAGCGCAAGGAGGAGGAGGAAGAAGGCAGCGTCCTCATAGAGCCAACGGATCATCAACGCGAGGAGGAGGAAGACAGCAACCTCCTCAAAGAGCCAACGGAGCAGCAGCGAGAGGAGGAGGAGAGCTCTGAAGAGCCGGCGTGTCGGCGCTCCGAGGAACCGACCGAGACCGACGCGCGCAAGGAGGCCGAGGCGGTGGCGGAGAGGAGCTCCGACGAGGAGTCCGAGGCGGCCTCGACGCTGTTCGTGCACCCGTGCTCGCTGCTGCGGTACCTGGTCCGGCCTTCGCCTGCTGCCTGGGGATGCCGGATTCGTTCGGGGGCGGCACGGCGAAGCGGAGCGATGCAGCTCCTGCATCTGTTGATTCATCTCGGGATGTCGACGTGGCGGACAGGAACACCGGTGTTACTGTAAGTAGATTTTCAGTCCTCCTCCTCGAGGATCTGGCCAGTTGACTGATTGATTAACACAAGTTCGGGCGCTTGTCTGTGCTACGAATTCTACAGGGGTTTTACATGCAGGAGGTGATCACTCGCGTGTTTGCGGTGAGGAGGCCGCGGCCGCCGTCCGGCAACCCGAGGGAAGGGAGCGGCGGGAATGGAGGTCACCACCACTAGTTCAGCATCGGCCTGGCAGGCCGCCTATCGGCGTCGTCTCAGTACGTACTCCGTAGTAGATTGCCGCCTACCTATAGTTACTTACGAGTAGTTGTCTACTTCTTGAAGCTCTTTGTATGTAAAGAAGTCTGGCTATGGCTAAGGAATCAATTTGAGGTTAACCTAGACTTTGTTGATCGAATCTTTCAGTAAGAATTAAGAACTCTGTTTGTACTGTGTTAGTATAGTCTTTTTTGTATGAACGTGTTATGGTATAGTTCTACTCTGTACTTGTAAGCTGAACACCTGAACTTATCTGCTGGCGTCGGAGGTTGACTCCAGAGCCTTCTGTCCGTTGCTCAACTGCTATATGCAAATAGTAAGCGTGTTCAGTATCGTCTTCATCAGCCGACTACCCGAGTGAGTTTGCAGTTCATACGCGTTTAAAGTCCATTGTCCGTGGAGTTCAAGTGGTCATGGTTGACCCGGTTATTTATTTTTGTTTTTGTTTTGGCAGGACCTCTTTTGTTTTTCAAACATGGCCACATGGGTAGATCGTTTCATTTGATTTCCTCCGTTTCCCATTAACATGAACAACTAAGTAATTGCAAAAAAAAAAAGATCGTTAGGGACAAAATGGACGGAGTACGTAAAGAAGCGAGCTCCAGCAGAAAGCAGGTTTTCGAGCCCAGATCTAAACACGGCAGATCATCATATATGCAGCGGAAAACAACGAAAGCTGGCAGTACCAGCACGTAACAAAAGCGTCCGATGCGAGGACGAATCTATAGCCTCTAAAAGAGAACATAACCTTTTCCCTTTTGGACAGAAAAGAATATGCAAAGTCCAAGGTCGACGACGCTTTTCATCTTACCGATCGAGCAGTATGTTCAGCTGTTTATGCGATCTTAAATTCTTAATACTGTAGTAGTTTAGATTGCAGCATTTTTCGCTCCGTCGGCCATCGTCGATCTTAAATTCTTAATACGGTGTCTCGCCGACGGGAAACAGGCTGGCTTCTTCTGCCGCATCTGCAACGCAGGAAAAGCGTTTCGAGCTGAAATCTCTTTGCCGGAGAGAACAGTGATTCCTATATGCCGCTTATAGCGATATGTCGCGCGGCGCACCCCTAGAAGAATATGGGCCTGGCCCAGTTTAAGGCAGTTCGTCTTTTTTTACTTTTTTTCTTTTCTTCTCTTTTCTGGGTATGAAACCAGTTTCAGATTAGCGCAGGCTTTGCTGATTGTATCTCGCAATAAGAACGGTGCTTTGTGTACTGTAGTTTTTTTGTGAAAAAACCTTTCGATCTATTCATCAACTGTCAAGCTAGTACAAAGAACACAAGAAATAACCAAAATTACATTCATGTCCGTAGACCACCTAGCGACGACTACAATCACTAGAGCGAGCCGAATGCGCGCCGCAGTCATCGTCCGTCCACCACCGGAGGGGGCAAAACTTGTTGTACTAGACAGTTGGGAAGTCGTCGTGCTAAGGCCCCACAGGACCAGCGCACCAGAACAGCAACCATCGCCGATGAAGAGAAGCGTAGAACAGAAGGATCCAAACTGTAGACACATGAAGAAAGACGAACAAGTATGCAGTTCTTCTAGTAATCTGTATTTCGTAGGCTGGAACCTGAACTTATCTGATAACTAAGTAGATAAACACGACAGGCAGCAGGTTTTTGATCTCAGATCTACACACGGCAGATAATCAGGCAGCGGGAACAAAGAGCTCCTGGTACCACCAGCCGGCAGCCAGCAGGTAACAAAAGCAATATGACGACGAATCTAACAGCCCCGGCCGCAAAAGAGAACATAACATTTTCCCCTTTGTGGGTAGTAGAAAAGAGAATATGTTAAAGATGCCAAGTCCGAGGTGGACATGAAAGGAGCTCCAGTATATTGCACGCAAAATCTACTTCAAAGTTGTCGACGACGAACTTTAATTTGCATCTACCGATTGGGCAATATGTTCAACCTGGGTAATGTCCTCCGGAAAATTATTAATGGAGCCTGAGCTCCATGTAGCTTGTTTTTAAAAATTGAAAATAGTAATTTTTTAGTTCAAAAAATTCGAAAACAAAATCCTACTTTTAGATAATGTCGGCCTTTAATAAGAACCATAAGACCTAAAGCGAGAACATAGAATAGAAAGAATGATAGCCAGTTCTTTTAAAGTGCGAAGAAAGCCAAGAATGCTTCACCGGTAGGAACCTCCAAACATCACAAGTCAATTAAAATGACGACCGGGTCCACGAATCCAACACGATGATCACGACAAACCGGCGCAGATGATCCCCAAAACAAAATGAAGACCTGCAAATCAACACCATTATTTGATGTTACGTGATTGCCGTGAGCACTGATTTGAAAAGAATGAGCCAACCGGCTTGCCATCATGGACGCCTTTCATGTGGGATTCGGTCTGTGATGCAAACGACCAAGGGTTGGAACACCTCGCTCGAGAAACTTCTAAATAGGGGTCACGGGTTTTTTGACGGGGTAGGGTGAAAACTAATACTCCATAACCGTCGCTGCCTAAATGGTGTGTAGTCCCCGACACGTTGTCAGCCATGTCCAATTCCATCTCATCAGGTTGCAGAATATAACCATGTCATCCGTAAAAAATCTTGGCACTCCATGAGGCGTAAAATCACCAAATCGTTCACATGAACAACACCTCCCAATAGTATTTATAATGGCCCGTGTCTAAAATGGACCTTTTTTATAGAGTCAGTAGAAATAATTATAAACCGTAATATTTATGCAGGAAAGATAAGCACATATGTGAGAGATAGAAATCCAAAAAAAAAAAGGTTCTAAGATCAAATTCCTTTTTTGTTGAGCTCAAAGTGTCTAATGGACACACAAATATTCACGCGTACACGGGCTTCCAAATTTTGTGTCACGATGCACTGCAAAATAACATTTTTTCTTTCTTATAACGTTTATTATTATTTTGAAAAGTCAATAGTTGCTATATCTTCGGGCAAGTTCTTTGAAAATAAATTAATATCTACATTGAATATGTTGCATTGTACCGGGCTGCTGCGAACTTAAATTTGAGCATGTACCTGGACTCCGGAATGGGTTTCCGTGTCTTGGGCCGTTCCAGGCCTGGGCGAGGTGCCAAACTTTTACGGCAAAGCAAATTTGCGGGCCCATTTTCAGATTTAGCCCATGCGCCTGAGATATTTAAAAGGCCAGCCCTTTGGGTTTCGCTGGTTAGGCGATCCTCGTGTGTGTCAGGAATCAGGACAAAATCACTAGAAAAAGGGTTCCCTTTGCGAAGGAACCTAGCGGATCATCTCGTGGTTACAAGTGTCGCCTTCTCGTTCATGCGGTACCAACAGTTGCATGCATGTTCGCCAAGTGTCACAACCAGATTGAAAGTGGGGAATAGGAGAGAGAAAGGGACACCGGAGGTGGGAGAGAAGTTTTTGCCTTTTATTTTGCAAAACCAAAACTTCAAAACGAAATATCTTGCGAACCGTTTATCCGAATTACGAACCATTTTCACTTTTGAATTCCTCGGGTCGAGATCTTCAAAACTAGATCCCATGTTCATAGGTTTCGACGAACTTTTTTTTGTACTCCCGATTATGTATAGTTTGTACATTCTATTTCTGTTATTTTGTACAACTATTTCTGTGTAGTTCGTACTTTTTGTGCTTGTACTTTTGTATGATGAGAGAGAAGGGATAGTGAGGAGTGAGGGCAGCTTTTTCCCTTTTATTTTTCTAAACCGAATTTTTGAAATGAAATATCTCGATAACCGTTTATCCAAATTACGAACCGTTTCATTTTTGAGCTTCTCGCGTCGAGATCTTCAAAACTAGATCCCATGTTGATAGGTTTCGACGAATTTTTTTTTTGTACTCCCAGTTATGCATAATTGTACAACCTGTGTCTGTGTAGTTGTACAACCTGTATTTGTATAGACTGTGTCCGCGTAGTTGTACAACATGTGTCTGTATAGTTGTACAACATGTGTCTGTACAACATGTGTCTGTCTAGTTGTACAATCTGTGTATGTACAACTTGTGTCTGTTTAGTTGTACAACATGTGTTATGTAGTTGTATAATCTGTGTCTGTACAACATGTGTCTGTCTAGTTGTACAACATGTGTCTGTCTAGTTGTACAATCTGTGTCTGTATAACATGTGTCTGTCTAGTTGTACAACCTGTGTCTGTCTAGTACAACATGTGTTATGTAGTTTGTACATCGTTCTCTGTGTGTTCTGTACTTTCAGTTTTATGTACTACTCTGTGTGTTCTGTCTTTACATGTAGTTCGTCTACTCTTTTTTTCCCTTTTCCCAAGCGTATTCATATTATTTTTTTGTGCTCCATCCGGCAGCTGATTGTACGAGAGGGCTTCCCAGACGCGTACGGAAGGTTGCTCTCGGGAGGCTTCCTGACGGGCGCGTACGATTGTACACCGCTCCGATGCGGGCCTCGTGCGTCTGCGGCCGGATGTACACATCCCTTGGGACTGGGGCTTACGGGGACGCGAGGATGTACAACCGCGCGGAGCCTGTACGTGTTCGGGACAGCGCTTCACGCGCACGGCCGGATGGTGTACGCGATCGTGCGCAGGTGACGCGCGCGGTGGCTCACGTTCACTGGGCAGTGTTCAAATTCGTCTTTTCCACCTTTTTGCAGCCCACCACGTGTCACACAGAGCGTTCCTGACGCGTGAGAATTTACCTTCGCAAAGGGTTCCCTCTAGTAGTGGTACCCGGATGCATAGCATTCCTATAAATAAAGCCATGTGAGATACAGCGGAATAGGCTATTCTTGTTTGAAATTTCGTTGATCAAGAGAAGTTGAAACGGCATATATTATTTGGATCGCTCGTAATAAAAGCAGGACGAAAATAGATATTGAGCATGAGGTAACAGTTCCATGTTGATCCGAATCAATTCATATGCTCCCATCTTTAACGACCCACACGACGCATCGAACGTCTTTCTTTCTAGATATCTAAAAAGATATTTTCTACACAATTGGAAGTTCTGATGGGGAGAGAATGCAGATAACAACATGGATTTTACTGCACACTCTCTAAGGTCCATCAAGAAAATGACATGTCCACACTATGCTAATGGTTGCGTATTTGGGTCTGACACTCGTTCTGTGCATGTGAGGCTGATTAGTCGTGGCTCCCAAATTTTGATATGGCTAACAGACACGCTTTTGGCTGATTATTGATGTACTGTCAATTTACTCATGTCGACCCGCGCGGCAAACGTATCAGCGATTCAGCGTTACATCATCCATCAACTTATTTCGTAGTTAGGATGACTCCAACCGGCCGACGCAAACAGACGCGTGTTTTGTCCGTTTAGGTCAGGAAACGGACGCATGTTCGGCCCATGTCCGCCCTTTTTGGCAACTGCACCCAACGGGCCGACGCATTGTGTCCGCCCGGGCAGGGTTTTGATCATTTTTTTTTCTCCGACTAGGGTTTTGATCTCTGTCAAGATATCGCTTATCGTTTACTGCTCGGTTGGCCTCAGATTAGATATTAATCGCTTATCGGCCGATTAATCGATTTTATCGGTCGCCTATTTATCGGCTAGTTTTTTATTTATATGTCAACTTCCGACACAAAAGGATCTAAAATATGCTTTTCAAAAATTATGTTGGAGTATTGGATATAATGCTACATTGATTCCTTTCTTTTGAATCAACAAAATGGGTAAATTCGAGCTAATGTAAAGTTCTACAAAACTATTATCCGATAAGTCGGCTGTCAGGCCGATAAATCGCCGATAAGTGGCAAAAATCGGCTGTCAAACCGAAAAATCGGCGCCAGCGATAAACTCGGCCGATATGTTATAAACTTATTGGTCACCCCACGATTCACGATAAATCGACCGATTAATCGGCATATCGGCCGATTTTTTGAACATTGGTTTTTTTTACCCGGCCAGGACGTGTCGATATGCCGATTAATCGACATAACAACCAAATAAATAGGACGTGTCGATATGCCGATTAATCGACCGATTTATCGTGAATCGTGGTTTCCGTAGTGTTGTCAGAGATGCTCCACCAAATAATTTTGGAGCCGAACATGGGCCGCCTTCTCACGAATGTCCCGGTGGAAGTCGAGGAACTGAGCAAATGTGGACGGTCCCTGGGATCAACCAACTCACCCTGAAACTGCCATGCTTGATCATGCATACTCTGATCACGTTCGTCCTCCACAATCAGGTTGTGCATGATCACACAAACTGTCATCACCTCCCACAGGGTTTCCTTGTCCCATGTTCTAGCAGGGTGTCGAATAATAGCTCATCGAGACTGGAGGGCACCGAATGCACGCTCCACATCCTTTCTAGCACTTTATTGTTTCTTGGCAAACCTCTTCTTCTTCTCATCATTTGGATTGGGGATGGTCTTCACAAATGTAGTCCATGTAGGGTAAATGCCATCAGCAAGATAGTATGGCTTATTGTACTCATGACCATTGATCTCAAATGTCACCTCGGGTGCTTGGCCATTAGAGAGACTGTTGAACACCGGAGACCGCTGAAGCACATTGATGTCATTGTGCGAGCCGGCCATGCCAAAAAACGAGTGCCAAATCCACAAATCTTGTGATGTCACGGCCTCAAGTACGACCGTGCATGCCCCAACATGGCCCTTGTACTGCCCCTGCCAAGCAAATGGGCAGTTCCTCCACTCCCAGTGCATAAAATCTATGCTCCCAATCATCCCAGGGAAGCCTCTGGCCTCGTTGATGGACAAGAGCCGGGTCAAGTCCGCATCATTGGGTTTCCGCAAGTACTCCGGGCCGAACACCTGCATCACGGCTCTGCAAAACTTGTACATTGCTTCTAGGCACGTGGACTCACTCATCCGTACGTACTCGTCAACAAGATCACCGACAACTCCATATGCAAGTATGCGAATTGCGGGCCGTGCATTTCTGATAGGACGAGAAGCCGAGGGCACCACACGCATCTCTTTTGCATATGAAATCATCATCAAAATGCATCACCCCCAACCGGATACGATTGAACAATGATCTTCTCATCCGGAAACGGCGCCAGAAAATTTTGGGAGGATATGTGGGTTTCACACGACGAAAGTAGTCCCCATAGAGCTGGACATGGCCAGCTGACCTGTTCCGGTCCAAGGCAGGAGAACGGCCTGACAACGACCCTCGGAACACCGGCCGCACCGTCTTTATGTATTCATTGACGATGAGGGTGACAACCAGGCCGTCACTCTCATCGTCAGAGGAATCGTCCGATGACGACTGGTACATGATGTAGTTCTTGTAGTACCACTCATCAGAGCTATCCATGGCCGAGTTCGTACCTGAGTTCTTGTCGGGGCAAACGGCCGAACACCTTGTGGGTGGCGTTGGTATCGCGGGCGCAGCGAGAGAGATGGCGGCAAGATTCTCCGGCCGGGCGGGGAGAAAACAGCTCCGGTGACGGCGGGGAAGAGAAGCAGCAGACGACGTCCCCGGAAATGGCCTGCAGTGCCAAATTAACGAGGCGACGGCGGGGTGGCGGCGGGAGGGGCGAGGGAGGAGGAGGAGATTGGGGTCGGAATGGTCTGATACGCGGGTCATGGGCGGACTAGGGAGGACAGAGCGCTCCGCGCGCGTCCGTGGCCGACGCAAACCTGGCCTAAATTTTGGCCAAGGATGGGTTGCGGCGGACAGAAAACCGGACCTCGATTCGTTTGCGTCGCCCCGTTAGACCGTGATTTTGACTCCCGCGGATAGGAACGAACGCGCGCGGACTCGATGTGTCGATCCATTTGTGTCGGTCCATTGGAGTCATCCTTAGTCTGTCCATCGACTGCAAATACAGGCTTCTCTCTGTGCCAGGCCGCCAGCTGCTTCGTTCATTGGCTTCCTCCCTGTCTATACTGCCAAATATATAAGCGCCCTGGCTCCTATCATCGACACGCACTCACAGTCAGAGCAGGGCCACGTGCAATTATTTTCCATCCACGGGAGCCCGCGCGGTTCTCCATTTCTGCAAATCTCTGCTCCGTCACGGCTAGCTGTCGCCTCCATGTCGCCGGCGGTGAGATCATCGACACCGTCTACGCCAATGTCCCAGCAACCGCGGTTCTGCCGATGGAGTCGGTGTGGGTCGTCTTCCCGGTGCTGCAGCATGTCCTGCTGTACGAGTGCGCCGACCTGCCACCCTTCGACGCCATTGTCCAGTCGCCAGTCCCTCCGATCCTCCCTCGCCGCGACCTTGGCGAGCTTCTCGCCGCTCACCGGCAGGCTCGTCTACCTCAAGGACACGGGGGACGTCGCCATCGCCTGCTCCGACTCCGACTCGGTCAAGCTCGTGGTCGCGGAGTCCGACGTCGACATCGGGCGCCTCGCTGGTGACGAGGAGCACGACCTGCCCCTGCTCGAGCTGCTCGTGCCGGAGGTGGACATGAGCGAGATGCTGAACGACGTGCTGGCCGTGCAGATCACGCGTTTCGAGGGAGGCGTGGCCATCGGACTGACCGTGCACCACGGTGTCGCCGACGGGCGGTCTCTGTGGACGTTCGTGGAGGCGTGGGCTGCTGCCTGCCGCGGCGAGACGCCTGACCTGGTCACGCCGACCTTTGACCGCTCGCTCGTCAATCTACCCGGCGTGGAAGAGCTGGGCAGGAGCGCCTTGCGGGAGTTGGTGCCAAGTTTGCCTTTGGTACGTTCGTTCCTCTGTTTCATTCTGCTTTCACAGCGTGCCATGATCGACTCCTCGGCCTGACGCGTTCTCCCGCTCAGGTAACACCGCCTTCGTCGATCGTGGAGGACCGCGCGCGGTTCACTCGCCGGACGTTCACCTTGGACGCAGGGGACATCCGACGCCTCAAGGAGCGCATCGTCCGTCTCGGCGAAGCCCACGACGTGCCCCTGTCTCGCCCCCCGTGGCCCCGTCCACCTTCGTCACCGTCGCCGCTCTGGCCTGGACGTGCTTCGCGCGGTGCAAGCAGTTCGCGTTGGACGAGGACGTGGTGCTCTTCTTCTTCGCCGACGCCCGAGACCGCCTGAGTCCTCCTGTTGAAGCGGGGTACATCGGCGCGTGCCTCACCAAGTGCCTAGCGAGGATTCGAGCACGTGAGCTCCATGGCGAGTGCGCGCTGGTTTCGGCCGCGTTGGCCGTCCAGGACGAGCTCCGCAAGATGAGGGAGGATCCTGTCGCCGGGTGGAATTTCTTGACGCCGGAGGTGACGGGCAACATGCACCGTCTGATGAACATGGCGGGCTCTCCGAGCTTCAGGGTGTACGACATTGCTGACTTTGGATGAGGGAAGCCGAGCCGGACGGAGCCAATCAGGATGAATCATGACGGTCAGGTGGCGCTGATGCGCGCCAAGGATGGCCATGGCGTGCAGGTATCCGTCTCCCTGCTCCAATCGGCACAAATGGAAGAGTTCAAATCTTACTTTCTCATGTTGCTAGAGCGATAAATGCAAAGAGAGTACTCGGGTAAAGTATGTAGTAGAAATATTATTTATATACTAAGCATGAATACTCATAACATAAATAATATATTGGGTAGGACTAATCAGTCGACTCAGACTTACTTTTTTTTTATCTGTAACACCTGACATTCCAATTAACTTGTGGACGCGACTACATCGTCGGCCACTGCACGGGATACATCGTTCGTAGGTCAGTCAGCCACACAGTTTGGCTGCCATGAACCTCTCTAGCACCAACAGTTGCAGCATATGCGCTGGATTATTACAAGAGCGATGTTTAAAAATAACTCGGTACCTGACGAACCCTTGGTTCAGAAGGAACTTCGCTTCTCTGAACAAAGTCCCCAGGGAGGCACGGTCTTGTCCGTTGACAGAATAGAATGTTGAAGGTTCAAGCAGTCTGTCGAAAAAAATAACACGACCCATTCCAAAGTTCTCAGCTAGTTCGATAGCCTTGATCAACGAGGCAGTTTCAGCATGCAAGTGCTTCAGGCTGCCCGCAGCAGCAAAGAAAATATCGCCATCGTGCCTCCTAGCAAGACAACCCCAGCCTCCAGATCCATGTTAAGCATTATAGGATCCATCAAGGTTGATCACAATCCAATCAATTGGGGGGCGCTGCCACTTCTGCATTTTCACTGCTTTTTCAGGTGTGTTTCTTACTTCTTACCGAAGTACTCCTTCCATTCCCCAACCTGGCGCCATACTTTCCTGTAGAAAGTTTCTGCTGTCAGCCGTTGCTCGCCGTGGTTTGCTTTATTTCGCTCCGACCACCACATCCAGAGCAGACATATGTCTGGTAGTTTCAAAATCTGCTCGACTCAGAGTTACTCGCAATGTTTTGTTGGAATTTTGGTGGACTTGTATTTAGGCCACAGTCTAAAACTTAACAAAAGTCTGAAATTCTTATTTGGTCCATTCATGCATATGCTTGTGTTCACATTGCTATTTGGAAGAAAGTTGCACCACATTATATAGTGAGCTCTTCTACCACTAGTAAGAGTATGAGAAGAGGAGTGCCACACACGCGCCCCTCCTCGCCTTGTCACGACCCGTCACAACGCGCCGCGTTCGGGAATGAGCCGAGCCGATGCCGATATTTTTTTTGTTCGGGAAAACTTAATGAGTAATTAATTAATAATTAAAGGACATGTTAATTACTTAGCCATTCCGATTCCTTTAGATCGTGGGGCTGTTACCAACTCGATCTCTCGTGCTACCCGACTCGCATTATATATACAGGCTGAGCGAACCCTAACCGCCACTACGCAACACATGGTCTCTCCTCGTCGTTCCAGTATCAGAACCTTGCGTCGCCGTCTTCCAAGTCTTCTCCATCCCGTCTTCTAGCGTGCACCGTTGAAGGGAGTAGGCTTCCGAAACCCGCTTCTTGTGATCCTGTACGGGAGAGGGGCCGGCGGTCAGGTTTTTGGGTGCGCAATCGCGCGACTACTCGCATCGAGTACTTCCCCAACGACGACTTCTTCTCCGACATCGGCAACCTCTTCGTTGACGATATGGGTGACAACCTCAACGCAACGGTTCTGCTGCCGTTGCCCCGTACGTAATTCTGTCCTCTCCGTTCGAGATCTTGCTACAATTTTTGTTCCTAGTGTTTGCTGTAGTTTTGATCTGTTCATCTACTGTTTCAGTAGGTTGCCTGTTTAGTTCGGTACTAGTTTTTATGTCATGAATTGTTTCCTGCTTTGTAGATTAAATCAATTCCTAAATTGTTTATATATTCATCATGTTTGACTTGTCTAGGGGAAAACTGCGGTTTTAAATTATCCGTGTTGAACCAAAAGGTGATGATAAAGAAAACGAGGGTGGCATTGGTGATTCGGGTGCGATACAAAATAACGAGAATAGTGCTTTGTGGCCTCCTAAACTTCAAGTAAGAAAACATAGACGATACTCAGCAGAATGTGGATATGAAGAACAATAATTCTTATCTCTAGTGTCAGTTCAATTTGGTTCGGTTGTTTGGTATCCTTCCAAACCAGTCTGTTCTCGCTCATGTGTACGTCCAATGGCGGATCACGAGATTTATCAAAGTCTGAACACAGTGCAATCTAAAGATTTCATTTTGGTCTACCAAGAACCACAAATCATGTAGTTGGATAAACATCATGTGAATATAATCAACAATGTTTCATATATCATAGATGTAAAAACATGAACTGAGACCAAAGTGATATTTTAACAAGTTTTCTTGGATTTGCTACAACCTAACATAATGGCAATGTTCTCAAAATTCCAACGTGGCGAGCTTGCCCCTAATCCATCTTAACTTTGGAACAATTATTATGTTGCCTTAAAAAGAATTTTGTGTTCAAGTTCAGCAATTTATAGTCCTATTATCTGCTGAAAGCTAGGTGGCGAGCTTGACTCGTGTGGTGGATGATAGCAGAATAATTGCTGAACTTTTCCCGAAACTGAATTTTGAATTTTCCCGAAAATAGGACTATAAATTGCTCCAATCCACTCGTGTGGTGGTGGCCGAAATTTTCCCGAAACTGAATTTTGAATTCCTGTGTAGTACTGAAAGTGTTGAAATATTTTGACCGAAAGGCAATTATTCGGTGTCTACCGAAATCACCGAAATTCAGTGAATTTCAATGAAATCTCACTGAATTTGAAAACCATGGTCTCGACTCACGAGCGCTCTACTCTCTGTCAAGTGGCAACTTGTCGCTTTGCCCCCCATGTCACCCTCGCCGGTGAGAATCATAGATGCAAGGGACGTCAATGTGCCGGCAACGGCAACCCTGCCACCGGAGCCGATCAAACTCACCGCCATGGAGGCACTGTGGGTCGTCGTCCCAGTGCTGCAGCACGTCCTGCTCTTCGAGGCGCGGACATGCCTCCCTTCGACACCATCGTTCAATCCCTCCGATCCTCCCTCGCCAAGACCCTGACCAGGTTCGCGCCGCTCGCCGGAAAGCTCGTGCACCTCAAGGCCACCGGGGATGTCACCATAGCCTGCTCCCCCACCGACAGCGTCAGGTTCGTCGTGGCGCATTCCGACGCAGACATCCGCCGCCTGGCCGGCGACGAGGAGCACGACCTGGGCGTGCTGGAGCTGCTCGTGCCGGAGGTGGACATGAGCGAGCTCCCGACCCCTGTGCTGGCCGTGCAGGCCACGCGTTTCGAGGGCGGCGTGGCTGTCGGACTGACGGTACACCACGGTGTCGCCGACGGCCGGTCGCTGTGGACGTTCGTGGAGGCCTGGGCTACTGCTTGCCGGGGCCAGACGCCTGCCGTGTGTGTAAAAACTTGTGGAAGCGTTAATACTCGATAGCACATATCAAGCCGCGTGGGAGTTTATATATCGGGAGGATGCGGTGCGGCATCGTAGCGTACAGGAGCGAACCGAGTCCCTGTAGGTAACGTACAGATCACGATCTCAACAAATAGGACTCGGTTCAGTTAAGGAAACCCTGACGCTAAACTATTTCTAACACCCTCCCTTAATCACAACTTGGCAAGTTGAGATTATGCTTGAACTCTTCGAATGATCGAACTGGAAGTGGTTTTGTGAAACCATCAGCAACTTGATCCCTTGAAGGAACAAAACGAATCTCCAACTGTTTGTTGAAAACTTTTTCGCTCACAAAATGAAAGTCTATCTCAATATGCTTAGCTCTAGCATGAAACACTGGATTTGCTGATAGATATGTCGCACCCAAATTGTCACACCACAAGCAAGGTGGCTGGGTCAACTTAACTCCAAGTTCGGCAAGCAAAGACTGAACCCAAATTATCTCAGCTGTGGCATTTGCAAGTGACTTGTACTCTGCTTCTGTACTTGACCTGGAAACTGTGGCTTGCTTCTTGGCACTCCAAGATATAAGATTGGGACCAAAGAAAACAGCAAAGCCTCCAGTAGAGCGACGATCATCTGGGCAACCTACCCAGTCAGCATCTGAGAAAGCACTAAGCAATGTGGAACTCGATCTTTGAAAAGTGAGACCAACAGTTGGGGTATGCTTGATATATCTCATGATACGCTTTGCAGCTGTCCAGTGCAATGTAGTAGGAGCATGCAGATATTGACAAATTTTATTTACTGCATATGAGATGTCTGGTCGGGTCAGTGTGAGGTACTGTAATGCACCAACCATGCTTCTATACCTGGTTTTATCTCCTTCTCCCAGAAGATTGCCTGCATGCGCTGTAATCTTTTCTGAGGATGACAGAGGTGTAGGCGAGAGTTTGCAGTCCTTCATCCCCACACGAGCAAGCACCTCTCGAGCATATTTGGATTGAGTTAACACAAGTCCATCTTGAACTCTCTTGACTTCAATTCCCCAAAAGAAATTAAGATCACCAAGATCCTTTAGAGCAAATTCCTTACTCAAATCCGTTAGCAAAGTTTTGGTTGCAGCTTCAGAAGAGCTAGCAACTATGATATCATCAACATATATGAGCATAAAAATTGTGATATTGGACTTGTGATAAATAAACAGTGAGGTATCAGATTTTGAAGCAACAAACCCAACACTTATCAACTGTGAGCTGAGACGAGAGTACCATGCTCGAGGTGCCTGCTTTAGTCCATACAGTGCCTTGTCAAGCTTGCATATATAGTTCGGCATCTTTGGATCCGCATATCCTGGCGGTTGTCTCATATAGACCTCCTCTTCCAGAACACCATGTAAGAACACGTTCTTTACATCCAACTGGCGCAGACTCCAGCCCCTAGAGACAGCAATTGACAAAACAAGCCGAACAGTAGCAATTTTAACAACAGGACTAAAAGTGTCCTCATAATCTATATCATACCGTTGCTTGAATCCTTTTGCAACAAGCCTGGCCTTATATCTGTCGACATAACCATCTGCTTTCTTCTTGATTCTGTAGACCCAACGACAATCTATTATATTTGCACCATGCCTTTCAGGTACTAGATGCCAAGTTTTATTTCTCATAAGAGCAATATATTCTTCATCCATATCTACTTTCCAATTATCATTTGCTAATGCATCCCGCAAATTTGCTGGTTCATCAATTGAGGCAGACATACACCAACGCACGTACCATCAGTGTATTTTCTTGGTTTAACAATTCCCTTTGATTTTCTTGTCCCATGTTGTTTAGGAGGAGCAGGTTGCTCCCTAGACGAGAAGATTCTGGAGCACCCCTAGCTGGCTGCTCCCGGGACGGAGAAGATTCTCCAGACGAAGAAGATGCCAAGCACCCCTAGCTGGCTGCTCCCGTCGCTGTCCAGAATCTGGCGCTGCACGTGCATGTGCATGCGACCCAGCCACAGGAGATCCGCGCAGTGTAGCGGTTGGTGTGGCTGCCGGGCTGTCGTCCTGTTCCGTCGCAGAAGATCCGGAGACTGCGCTGCTATCCGCTGCACCAGGCGAATCAGCAGAAGGATCAGCGCCAGAGTTGCCAGGCGCATCAGACGTGGGATCCGCGCTGCGCGATCCCGAGGAGGAATGTTCAGAAGAATCTGTCTCGTGTTCTGTGCTCCAGCTATTTTCTGTTGATGCGCTGTTTTGAGCACTGTTTTGGCCCAATTTTCACTGTTTATTCGTGGCATTTCCTGCACAACTCCAGAAACAGGTCTACCGACCTCATTAGTAGGATTAGTCATTAAGGAATCATCAATAAATTCATCCCCTTGTTCAGAAGAGCGAAGAGATGCATCAAGTAAAATAATATCTTTGCGAAGTTGAGCACCGGCATTGGGATGAAGAAGTTCAAAAGGAAACACTGTCTCATCAAACACAACATCACGGGAAATATAAACTCGTCCAGTGGACATATCTAGACATTTAACTCCCTTGTGCATAGGACTATATCCTAAGAAAACACAACGTTTTGAACGAAAAGAAAGTTTTCGCTTGTTGTAAGGACGGAGATTGGCCAACATGCACATCCAAAAACACGAAGGGAGGAGTAATTTGGTGTTGTGTGGAGAAGGCGATGGACAGGTGTGTCATTGTTGATAACTTTGCTAGGAAGCATATTAATGAGATATGTGGCAGTGAGAAAAGCTTCATCCCAAAATTTGAGAGGCATAGATGCATGCGCAAGAAGTGCAAGGCCAACTTCTACAATATGACGATGTTTTCTTTCAGCGGCACCATTCTGTTGATGGGCATGGGGACATGACACAAGATGTGAGAGTCCTTGATTTCGAAAGAAAGTATTAAGTTTGACATACTCCCCCCCCCCAATCGGATTGAACCGTGAGGATTTTTCGATTAAGCTTTCGTTCAACAAGTTTTTGAAATGTGATAAAAGCAAAATGAGCATCAGACTTATTTTTGAGAAGATATATCCAGGTAAACTTACTATAATCATCAATAAAGCTTACATAATAATCATGACGTCCAACATCAGAAAAGATTAACTGAAGAGGAGCACTAGATACACTGGTGGACACAGGATACGAAGCTGATGACTCTTTGCTCTTTGACATGAATCACAAATAGACTGAATAGTAGAATTCCTAGCAAACGAAAGTTTATTCTTGCTAATAACTTGTTGAACTATAGCTACTGAGGGATGCCCTAGGCGACTATGCCACATATCATGGGACGGCTTGGCGGCGACGAAAGCATGCTTCTGACTCTTGACCGAAGACGAAATAAGTGGGTATAGGCTGCCAACACACCGCCCTCTATGAATTATTTTCTTCGTGACCTGATCCTTAATCAAAAAGAAATAGGGATGAAACTCTATGAAAACCCTATTGTCATATGTGAACTTATGAACGGAGAGAAGATTTTTAGAGGCATTGGGCACATGCAAAATATTATTGAGACGGAAATCTTGAACAGGGTATGAATTATTGAATGACCTAAATGACATATTTCCATACCTTGTCCACTGGCAGTGTTCACCTTGTCGCGACCTTGATACTTGTCACGAACGGTGAGTTGTTGAGCTCGCTAGTGATATGATGTGTAGCACCGGTGTCGGGATACCAGTTGGTATCCACACCATAGGAAGCTGCATGTACCTCCTTGTCCTCCTCCTCATCTCCATCTTCATCATACCGCGACCAACAGTGCTTGGCGCGATGGCCTTCTTTGTTGCAGATTTGACAGGTTGTGTTTTCCCACGGAGAAGTGCGACGTCGACCGTGGCCACGGCCACGACCACCTCCTCCTCTGTGTCCGCCCCCCCCCCCTCTGTTGTTGTAGTAGGGGCGATCGTCACGCCGATCATCACGGGCGTAGTCATCTGGGTGCGAGCAGGAGCACCCCCTGCCACCACCACGGCCGCCGTGAGTGTAGCCTCCACGGCGCATGGCAGCATTGGTGGAGGTTTCAAACCCTCCACCGTGTGACCCGCGCTCAACTCCTCGCGCTCATCTTGGGCCAGAACTTGAGCGTACAGCTCATTGACAGTGATCGGTGTGGGCATGAGCCCGATGGCACCAACCAGATTGTTGTAGTCGGGGCCGAGCCCGACCATGATGAAGGAAACGAGCTCCTCCTCGTCTAGCGGCGTCCAGCAGCTGCAAGCTCATCGGCAAGGCCCTGCATCTTGGAGAATAACGCCGGCGTAGGCATGTTCAGCTTCTTGGTGCTCGCAATAGCGACCCGAAGGTTGTTGATCTTCGAGCGGCTCTGGGACGCGAACATGGTGGTCACCGCCGTCCACACGTCAGCGGCATGTTCAAGCCGCAGGAGGTGGTTGAGGATCTCCGGAGAGATCGAGTTGGTGAGATGGCTGAGAACGATTTGATCCCGGGCAAGCCAGGCAGCATACGCCGGTTTGGTTGCGCCGTCTAATCGGCGTCATCTTTCTCCTTGGCCGCCAGGGTTTTCGGCAAAGCGGCTTCAGTGCCGTCTAGGAGACCCATCGCCATAGCCCCTCGGATCGTCGGCAGAACTTGGATTCGCCAGACCGGATAGTTTTTCCGAGTAAGTTTCTCGGTTGGGGGCGCACCAAGGCTGAGCTTCTCTGAACTCGATGCCATGGTGAGGGTGGGTGGGAGTTCTTGATCGTAGATTGGATCTGGGAAGAGGTGGCTCCTGATACCGTGTAAAAACTTGTGGAAGCGTTTCTACTCGATAGCACATATCGAGCCGCGTGGGAGTTTATATATCGGGAGGATGCGGTGCGGCATCGTAGCGTACAGGAGCGAACCGAGTCCCTGTAGGTAACGTACAGATCACGATCTCAACAAATAGGACTCGGTTCAGTTAAGGAAACCCTGACGCTAAACTATTTCTAACAGTGTGGTGCCCATTTTCGGGCCTTGTTTGATTCATAGGATTTCAAAATGCAGGAATAGGAATAGGGATAGGAATTAGATAGAAATGCAAGTGGAAAACTGAGACCAAAGGATTTTTTCACTTAGCTGCCTCGTTCCTTGCAAAGGAATGGAAAAAAGAGCTTCAGGTGAATTGTTTCTTTCCTGCGTTTGCCGAAGGAATCTGATTGTAAAGGAAATTTTCTTTCAACTTTCCTTTGCTCCATTCCTTTGAGTCAAACGTGGCTACAGTACAAATTCCTACAGGAAAAAGAATCCTACACTTTTCCTATAAGAATCCTATGAATCAAACGAGGCCTCGACCGCTCGCTTGTCAAGTTGCCCGTCGGCGAAGAGCTTGCAAGGAGCACTTTGCAGAAGTTGGCGCCGAATTTGCCACTGGTATGCTCCTATGTTCCGTACCTACCGTACGTTGACATATCCAATGCATTTGACGACCCTTACCCATCGCCCGTTTCCGCGCAGGCAACACCACCATCGCTGTTCGTAGAGGACCGCACGCGGTCCACCTGCCAGACGTTCAACTTGGACGCGCAGGACATGGAACGCCTCAAGCAGCGCATCATCCATCTCGGCGAATCCCACGGCACGCCCCTGCCTCGCCCTCCATCCGCCTTCACTGCCGCGGCCGCACTGGCCTGGACGTGCTTCGCGCGGTGCAAGCCATTCGTCGGAGATGACGATCTGCTGCTCTTCTTCTTCGGCGACATCCGCGACCGCCTCGACCCTCCCGTCGATGCGGGTACATCGGCGCTTGCCTCACCCGGTGCATTTGTTGGCTCTCTGCTCGGGACCTCCACAGCGAATAGGCCATGGCGGCAGTGGCATTGGCGGTCCAGGATGAGATTACCAAGATGAAGGAGGATCCTGTTGCTGAGTGGAATTTCTTCAAACCCTTAGCCACTTCTGGCCATGCGAGTTTGATGGACAAGTTCACGAACTTGTCGGGCTCGACAGGGTTCAGGGCATACGAGGTCGCCAACTTCGGTTGGGGCAAGCCTGTCCGGACGGAGCCGATCAGGATGAACCATGACGGCCAGGTGGCCCTGATGCGTGCTAGGGATGGCCATGGAGTGCAAGTGTCAGTGTCCCTGCTCCAACCGACGCAAATGGACTCGTTCAAGTCTCACTTCCTTGAGCTACTCCGTTAATCTAGGCATTACTTTTCTGCTCCAGATTTATTATTCCTCCTGACTCCTGAGCCAGGGCGATCGAGATTGTCTTAAATATCGTCATTACACAAAGTTTTCCCATTGATTTTTGTTAGTGAAAAATCCTGGTCTCCAATTTGCATAACTCGAACTCGAGATAGAAGAAATCCGACCACACTTTTTCAGATTCTGGATCATCGCGCCAAGTACAGAGCCTTTGCCTTGCAAAGGGGATACCATGCTGCGAAATGGTGCCCTTGTTCGACTAAGCCCAACCATAAAATTAGATTCAAGATACATGGGGTTTTATTTTCTGGAATCTACGAAGAGAACTGGGAAGAAAGTTACAATTAGTGGGACATCCCCAAACATTACTGTGTTTTGAGTATACCCATCTTTTTACGGCTCTGGATGTCGCGCGCCGATGGGGATGAAGAACAAAGCGTCATTCGGCTACTTCCCTTATCTTAGCAGTCAGGAAGCTACATGGGGTAATTAGACCCCCAAGTGGCATTTCTTTATGATCTAGGTGTCATGTGTTTATGCTTGTATTATTAGAGCATGGCTAATAGTATAAACAAATGCTGGCTATAAGGAAATGGCATCATGTATAGTCACCATTTGGAGTCACATATATAGTAAGTCAAGCTATAAGGTTAGCGAGTGCGGAAGCGAGTGCGGAGATTTACAGCCCAAACTACACATAGCTCCTTATTTAGAAAATTTAGAAAATCATATTTTGGTTTTGAGTCACGACTTTCTTCGTCAACACTTTGCCTCAAGAATGACTTTTATGTATTTTTTATAATATATGTGGTCAGACTTTGGCATTTTCGTGGCCGGATTTGGTGCTGACCGAGAGTAATTTGAGGCCTCATTGTGGTGTGACCGATTTTATTGTATATATTTTGGTGGCCGGACTTATTGGCATTGTAGTGTGTTTTTAGCTTGATAAAAGAATGGATATGCGCAACCGTTTGGGAGGTGCGGTTGGGAAGCCTCCGTTGAAAGGACACGTGTCCGACACTTGACTGGAGACACATTTTCAGTGCAACCGCGGATAGGCCCTAAGGTCTTTAGTTCGATAGTTGTTTTCGATCGGAAAGTGGATTTTGCACCTGAGTTCTAGCACTCCTGCTACTTTAAAAAAAATCAAAAAATATATTTATGTTTTAAAAATCGAATTTTTGCATGTTCTCAATGATTTATATTACAAGCGTGCAAAATCTCAATGCAAAATTATTTATATTACAATCTATGTAAAAATGACAAAATGGAGAGATTTGAAATTATGCATTGCTTAATAATAATAATTTTAATATCTGTAAATTTATTATTTTTGGTCAAAATCTAAAGTATTTCGATTATGATTTTGTACATCTACAGATGCATGATTTAGAATATGCATGAGTTTTTTCAGATTTTCTTGAAAAATAAAATATATTATCGATTTTTTAATTACGAGGATCACTGGAGTTCGCGTGCAATCTCTACTTGTTTTCGATGATCTACAAACTTCAGTATCTTGATTTTAATTCGGAGCCTTGTAGGCCTTTTGATAGAATGATTTTTATGTATTTGATGATATATGTGGTCAGAGTTTGGCATTTTCATGGCCGGACTTGGTGTTGGCAGAGAGTTTAATTTGACGCCTCTTTGTGGTGTGACTGGATTTTATTTTATATATTTTGGTAGCCGGACTTGTTGGCATTGTAGTGTGTTTTTAGCCTGATAATAGAAAGGATATGTGCGACCATTTTGGGAGGTGTGGTTGGGCAGCCTCCGTTGAAAGGACATGTGTCCGACACTTATGACTACGGCGAACACATTTTCAGTGCTACCACGGATACGCCCTAAGGTCTTTAATTTGATTGTCGTTTTCGATCGGAAAGTGGATTTTTCACCCGAGTTCCAGTATTCCTGTTACTTTAAAAAAAATCAAAAACATATTATTGTTTAAAAATCTGATTTTTTTTTCATGTTCTTAATGATTTATAATACAAGCATGCAAAAGCTCAATGCAAAATTATTTGTATTACAATCTATGCAAAAGTGAAAAAATGGAGATATTTAATTATGCTTTGCTTATTATTAATAATATTAAGATCTGTTAAATTTATTATTTTTGTATAGCTCGAAATCTAAAGTATTTCCATTATGATTTTGTACATCTATAGGATACATGATCTAGAACATGCATGAGTTTTTCATTATTATTTTTTAAATAAAAGCTATTATCGATTTTTAATTACGAGGACCATTTGAGTTCGGCTGCAATCTCTACTCGTTTTTTATGAGCTACAAACTTCAGTGTCTTGATTTAATTCGGAGCCTTTTTTTTGCGGGTATCGATATTCAGAGTTATGTAATCAACAAGTTGCGCATTTTCTATGTCCAACGCCTGCAGATCGGATACGGATCGGATCGTTTTTGTCCATTGGTGCTCAGCTCCTACGAATAATCAATATCATTTTCATCTCCACATATGCACCATCTGTGACGCCACGCTACTGGATCCAAGTGAGCTCGCATTTCCTTATACTTCTTCCTCTACCCCTATCATGTCCCCGGTGAGAATCATCGAGACGAGCTATGTCAGTGCGCCGGCAGCCACCGCGCTGCCGCCGGAGCCGATCAAGTTCAACGCGATGGAAGCGCTGTGGGTCACTTTCCCACTGCTGCAGCACGTCCTCCTCTTCGACGGCCTGGATGGCGCTGACGTGCCGCAGTTTGACACCATCGTCGAGTCCCTCCGGTCCTCCCTCGCAGCGACACTGGCCAGCTTCGTGCCGCTCGCCGGCAAGCTCGTCCACCTCAAGGACACCGGGGACGTCGGCATCATCTGCTCCGACTCTGATGGCGTCGTGTTCGTCGTCGCCGAGTCGGATGCCGACATCAGGCGCCTCGCCGGCGACGAGCAGCACGACATGAGCGTTCTCGAGCGGCTCGTGCCGAAGGTGGCAATGAATGAGCTGCCGACACCCGTGCTAGCCGTCCAGGCCACGCGTTTCCAGGGCGGCGTGGCTGTCGGACTGACGGCACATCACGGTGTCATGGACGGGCGGTCGCTATGGACGTTCGTCGAGGCGTGGGCGGCATCGTGCCGCGGCGAGACGCCGGTCGTGGTACCCTCCTTCGATCGCTCGCTCGTCAATCTGCCTGATGGCCACGAGTTATCCAGGAGCGTCCTGCGAAAGTTCGCGCCGAATTTACCATCGGTGAGTACCTTCAGCATGTGACAAATCGATTGCGATCGAGTTTCTTGACCCTTATACATGTTCACATATGCAGGCGGCAGCTTGGTCGATGGTAGAGGACCACAGGCAGTTCAGCCGCCGGACGTTCCGCTTGGACGCCGGGCACATCGAACGCCTCAAGCGGCGCATCGTCCATCTCGGCGAGTCCCACGGCGCGCCTCTGCCACGTCCCCCCTCCACCTTCGCCGCCGTCGTCGCGCTCGCCTGACGTGCCTCGCCCGGTGCAAGACGTTCGCCGCGGACGACGAGCTGATGCTCTTCTTCCTCGCCGACGCCCGTGACGGCTTCGACCCTCCCGTCGACGCGGGGTACATGGCGCGTGCCTCGCCGGATGCCTCGCGAGGCTCCCGGCGCGCGAGCTCCGCGCCGACCACGCCCTCGCGGCCGCGGCGTCGGCGATCCAGGACGAGGTCCGCAAGATGAGGATGGACCCGTTGGCCCGGTGGGATTTCCTGACGCCGATGTTCACGCTCGATGTGGCGCACATCATGAACGTGTCGGGATCGTCGAGCTTCCGGGCCTACGAGGTCGCCGACTTCGGGTGGGGGAAGCCGAGGCGGACGGAGAACATCAGGATGAACCAGGACGGACAAGTGGCGCTGATGCGCGCCAGGGATGGTCACGGGGTGCAGGTGTCCATCTCGCTGCTCCAAGCGGCGCAGATGGATGAGTTTAAATCCCAGTTCATCAAGTTACAAGAGTGATACTAGTAAACTGTAATAATCAGACTCCTCTTTTTTCCTTGTTCTGAAAACAGCATATAACATTATATTTAAGGAACATGTCCATTTGGCCTAACTCTAGATTTCATCTAAAAAAAATTAATACTAGACATTTATACTTTAAACTTATGAATTTTGAAAATTTTGGTCAACATAGTATGCCTGATGATGGGAGGTACACATGAGGCAGCCCCCTCAACTTAGAATCCGGAAAATCCACACAAGTAATAAAAATATGAAATCATGGGAATTCAGAGACAAGTAGAAACCCAATAATGTCTAGATATCCATATATGTTAGTAAAATGTGCAACCTGTGAAAATGACTTTCACAACTTGTAATGAAATTAGTTTAAAGCAAAAGTGTTCTGGAAAAGGGGAATTCAGGATAACTCACGAATAAATGTTTCACATATTATATGATTCTTACAATATTAGTTGTTGTTACTTGCATTCAAAGAATATTTTTCTGTGTATGAAGTCTTTGAATGAAGACGACACTTGCATGGAATAATTGTCATGTCACATGAGAAGTTCAGGGTCCAGTTTTTGGTTAACAATTTAGCTTCTAAAATGTATAATATTAGAGTAAAAAATAAATATGGAATCAATTGTAGTTTAATGAATAATGTCTGAAAGTGAAAAATTTAGAATAGAGCTTTACTCCACATGTCTTCGAGTGACATGCAAAATTGGGTCACGGTCTCTCATCTCCGGCAAAACGCATCCATATCAACTACTTATAGTGCAATCCTTTCATATATACAAATAGAAAGAGACTATGATATGCCCATTCCGAATCTTCTTATCCCGTCTCGATGTAATAAGGAGCCAATGGAAGTGTCAGCGCCATTCTCTAGCGTGTCATATCCTCTGCTCACCTGCCTAATCTGATACAGCTGACATGAAAGGCTACAAACAGATTCGGAGTCACATCGACATCCATCTACAAGTTGCGAAAACGAAGTGTATACTACCAAATAAAGAAACCACCCGAGCACCGCTCCACGCACACATACGCACCAGCACCAGAACCAAGCGAGTGTCATGTCTCCGGTGAGAATCATCGACACGAGCTATGTCAATGTGCCGAGAACGATGACGGCGCCACTCCCGGAACCGATCAAGCTCACGTCGATGGAGGCGTTTTGGCTCCTCTTCCCAGTGCTGCAGCACGTCCTGCTCTACGAGGACGCCCAAATGCCGCCCTTCGACGCCGTCCTCGAGTCTCTCCGGTCCTCCCTCGCCGCGACGCTCGCCACCTTCGCGCCTCTCGCCGGCCAGCTCGTCCACCTCAAGGACACCGGTGACGTCGCCATCAGCTGCTCGCCTCAGACGGCGTCAAGTTCGTCGTCGCCGAGTCGGACGCCGACGTCCGCCGCCTTGCCCGGGACGAGGAGCACGACCTGCCCGTGCTCGAGCAGCTTCTGCCGGACGTGGACATGAGCAAGCTGCCGACCGCCGTGCTCGCCGTGCAGGCCACGCGATTCGATGGTGGCGTGGCGGTCGGGCTGACCATGCACCACGCCGTCGCCGACGGGGGGTCGCTATGGAGGTTCGTCGAGGCGTGGGCCGCTGCGTGCCGTGGCCAGATGCCGGCCACCACACCGACCTTCGACCGTTCGCTTATCAAGCTGCCCGGTGATGAAAAGCTGGCCAGGACCATACTTCGCGAGTGGGCGCCGAACTTGCCTCTGGTATGCTCCTCTGTTTTTTTTTTTTTTGCGAAAAATATGTTCCTCTGTTCCACACGTACTACTCTGAATCTAGGTCGGCACGCCATTGACACTCACCCGTTCTAGCGATCAGGTGACACCGGTGCCGCTGCCGTCGCCCGGAGAAGACCACCCGCGGTTCACCTGCCGGACGTTCACCTTGGACTTGACGGACATACAACGCCTGAAGCAGCACATCGTCCATCTCGCACGCCCTCCGTCCACCTTCGTCGCTGTCATGGCGCTCGCTGGACCTGCTTTGCTCGGTGCAAGCCGTTTGGCTTGGACGACGACGTGATCCTCCACTTCCTCGCGGATGTCCGCGCCCGCCTCAACCCTCCTGTCGACGTGGGATACATCGGCGCCTGCCTCACCCGGTGCCATGCCGTGCTCCCTGCACGGGAGCTCCGCGGCACTCGTGCCTTGGTGGCCGCGGCATCGGCACTCCAAGATGAGATCCGTAGGATGAACGGGGACCCTGCCAACCAGCGGAGTCACCTCGCGCCGATTATCCTGGCCTCATGGGATCGGGTAATGTTCGTGTCGGGGTCGCCGCGATTCAGGGCGTATGAGGTTGCCGATTTCGGGTGGGGAAAGCCGAGGAGAACAGAGCCGAACAAGATGAACCACGACGGTCAGGTCGCACTCATGGGAGGAAGAGATGGCCACGGAGTACAGGTGTCCGTCTCACTGCTCCAACAGGCGCAGATGGACGAGTTCAAGTCTCATTTTCTCAAGCTACTCGGGTCAAATTAGTAGGATTGTTCTGTTAAAACAAATCAACAAGCAAGCAATTAAATATTATCGTTCGCTAATTCTCCGTCAACTGGAGAATTTAGTAATTCCTTGGCGACTAGATTAGAGTCCCTTTTGGTAGATTAATTCCTACTTGGTCAAAATGTGTTTGAGTTTTGACATTTTCACGCTTTTCTTTCGATGGGAACTTTGTGGTACGCTGAATGTGTTGACTTTGTCATTTCATATGATTCAGCCGTGTGAATTTAGTTTTAAACTGGGTCGAAAGGTTATACTCCCTCCGTTCATAAAAGATGTCTCAATTTTATTCAAACATGCATGAGTAGATACATACATGTTTTAGATAAAGTTGTGACATCTTTATGTACGGAGGGAGTATCAAGAGTTAACACACCATCACCATTACCGCTTGTCCAAGATCTGAATCTGTATCATAGTTTTCGGATATCCAGAGAGAGCAGATCGAGATCCGCCATCTATGAGTCAATGGCAATCGCAAAACTTATTAATTCAGAGGTAGTGCTGGACATGTTACTAAGTAGAGTAGTATTATTCCATTGCAATCTCTAGCTCACATGCTCTGCTGTTTGCTCTAGCGGATATGACGCGGCCAAATTGCGAAGTGATTCAGAGTCACATCATCTACTCCCTCCGTTCACAAAATGATGTCTCAATCATTCTCAAATTTGCATGTATGTAGACATGATTTAGTGTGTAGATACATACATATTTGAGATAGGTTGAGACATCATTTTGTGAACGGCGGGAGTACAAGTTGCTTATTCTGTACCATGTCATGGTATAATGATGATAGGAAGACACATCTTACTTCGGCTCCTACCACCCCCTCGGAGAAGCGAGCGTCATGTCTCCGATGAGTATTACCGATAAGATCTATGTCAATGTGCCGGCAACCACCACGCCGCCACATGTGCTGCCACCTCATTCAATAGTTTCGTGTGCTGCCATGTAAGGCCTGACGAGAGTTCTGCTTCGAGCTGCACGCTGGAGTTGGGTTGAGGGAAGAGGTTGGAGGCGATCTCCGGAGCAGATGCACAAGGCGCTGCTTTCGATATATTAGCCAGGGAGCCGGCGACGGTTGTGGCCGGGGTACAAGACCCCGATTGCATCTGTCGTTTGTGCTAGTTGTGGTGTTTCACTGTTGGTGGGTTCAGCTTGTATTTTCGTTGTAAGGCTTTTGCCAGCTATGTTGAATAAAAGAAATAAAGCGGCCGTATGCATCTTTTCGATGCAGAGGCTGGGGCGACCCTTTTCTAAAAAAAAAAAAAAATGTAATGCCTGACGGGTAAATCCCACCTGTCAGCACAAGTGTCAATTCGTTTTAAATACGTGATCAGTGCACATTGTAAAATATCTCACAAAATGTGATACCAATTTGAGACTCAAATGTAAAGTGATAGTTTTCTGAAATTTAGTGCGTAAAGTGGAGTTCTGTACAATCAACTCGCATCAACAAGTTGCTTATTTTGTACTGCAAATAGGAAGACACATCTTGTGCATTGACATTCGAATCATACCATCCCCACACCATACGGATCGGACCAAGCCAGCGTCATGTCTCCGTGAGAATTACCGACACGATCTATGTCAATGTGCCGGCGACCACCACGCCGCCACAGGAGCCGATCAAGCTCAGCGCCATGGATGCACCTTGGGTCGTCTACCCAATGCTGCAGCACGTCCTCCTCTTCGAGGACGCCGAGATGCCGCCCTTCGAGACCGCTCTGCAGTCCCTCCGGTCCTCCCTCGCCGTGACCTGGGCAGCTTCGCGCCGCTAGCCGGCAAGCTCGTCCACCTCAAGGACACGGGGGACGTCGCCATCAGCTGCTCCGCCTCAGATGGCGTCAAGTTCGTGGTCGCGGAGTCCGACGCCGACATCCGCCGCCTCGCCGGCAACGAGGAGCACGACCTGCCCGTGCTCGAGCTGCTCGTGGCCGACGTGGACATGAGCTCGTTGCCGACCGCCGTGCTTGCGGTGCAGGCCACGCGATTCGAGGGCGGCCTGGCGGTCGGGCTGACGGCGCACCACGCCGTCGTAGATGGGCGCTCGTTGTGGACGTTCGTGGAGGCATGGTCTGTTGCTTGCCGCGGTGAGACGCCGGCGGTGACACCTTCCTTCGACCACTCGCTAATCAAGATCCTTGATGCCGAAAAGCGGGCCAGGACCGTTCTTCGGGAGTTGGCGCCGAATCTACCTTGGGTATGTTTCCATGTCTCGTACTACTCCGTTTTTTTTTTTGCGAACACAGTACAACGCAAGCGCTCATATACACGCGCACACACTCACCCCTATGAACGCACGCACGCACACCCTACCCCTATGAGCACCTCCGAGAGACTGAGCCGGCGGGTCGAGTCTTGAGATTGACGAAGTCACCACGGCGCCTCGCTGTCGACGGGAACGTCGCCTCCCACTGAAGAATATTCCGCCTTAAATGAGAAACACCAGCGTCAAACCTGGGGTTTGAACTCTGGTGGGCTGGGGGTACAACCACCCACCTAACCATCTTGCCACAGGCAAGTTCTCTCGTACTACTCCGTTGATAGCGTGCATTGAGAACTCCCCCGCATTTGACCATTTCCCGTTGCCGGCGCACAGGCGGCACGGCCGCCGTCGTCCCTAGAAGACCGTCCCCGGTTCACCCGCCGCACATTCACCCTGGACACGCAGCACATCCAACGCCTGAAGCAGCACATCGTGCATCTCGGCGAAGCCCACGGCGCGCCTCTTGCACGCCCTCCATCCACCTTCGTTGCCGTCACCGCGCTCGCCTGGACGTGCTTTGCCCGGTGCAAGCCCTTTGCCATGGACGACGACGTGCTCCTCATGTTCCTCGCGGACGTCCGCGGCCGCCTCGATCCCCCCGTCGACCCGGGATACATCGGCGTCTGCGTCACCAGGTGCCTCGCAATGCTTCCCGCATCGGAACTCCGCGGACCGCGTGCCCTGCTGGCCGCGGCATCGGCGCTCCAAGAAGAGGTCCGTAGGATGAGCGACGACCCCACGAACAGGCGAAGTTACCTGTCGGCGGTGATCAACTCCTCATTGGACTGGTTGATGAACGTGTCGGGCTCGTCAGGCTTCAGGGCGTACGAGGTCGCCGACTTTGGCTGGGGAAAGCCGAGGCGGACGGAGAATATCAGGATGAACCGCGACGGCCAGATCGCACAGATGGGTGCCCAAGACGGCCATGGGGTGCAGGTGTCGGTGTCTCTGCTCCAACGGGCGCAGATGGACGACTTCAAGTCTCATTTCCTCGAGCTACTCGGGTCAATTTAGTATCCGGATTGTTCTCCTAATATTATATAAACAAGCAGCAATTTGATATTATCGTTTGGCTAATTTCATCAACAGAGAATTTATTCATTCCCAGTCGGCTGGATTTTAGCGTAGTGTTTTGGCATATTAATTTTTATTTTTACCTGTGGCATATTAATTCTTAATTGATCAGAAAGTGTTCGACCTTATTTCATTTCACGGCTTTTCTCTTGAGGGAACTTTGTGGCAGGCTAAATGTGTTTGAGTCTAGACAATTGGACCCGGATGTTTTTTTTAAGTGAGGCAAAAGTTTCCTTCTACATTGAGATAGTAGAAACAAATATGGACGGCCTAGCCCAAAAAGAAAAAGGAGTCACATTTTACTTAAGACATGATGTGGGCTGAATGTGCTTGGGTTCCTGTTTTGGGCTGTCTTTTTATTATTTGTGGTATAAACTTCTTGCTTGCATGTTTCTTGTGTTTTTGTTATTTGTGCGGAGCTCACCTTGTTACACATTCACATCACAGCTTATATAGATACAATTCCTATTTATCTCCAAAAAGGATACAATTCCTATGATAAACTTATGCAAACTGATTTATAATTATATATGGCTTAGAGTTGTATTTCTCGTGCATGTATTTCACTATTTCTAGCATAAAGTTAATATTAAAACTTATGATTATCATTTTAAGGTCTTTTTGTACAAATGAATTGCACAAAAAATAAATTTGGAGTTCTCATGTAATTGTCCAATTTTTCGGCTGGTATTCTAATGTAGAACTCTCATTTAATGTGACCCTTTCATTACAGGATTAATCTAAGAGCAAGTACAATAAGCTTATTTAAACGGGCTATAAAAGATAAAATAATATTTCTTTAATGACATGGAAGAGAGAGGAAGAGAGAGAAGGGTAGTGGGCTCTCATGCAAAAGGCGGCTCTAGCGTGCTTCTAGCCACTTAGTGAGAGTGAGAGGTGGGCAATGTCTTAATAAAGTAACACATTTTCATATCTAACTATTACTCCCTCGATTTATTTTTAGTTTGCGTTCTGAGCTAAACACATGTACCAAGAAACGCTACGGAGGGGCTGAAATGTGGAGTATACTTGTTGGCTATATGATTGACTATAAATGACGTGGCAATATCCTATAACCGGCCGCTGGCTCTACTATTAAACTTGCTCTAATGTGGAACATGTAATGTGACCCTTTCATTACTGGATTAATCTAATGTGAAACTCTCATGCCGATCACAAATTTGGGTAGAAATCCTGGACTAGTGAAAAAATTACATCACTGACGCATAGTAAGTGCGCTTTTATTGAGTGCCCCATGACAAATTTAGAGCACCAACCACAGCGAAATCGGCAGCCATTAACTAGTGCGCTGCTGTGACGAGATCGATCAATTAAAGGAGTTCCCGGGAACGCATCTCGATCTGGACACTGCTCGCTCTGGCAGTCAGGCGCCATGTCTCCGGTGAGAATTATCGACACGAGCTATGTCTTTGTGCCAGCAACCACCACGGCGCCACCGCAACCGATCAAGCTCACGTCCATGGAGGTAACCTCTGTCGTCTTCCCTGTGCTTCAACACGTTCTGCTCTTCGAGGGTGCTGAAATGCCGCCCTTCGACGCCGTTCTCGAGTCCCTCCGGTCCTCCCTCGCCGCGACGCTCGCCAGCTTCGCACCGCTCGCGGGCCAGCTCGTCCACCTCAAGGACACCGGGGACGTCGCCATCAGCTGCTCCACCTCGGACGGCGTCAAGTTCGCGGTGGCGTAGTCTGACGACGACGTCCGCCGCCTCGCCCGGGACGAGGAACACGACCTGCCTGTGCTTGAGCAGCTTGTACACCTGAGGTAGACATGAGCGTGCTGCCGACGGCCGTGCTCGCCGTGCAGGCCACGCGATTCGAGTGCGGCTTTGCGCTCGGGCTGACCGTGCACCACGCCGTTGCTGACGGGCGGTCGCTATGGGCTTTCGTCGAGGCCTGGGCTTCTGCGTGCCGCGGGCAGACGCCGGCCACTACACCGACTTTCGATCGCTCGCTTATCAAGCTGCCCGGTGGTGAAGAGCAGACCAGGAGCATCCTTCGGGAGTGGGCGCCGAATTTGCCTATGGTAATGCTCTGATGTTCACCCTCTGTTTCTAACGAACGCGCTTAACCCTTGCCTGTTCCCGCGCGCAGGTGACACCGCCGGCGTCGCTTGTAGAAGAACGCACGCGGTTTACCCGCCGGACCTTCACCTTGAACGCGCGGGATATCGAACGGCTCAAGCAGCACGACGTGCGTCTTGGCGAAGTCCACGGCGTGCCCCTGCCTCGTCCTCCGTCCACCTTCACCGTCGTCGTCGCGCTAGCCTGGACATGCTTCGTGCGGTGCAAACCATTCGCCCCGGACGACGATGTGGCGCTCTTCTTCTTCGCGGATGCCCGCGGCCGCCTTGACCTTCCCATCAACGCGATATACATCGGCTCGTGCCTCACCCAGTGTCTCGTGAAACTCCCGGCACGGGAGCTCTGCAGCGAGTGTGCCCTGGTGGCCGCGGCGGCGGCAGTCCAGGACGAGGTCCGCAGGATGAGGGAGATCCCTGTCGCTAGGTGGGATTTTATGACGCCATTGTGCAGGGGCTACATGGATCGGCTCATGAACGTGTCGGGATCGCCGCGCTTCAGGGCATACGACGTCGCCGATTTCGGGTGGGGAAAACCGAGGAGGACGGAGCCCATCAGGATGAACCACGACGGTCAGATCGCACTGATGGGTGTCCAAGACGGCCATGGGGTGCAAGTATCAGTGTCGCTGCTCCAGCCGGCCCAAATGGACGAATTCAAGTCTCAGCTCCTCAGCCTACTCGGTTAATTAATCAATCCAGAATCCGGAATTGATTAAAAGAGCCATCGTTTTCAGTTTGTTTGTAAAGAGTGTGTTACCCTTTTGACTCCTATCACGAAAACCATCATGCCTAACTTTTTCTTTGAAAAATTATATTGAGCCAACGTTTGAATTTAAGAAACCTGGAGTGAACGAGTTGTCAGCCGTTGTATGCAAAAACTGACGGTGGATGGCAACAACAATCAAACCACGTTGCAATTCCTAGGGTCACACACTACTAAGTATATTTTGAAGTAACAGAAATTCCAAGCTAAATAAGTGCCAATATTCCTTGAGAACAGATATATTGCTAATTTGCTATATTCTATCTACCGAACCTACTATCCTAATTAATGATCATTATTTAATAAAAAAGCTAAAAAATGTTAATCACTTCAAGACAGGATACACAAAAATTGGCACTTGACAAGTTTGGAAAATACAATATCATTAGAATCTGCACAATGTTACCGTTCTTTTTTGGAACACATTTTCTAATAAACAACTAGCACTTTTTGTGATTTCATAGTCAGTGACATATGGGACCCGAGGGTATCTAGAACCTTCGGAATCACTCAGTTGTATTCTTTAGCTTCAAGAAACGAGACACACCAAGATGGCCGCGCGCACCTTCCCCCCTCGCCCTTGCCTTTAGTCTCTCGCACATCTATATCTAGGCGTAGTCGCGTCAACCTCCCTCTCCCATTCTCACCCCCGCACAACTGACTTGAGCCCCGCCACAACCAAAGCTCGCAATGGCGCCGTCTCTCGTCCCTGGTTCCGGACACGCTGCGGACGTCGGCGTGCTGTTGGTGCAGGGCAGCGACGAGCCCCAGACTCCCTGCTTCTCCTTCCCCCTGCCGCTGTCTCGCACGATGCAATGAGGGGCAACGAGAGGCTTATATTTTTTATACCAAATTTTTCTACCTTGAACTCATTTGTAGCATAGTATGATCTCATCGAGTAATATTTTTTTTCTGTTAAGTACTCCTTTGATTCACGAATACAAAATGTTTTAACTTCTTACAAAACACATGTATCTACACGCGTTTTATTGTTTAGAGTCACTAATTTTGTTCATATATAGTTCACATTAAAATATTTAAAACATCTTATAGTTGTGAACGAATGGATTATTTGACATAGTTAAGTGATGTTTGTAAATCGATAAAATAAAATAGTACACTTATATTGAGCTGTATCAAAAAACTGGTTTCGTAACATTATTTACTTCTTACTTATTATTTACAATTGCATAAAACTATATATTATAATACATATTTATGTTAGAGAGCTCTAAATAATTTGACCTAAAAATATATCATCACCGGTTTTTTAATTTATGAGTAGTTAAGCAACGAGGGGCTCATATTTTTTATACCAAAATTTTCTACCTTGAACTCATTTGTAGCATAGTATGATCTCATCGAGTAATATTTTTTCTTTTCTGTTAGGTACTCCTTTGATTCACGAATACAAAATGTTTTAACTTCTTACAAAACACATGTATCTACACGCGTTTTATTGTTTAGAGTCACTAATTTGGGTTCGTATATAGTTCACATTAAAATATTTAAAACATCTTATGGTTGTGAACGAAGGGATTATTTGACATATTTAAGTGATGTTTGTAAATCGATAAAATAAAATAGTACACTTATATTGAGCTGTATCAAAAAACTGGTTTCGTAACATTATTTACTTCTTACTTATTATTTACAATTGCATAAAACAATATATTATGATACATATTTATGTTAGAGAGCTCTAAATAATTTGACCTAAAAATATCTCATCACTGTTTTTTTAATTTATGAATAGTTAAGCATATATAACCGTATAAACTTCTCGTAGTGTAGGGTGTTTGTACCCATGGTGATAAAAAATAGGTTTTACTCGTATGTCTCATTAAGCCAAAAAATCCTTCTTTGGAGGGACATTCTTATCGCTCGAAAGAATCTGGGATGATGTAGCAAAGTACTGCCTGTAATACTAATGGGGCAGAAGCTTCGTGGTTGTGGTCGGAGTGGCGCAGCCCAACGATGTGTGTTCGATCACCGTCAGAGACGACTTCCCTTGTATTCTCACGAAGAGCGATTTCCTTTATAAAATAACTAGTAATATGCCCGTGCGTTGCAACGGGTGAAAAAAATATGTGTAGAGGCGACACGATGTGCATAGCGCCAACAGAGACATGTATCGCCATTGCCACCTCCATTTTGCGAAGGCATTCTTGGATAAATCATTGAAGGAGACCGGCGACAGCCTTCACCGATAATTTTTTATCTAATTAAACACATGACATGTAACTCCCAAAATATCGGTTAGGCTACATAAATCTGGATAATATGAGTGAAACTGGTGTTGAGTTGATCTGGTTCCAATTGACACTAAATCAAGTGTTTTAAATTTAATATTATATATCTTTCCGGAAACAAAGAGTTGACATGTATACCATTTTATTGTTCTCGCCGGATATTTAACCTTCACTATACACAAATTAACATATATTTCTAATCGAAGATGTTTACAAAAAATTAAGTGCATGTTAGTGAGGACATCTTATAAGCACCTGGTTCAAATCTAAATGTTTTCTTGAGCATACAAAACTCAAAGACATAAAAAAATCTTAACGCACGACTATTTCTTCCCCTTGGTGATTGAAAGCTCTTCAGGCGGGTCCAGAATCCTAATGGGGCGGACATTCCGACATCTCTTGCTAACCAATTCTCAGATGGCGGGATCGGCGACAATGGCAGCTTCTCCCCATGGCATTGGTCGCCTGCTCGAATCTTGCACTCGTGCCGCTGCCGCATGTTGACGCAGTGGTAAACTCTGGCACCCGGGGTGGATGGTTCAGACGGTGGAGGAGGTGCATCTGTACTTAGTTACCTACAATTAGAAACATTACAAATCAATTACTGAATGATTTTCTATAATGCAAAGCTAACAATATCCTAGGAAGACTTATACCCCGAGTTTCTACACAATTAGAGAGAACTTTGATCCTCCAAAATAATCATGGCATTTCATCTAGTGCCTTGTATGCAGCAGCAGTCTGATCCAGGAATAAATTATGTAAACTGGCTATAATTGACCTGTTTATAAGAAAACCAGTAGTGAGAGCTACAACTAAGTTGACAGATGTTCAACCAAAATTGACTACTGGGGTAAAGGCTGTCTATAAATGCATAATTGAATTTAATCTGCTGAGGTTGTGGATACCACCAAAACTATGATAAATGATGAAAAACAGATTATGTTCATAGTGTTGTGTCATTCACGGTAGTAAAAGGAAAAATGGACAATGCATTGGCAAGTAAACAAAACAAGATGTGGTGCTTCAGTCAAATGTATCTCCAAAAGTTTAAGGCCCTTCTAAAGCCGGAGAACAAAGTCTACAAAGATCGAAGAAAATAAACTATTCTATTTAGCTTTATTTGCAACAATCGGTTACATGGAAACAATACACAATGAACACAATTTGCTAGAAAAATGCTCAGAAAATGCCCCTAAAAACCTATTTGTTCGTGTCAGTTTAGCACTGAACTTCATAGCAAACCAAATCTGCACATCCATTGATCTTCGCAGATATGGCCCCAAAAAATCTGCACACAGGAAATGCAAACCATGTGTTCTTGTGAGATTTAGCACTGCACTTCTTAGCATTATCTTTGCAATATTGGAGAGTTAAGCATGTATTTTTTTTATCCAAATGAAGGTTCCAGTAGAGTACTTTATTTGAGATACATATTTTCTCAAATATTGCAACCCAACTTAAGATAATTAGTTTCAAGATGTAACCCTCACCTGTTATCTTGATGGTTCGTCACATACTTTATTATTTGCAGGACATAACGTGGC
Source organism: Poa pratensis (assembly GCA_947311845.1). NCBI lineage: Eukaryota > Viridiplantae > Streptophyta > Magnoliopsida > Poales > Poaceae > Poa > Poa pratensis. The sequence goes on from CAMZMU010000053.1 coordinate 13,670,318, forward strand.
TGCTGCTTGGTGACAGCATCAGCTTAAGTACTTGACCTAAATTCTTCCAATTCTTTTCTGATGAGCTGGCCTGGTCTTGCATTTCTGGCTCTAAAACGTTGAGCACATATGAGGACAGCCTGCACATCTTGTATCCTGTTTGATCGATGTAGTGGCACTTGAATCGGTGTTGAAAAAAGTCTTATGCATGTTAGATATGATAATAATCAGAGGATCCTCTGGGTTAACAGCTAAAACAGGATCCATAAGTTCAAGAAAAAACTGTTCAGAAATTGCTCTTATCAACTGAGGATATTGTTGAGTTATGAAACTGTAAAGAAACATTTATTCTTTTTTGCGAATGAAATAAACATTTATTCATACTGAAGAAAGGTACAAAGGAACTAAACCATTACAACACCATTAATCGTCTTTTAATCATCTCTATCCAGAAAAGAATCTTTAAAAGATGGAACAGTTTAAGTTATATATTTGCAATCGAATTGAATGAAAATGTAAAGGAACGCAAGCAAAGACATGCCTACTCAAATCTTAACATAGGTAAAGACTTGAAAAACCAGGTGCGATAGCGTTAGCAATGAATAAAACCCACACCTTACATTAAGTTAGTGACGAATAAGACATTTCTTGGTACAGAATTAATTGGGTCCAAGCAAAATAAAAATGGCCAATGAGTTGGTAATAACAGAACTGGCACCTTACATTCAACTCATATTTAAATGCATAATGACGGGTGTTTGAATTTTAACCAAAATAATGAGATAGATCATAACCTCGCGAATATCCGTGATAAGCTGTAGCGGAAAATTTTGGAGTCTTATCTCATTGAGAATCTGATCTTGAGATGCACCAGCGCTGATTGTCTTTACACCACCTCTAGTATCATAAATATGACAAAATTGTACCCTTCATCTGCACAAATTTCACAACCTTGTCAAAATAGACAAAACAGAAGCTTCCTACTTCCATAGTTCAGTGTTTTAACAACTGACATGAAGCAGCGAGAATAGCAAATAAATTTGCGCTGCTGATTTCATAAATTATGTCATAGTTCTACATATTGATTATTGCATAACTTTTAAGTTTCCACATTGCGTGCAAATAATGGAATAGAACAATCTTCCTCCTTATTCCATAGTAGCAGGCTAGCAAGATCTGTATCTCCGTGCATCGAACCAAACAGCAGCAAGCTACCTAGAAATGGCAAAAAAAGCTAGCTAGCATCACCCAGATCTGTATCTCGATGTATGAAACCAAGCAAAAAGCTTCGAACAATTGACACATATGGATATGATACATGAGGTATATATCAGGGGAAAACTTACTCTAACGCAGATTCTAACAAAGTAAGTTGGAAAATAGCAATTTGGGAAATAACAATTTGGGAATAGAATGTAAAGTTCTATAGCCTACCTGATTGAACCATGCCTGCCTTGGTATTTCCAAACCTGCCGAATAGTGTCCTGATATTAGCAAATATTGAATGAAACAATGGGAAAGCTACGACAAAGAGAATTTGAATCAGCGCAAATCAGCTGCGACGCCTCCGTGCATGCTGGCATTGCTCAGCGAAAAATTATATCACAATATTAACTTTGTAAGCTGGTCTAAGATACAGACTTAAAGACTATCATCTTGCGCTACCAGTACTGACTCTATCATAGCCTTCACTGGATCTCCAACAAATGCCCTTAACATTATCATAACAATATTTGGTGAGTCAGAATGAAGTGAAATAGTCTACAAAAATTAAGTAACTATGTAAGTGCAGGCAGGTTACAACACAAACATTAGTTGACTACTCATACCTTACGTTCAACGAATGACCAGGCAGGATGTGAATCAGGAGTTCAGGACCAAGTAAATCACAGAGGCAATGTTAGGGAATCCAAATAGATGCATATATTGATCTAGAATGTCATGTGCTCCAGTAAGGGAGATTGCCATTGATATCTCCAAAATTATGGCAACAGATGACGACATGGAGGAGGAGAAGAGACAGCTCACAAGCAGCATCTGGTTGGGGATCTGGGGGCGCAAGATCAGGTAAAAGTGCTGGCCGGAGGCAGGAGGAACAACTCGGGGAGGTGATCGTCAGCAGCAGCAGCACCTCGGGCAGGCGAGCACCCGCCCATCCTCTGTGCCTCCGCGCCGCCCTTCGGCCCGCGTCCCTCCCGCCAGCCGAGGCCGTCGACCTACCGCGCTTTGCTCGTCCCCGTCGGCCACCAGTGCCAGGTCTGGACCTCCGCCGCCTAATCTGCCCTCGGTTGCTCGTTGTGGCGCGGCCGGTAACCTTGGAGTCTCGCGTACGTCCCTAGTCCGTGAAGTGAGGTGAGGAGGGGCAGCCGGAGGAGGTGAGGGGGAGTCCGTGAGCCGTGAGGTGAGGGGGAGGCGGGCTGGGTCACGAGCTGGCACGGCCGACGTGGCGGTGGCGCTGTGTCTTGCGTTCTGCCGAGGACCTAGATAGGATCAACGAGGTTGGCCTGGTGAGTGGCGGCGTGGTGGTTTGGCCGAAGGCTTCCGCGGCGGCGAAGTGGTTTGGCGGAAGAGGCGGACAGAGACACTGTAAGCGGGGGCGGCCAGGCCGGCGCGCAGAACGCCGCCGACGACGTGCACGACACGAGCGGCGATACTCTGCCGCAAGGACGACGGAGGGGACAGCGGCGACGGCGTGGTGGTGGCCCTCGCAGCGAGATTGGGGGAAATATAGTTATGTCTGATTGGGCGAGGAGTTTTTTGTCTCCCGATTTGTTTGCGGTAATCACGGGATTTGTTTACGCTAATCAGGTGACGAAAATCCATGCGAGAGGACATACGTGGGAGTTGGACGAAAAAATCAGACGGCAGGCTAAGGAACCAAATTTGCTTTTTAGATAGGAGAGAAGAGAAAATATGCACCAGGGCTAGGCACGACTGGTCTCATTATTTTTTAATACTAGAACGCATTATTTTGGGTTAATGCGAGGAGCCCACGGGAGCAAATTAGTTCTTGCACTGGGTCTGTCGGAGATGCTAATAAAACTGGGCTGCCCTAGCAAATTGGGCCCCAAAATCCCAGTAAAGCCATTCTAATCTACTACTGAACCGAGCTCCCAGCCCTCTCACGCCCGCACTAAGCCCACCAACCAAGTGAATCGATCACACACCCTCAACCCCAGCACTCTCTGCCCTTCCGCCCTCCGGCGCCGTCGCCGCCACTCCCCGCCTTTACCCCTCGTACTCTCCGGCCGAGCTAATCCAACGAGACCACAAGAGCGAATGAACCCTCCAGGAGCGGTCTCCAAATCTGCAACCATGGCACTGAACCAAGCCGCAGTGTCATCTTCTCTCCGGTGCTGCTCCGCCGGCGCCGCCGTCCCCCGATCCGCAAGGGTGCGCACCGCCGGTTTCCTCGGCGCAGCAACCGTAACAACGGAATCGGCCTGAAGCTGTCCTGTGTCCCCCGGCCTACTGCATGGAGCTACGCCCACGACTTGGACTCAGATTCGGAAACCTGGCCGCCTCTACCTGGATGTTGGTTTGGAGAGGCTCTGCTCGACGAAGACGCCGAGTTTTTCCCTCTCGCCGATCTCTTCCCAGTTGGGCAGGGGAAGAAAGAACTGGGAGCTATATGGAACGCCCTTGTCGCTGGCCCCCTTGAGTCCGTCGTGCTAACACTTCGTGAGATCATGGCTGCGGGCAACCTGTTCCGCTGCCGCAGCTTCCACGTCGGCACCCTCTCAGGTAAAAGGAAAGGAAAATGTCGAATCAAGAATTGGTATTTAGCTTCAATCTTTCAGTTTAGAACCGCAATACTGCATATGGAAATTTCAGACACTGTGTAGTTAGTTGTGTATGAACTGATAATGCCAAAAGCCTGGCTTATTAGCATCAGCTCGTCTTTGTTGTTGTAGATGAGCCACGTGTGTATAATTGACACCGCACCAGTAGAATCATACTGGTCTTTTGCCCATTCCTGTGTACCGTGCTAGACTGATCGTATTGTTTATACCTCAATCCTGCATCTTGGAATTGTAGGCTACCGTTTGGTAATGTAACATCAGTAGAGATGAGCTGAAGCATGTGTATGAACTGATAATGCCAAAAGCTTGCTTGCTAGCATCAGCTTGTATTTGTTGTCGTAGATGAGCCACGTGTATTAAGTATTAACAACACCGCAGCATGTCGAATCATATTGGTCATTAGCCCATACCTCCGTACTGTGCTAGACTGATAGTATTGTTTATACCACGATCCTGCATCTGGGAATTGTAGACTACCGTTTTGTAATGCAACGTCAGTAGATTAGCTGAACTGTACGGCTTATGGTTTACTCAAATATCTCGTGGTCCATGCAGGAGCTTTGCTAGTCGTTGCTGGGTTGTGCCAACTCTGCAAAACAACACCTACCCTGTTCATGGATATTGTTCTTGGATATGTGTTCTACAAGTTAAGTGTCTTATCAGCACAGTTGCAAAGGGATGGCAGGTCATTTAGCAGATGTGCAAGGATACAGCTAGGTGAGTTCAGAAGACTTCAGTTTACCATACTGTTTTCTCTTCATGAGTTCCAGTAATACATTAGCATGCACATGGACAGATTACATGGTTTGGCTGTGTATTTCTTTTTATACTTAGTTATATGTGGTATAGATTTGCACCTTTCCTGATATTATTTTTCTTCCTATTACTTTTGATGCAGTCCTTCTACTTGTTTTGTCTTTCAAGGATAACAGTGCTTTTCAGGTATGAGTTTTTCCACCTTGGATTATGGCTGGACATGCTCCACACTCTCCCTTCTTAAGAGTTTGTGCAGTTAGATGTTTCACTGCTTAGTATTTTATGTTTTTTTCTGGTGATAGGGCTTCTACCGCTATCTTGTTGAACTGGTCTGGTAAGTGTTGCAGCATGATACTTTGATTATCTGGAAGAAATGCCAATAATTGATGTTCATAACTGAGTTCTGATTCTGTATATATATGTTCCAGTTGATGTGTATTCTAGAAGAAACAAGAAGTTTCAGTTCATCCATGGCTGGCATACTTATCCCTGTTCTGTAAATATAATTACTTATTGTCATATTGCCATTGAGATAGAAACCAGACATGGACCTTTTATTTGCTAAATTTTGAAACCAGTTCTTAAGGCCATTTTAAATATATTGCGAACCTGCGACATTGACCAGTGAAGATGCAGATACATTTGAAGTTTTGAACTATGTGGTGTATTTGAAGAATAAATTGAATTGGCACAATGGCTAAATGATAGCTGACCCTAAAATAGAACATGAAGGCCCTTTCATACGAGGGCCTTGGTGAGTCTGCGCACAGAAAAAGGTTCCATAAATAGTGATACTAGTACTTGTTTGTTCATATACACACAAGAAAAATTGCAAAAAACTAAGCACATTATTATTTTTTATTCTTATCTTGTTTGTTTTATTATATGTTTAACGAATTTATGTATGTATACACGAATTGACATGTCCCCAAACCCGGGATTGTCGGGAATATTTAGGAGTGTACATAATTACATCTTACAAAGTCCGCGTTATAGAGGGCACTCATCTTTTACTTTCCATTGTTTCTTATTGATTTTTTTTTTTGAAATAGAGAGTGTATTACTTAAAATTCAGTTGTATGGTTACAGACTCCATTACAATCTCTCTGAACCGACTCAGCCATGCAGGGTGGAGTCGAATTCAGTAGTGTTTCCTGAATAAATTAAAGTACCTTCTTGACCACTTGGTTTGGATTGAGGGGGCCTTGGGTGTTAATAGAACTAGTGTGCGTTAGGTAGACATGATTTCGAACACTTTGTAGGACATCAGCTGTTGTTTCTGTCCAATGAACTGGGTCCATTCACCTGCATGCACAAAACTGTATTTCTCAAGATGTTTTTGCCGAATCCAGAGTGTCAGGTTAAGTTGGACATTGTACACAAGTAATGTAGCTACTGAGTTTGGCAGTGGCTCTTCTATTTCTGTTTCTCGTTTATTTTTTCTTGGATAGCTGTGTGAGTACTTCCCTTAGTAATCATAAATATCTGTTGATCTCAGGTTTCTGAACGTTTGCATGTACTCGATACTGGTCTATGATGGGGCCGTTGGTGTGAAGGATGGTAGACTCTCGTGGCTTGGAATCTACAGGTTACTGCGAACAGAAGGTGGTCTGATGAAGGTGGCGAAAAATATGTTTCTTGATATCTTTGGAGGCGATGAAAAGCCAGTTTCGGTTAAAAGGAACAAGAAGTGCCAGTAGAGTGCCCACTTTTCTGCTGGTGGTAATGTTTGCTGGGATCACTTACTGTAGCTAGGCTTATATAGTTTAGTTGGCCTATCCGGGTTCACGTACGGGCGTGCTTTTGGATGTCGCTACCCACTGAAGAAACCAACCTGTTGCCTGTTTTGATGGACTGCTGGAGTTTCCATTCGTTGGTACGATGACTCTGGTGTTTCTGCTTTCGGTCGTAACAGAATGTCTGAAGGTTTATGGCTTCTTAATCAATGTATTCAGCACTCTATGTTCTTGGTTATGTCCAGCAGCGTCGTGGAGCTTATCATGTCAGAAGTGAAACAAACGTGTGTGTGGCTACCCATTGAAGAAACTAACACCTGTTATACATTTTGAATCTTTTGATGAAATGCTAGAATTCGCTTTTATTGATACGATTTCAGTGAAGTGGTATTGTGTTTATATTGAACGCTATCTTTTTTTCTGTCGAAGATGTGGTTTCTTCTTTGGTTATAGCAGAACGTGTGAGCGTATGAAGGTCATCTCTGAATCACTGGTCACGCAAGCTCAAACAGTTGGCAAGGAACGCTAGTAATCATTGGAAGGAACATAGGCTATGGTTTAACTAATTAGAGCAGGCAAGATATGATCGGTTTGAGTGTTTATAGGCCTCCACTAGAGGGCTGTGATTATAGGCCCATATTTCGGCATTCCCAGTTCATGATAGCTATTTTGTGCTAACGTAGATCCCCAGGGAAGAAAACCTCGCTCACCTCCGAGGCACTCTGGTACAGGATACACCATTTGTTGCTCGAGGGGACCTGCTGCTCGGCTGAGGGCGGTGCCGCCCAGAAGAGCACTACCGTCGACAGCTAGCCCTAGCGACCCCGCTTTCAAGAGCCAGCTGCAGGTAGCGCATTGCGGAGCAGAACCCGCGCGCTTAACTAAATCCCAAGTCAGCCATCTCTTCGCACATACCTTTCGTCACACAAGTGACATAACTATAATCATAAACAACACATCAAGGTTCGAAAACAGAAACCAAGTATACAGATAAACAACAGAGCAGAACATGCAAGCTAGAACCAGCGAACATGAAAATTCGAATTTGGCGACGGTAGATGCGACAGGTTCTTGCTCTGAATTTTATGTACAGATTGTTGATACGACCTGGCCTGGATGGATGCCCGGATCGGTCAGCGGGGTTCCTGAAAGAGCAGAGATGAATCAGTCTATTCTCGTAGGCGAATCGGTTTATATATACGTACTTAATTACTACGCTCTTATACCGTGATACGCTAACACTGTAGGCTAGCAAACAAGTCGCCAAGTTGGGTGGCGCTGACCTTGCGGTCGACTGTGATTCGATCGACTGCGTCGATTCTCTCCACGGGATGGATCTAGTTTGCCTTAACTGAAACCCATGAAAAGTGAAAACATGTTGTCACTTTCGCACGGCCCCGATTGTGTGTACTTGGAAGTTCGAACGAATTAGATGGATAGTTTTTCATCTCTTTTTTTCTTCAGGAATCACATTACAGGCCTCACACAGTCACACTCACACACACAGAAAACATAGAGACTAGATGTCAAAAAGAAAAGAAGAAAAACAGGTACTGCACAGTTGACCTGAGCCAAAAAAAAAAGGCTTAACCCAAGTGTTTTTGGACGTGCATCATACGCTTGCTTCGACTAAATTTATTCATAGCCAAAGTCATCTGCATTTACGTCGCCGACTTGAATCTTCGAGTTGGCATTGGTACATATTAACTAACTAAAGCTTTACGCCTGTTGAAAGACCTGCCGCGAAAAAAAAAACCCCGCGTCGCTCTCGCCAGGGCGACTCGAGCGCGACCTCCAACCCAAGCTCCAGCCGCCTCCACCACATCCGCCGCCGTGCCGCCGCCGGGAGAAGCTGCCGGGCAAAGCTCGCGTGGCCGACGGCGGCGGCGAGGCGCTCCCTCGTGGCTCCCTGGACCCCCGGCGAAGCGGTTCAGCGGGGCTGGCGGCTCGGCGGCGACGCCGCGTCCTCCTCCGGTCGGTCTCCTGCGAGCTCAATCGGTGGCGGCGTGCGACGTGCGGCGGCGGGGGCTCGGCGAGTGGTGGTGGTTCGGCTTGGTGGAGCTCCGCTGGCTGCGGCCCGTTCGGGCTCGATCTGGGCCTCGATGGGCCCGCCCCATTTCTTCATCGGCACTTTGGGGTTCCTCTCCTTGGCAGCGGTGCGGTGGTGCGCATGGTGCGCGGCGGCGCCTGCTGTAGGGCTGCACCCGGAACCATGGTGGTTTTTGGGTCTCGGCAGCGCTCCTCTAACTCTGCCGGCATGGTGCTTGGCGAGGTATGGTGGCTGGCTCTGTGTCCGGCGGTCTCGGAGCATTCGGCGTTCGTGTTGGTGGTGGCCGTGTGTGCTCTCCGTGAGGTATGGTTGGCTGCAGCGGTTGGTGATGGTGTTCGACGGCCTCTTTTGTAGGGATGTGATTAAACTCCGGTGAGAACCCCGCACAGACTTTGTCGTGCCGGCGGCAGCGGAGTCTACAACACCGTTTCCTCGCAGGAGGTGCCGCTGTGGAGCTCCAGCGCCTACAATACTTGGGTGGTCTCCGGGTGAAAATCTTGGACTCGGCTTGCCGGATCGGATGACGGTGTTGTGCCCCCGACAACACAACCTCCTTGGAGGCGTCATCTTGGAGACCCAAAAGTATGGCGTTTGTCGCTTCGGGAGTTGGCGGTGCTGCGTTTTGGTGGTGTTGGTTCGGCCAGCTTGGGGCCGACGGTGGTGTGTTCCTCTCACTTCGGCAAGCCTTCACGTGGTCTTGATCATATGGATGTGCTTGTCCAAGACCCTCCAGTGGCCACTGTTGCGGTGTGGGAGCTTCGTGCTCTTGGTGGCATCTCGGCTCACCTTTGCTCGATGATGATGCAATGTATGTCTCCCCCACCTGCTTTCGTTTCGATCTCCGTGGCGGAGCTTCCTATCTAGGTTAGTGCCAGGTGCTGGGCTTGACACTCCGATGATGATGGTGGTGCTCCCGAGTTGTGCCTGGGTTTCGAGTCGCATGCCGGTGCGGTGCGTGAGGCAATGATTGCAGAGTCTCAGCATCGTGATCCCTCGACTACACCCTTCACCTCTTGTGTCTTTTGGGGGCTCTTGCTGTTCCCTCTTATAGTTGTATTTTTTTTTCATGTATTTTCATTGTTTTCTCTTTCCCTGTATCCCCCTGTACAATTGCTATTCTGTTGTAAGAACATAGCCCGCCAGGCTCTTTCGATGAATGAAACAAGCGGTGGGGATTTATTCCCCCCGTCAATCTCGAAAAAAAAGACCTGCCGCAGTGAGCACCGGCTCAGCTAGCTAGGGCGAACAGTAGATAAAAAAGCCGCTGAGCATGGCGAGTCGCTCGTCCGGCCCACCGCCCACCTGTACATTCTCCTTCTCCTCTACTGTGCTCTCACCATACTCTACGTTGGACCGCGTGGTGGAGACGGCACCGGAGCGAGCTGCGGCGCCGTGACGGCGACGACGAGGCCGCGACCCTCCACGACGGTGACTCCACGACGGTGACACCCAAATTCTGGCCACCCCACCCACCCCTTCCCTAGCCCTCGTCCGTCAGCCTTCCCTTCCCTTCAGCTTCAGCAGACACCCTAAACCTAGGTCGACGGCGGAAAGCAAAACGGCGACGGGAGGCGGAAAGCCGACTGGGAGGCCGATGTTAGCCACCTTTGTATCTTCCCAAGCCCACTCGAGGACGCTCTTCAGGGCGAGGCCGTCGTCAGCATGCTGCGCGCCCCTTCATGGAACTATTGTGAGGTAATGGGCAAAGAGTTTTTACGCGAAGAAATATGTCTTCACCTCATGTAGTTCTAATTGATCCAAATGTATTTCTCTATGCTGTGTACATTCCTCTCCTCCTTGCCCACATAGTTAGATCAAACCCCCATAGCTGTTTTGTTGTCTTTCGTTGTGGAACTGGAATCGTTATTCTGTTAAAACCTTCCAGTGCTATTATTCACTTCTAAGCACATTGAAAACTGCACTTTTAATGTTTGAGGAAGCAAAAAACTATGAGGTATATTATGCGAAAGCTCTTTGGAGATATATTTTGTGGGACTTGAAACCAATAGCCAATCGATCAATGCGATGATTCGCTAACATGGCGAACCATGCCATCTTCATCGAGCTATTATCTACAACATAAGCGTTTTCTCTATGCTATTAGCTGTATGTAGAAGTTTTAGTGGACTTGGTTACTTCTGTTGGTATCACCTAGTGTGAAAAAACTGCGTGGAATTGAAAGGATGCTCCATGTACTCATGTAGTATTGTCGTAGTCACTTTCATACAGAAATATTAGCTTAGGTTGATTAGATAAAAGTTTTATTGTTTCCCTTTTCATTTCAGCTACCTCAGCTTTGACTAGATTGTAGCATTGTTTCCTACTAAGCATTGGTCCCCAATATGCTGTGCAGATAGGCTATTTACACCGAATATTGCACTTTCTTGATTTATTGTAAATAATATTTGGTGACCAATTTATCTATTATTGCAAGACTTGAAGTTACTTATGGGCTTCTTTTCTAAATTTGTTAATAATGTTGCAGTAGACACAACTTCGAACCGTAACAACTCCCAGGGACGGAGCTGGCTTATTGGCAATGGTGGCAGCTGACCGCAATGGAAAATAGCAAATTCTTCACTAATTAGCACTGATTAATATTTTTTGTAGACGTTGACCCCACTATCATAGAGAACTGACCCCGTTGGCAAATTTTTCTAGCTTCGTCCCTGACAACTCCTCACCTTCTGTAAGCTATAGGTTTAATATGTACTAATCCAATCTCCGCGCCGGTCCCTTGGTGGTTGCGCACTAATTCGTTTGCACTGAAAGTATTCAGGTTTAGCCTACAATAAGGAGAACAACATTAGTTAACCTTCTAATCTGAATGTCACATGCCTGTTTTGTTCACAGGCCTGGCAATTTGTACACGTACATGCTCCAGCAGTTAAGTGCAGACCTGCAACTGCCCATATACAGGTGTACAAAGTTCATGGAATACCTGGTCAGGTTCATGGCTGCAACAAGATGGAGGTTCTCGCAGAGGACATTTTCAGATATCCAGAACAGCAAGTCTTCCGCGGTGATATCGCACACACATATTAGGGTGCAGTCGAAAACGCAGAGGACACCCTGCTGTTCTTGGCTAATCACCGGAGCGTTGCCGTTGAAGATCTTAACCACGATACCATGGTTAGTGCTGTGAAAGATAAGAGCATGGCTGAATTGTACCAGGAACTTTATGAAGATGCTTAAAAGCATCCAATGAGTATGGCAACAATCAGCACGACATGTATGACGATTTTACAGAGACCATTCATGTCATATGTGCTCAGTATAGCCAATTCCTGGTGCTGCCAGCAGAAAAGTTTATGAACCCATCTCTGCTGTGTTAGCTGAGGGATGAGTTCGTCTTTGCCATTACACAACTGCTGCATCACAAGGAGACGACAGAGAGGCTGCTTTGCCGGAAGGTACAAACGTACAAATTTGTGGATGAACGAGCGACCACTGCTAATCTCTGAATTAGATCCTGATTCAGATTTCGATTACTAATCTGCTTCTATTTTTCCATATAAAAACGCAGAACTAGAATGAAGCGTCTCGGATACAGCATGCCGTGAAGGCAGGGGACGGCAGAAAAAGAACACAGAAGTTGTCCTGACAAAGAAAACAGTCAGGCTACGGGCGATCAAATTTTTGCAATCCACCCCAACAAAGTCGTTATGTACCGTATTTTGTTTCCGTACAATAAATCATATCACTGTTGCATGAAGAACCCTATCATCATGTTGTTTAAGGTCTTTCGTGCCCAGTTTTACTAGGATCACATATCTGGTCTCTACCTGCCCTGAGCACAGCCAGTTAGTCCTCTGTTTCACAAAACTGACAGCACGTTATGGCAAAAAGAAAACGCCGAAGCACACATCACACTAGCCGCGCCATGCAAGGACGAGGGGCAGACGGCGCGGCGAAGCGCGCTGCTCTGTCTTGTGGGGGAGAATTCCACATACACACTTGAAATCGACACAAACCAACAGTGAATGAACACAGTAACTCGAAATCAAACTTTTATGGTCAACTCGAAATCAATTCATTTCTAGCAGTTCTTCTCCGCCTTGGCAAGCTTGCATTTCACCTTCTCGAACACCACCGTGGTCACCCCGGGCTGCTCGATCTGCAGCTTGAGTGGGCAGGTGGCCTCGATCTTGCACTTGGTGTAGCGCGCCGTGTAGCTTACCTCGCGGGTCAGCGCCACCTCAAGCTCGAACACCCCCGCCTGGCTCTCCTTCTTGTACTCCGCCACGCCGGCGTTGCCCAGTGCCACGTAGACGCTCTCCGAGCTCGTGGCGAGGCGGTACAGGATGGTCTTCCTGGGGGGGTGCTTGACGCCCTTGTCGGCGACCTGCACGCGGTCGAACTGCTGGCCGTCGAACTTGTACGCGGCCTCGAACGGCTCCGTGTTCTTGATGGTCATCGCCCAGTTCGGGTTGTGTACGCTCAGCGTAAGCGAGAGGTTGTACGCGAACGCCGTCGTCGGGGTGGTCAGCAGTACGAACCTGGTAAGCGAGGCGTCCTCCACGGTGATGGTGATGTGGCGGAGGAAGGCGTAGGCGGCCAGGAGGACGGCGAAGAGGACGATGACGGCGACGACGCCGAAGCAGATGCAGCCATACTTGATGTTCTCCCGGGTCCTGTAAGAGAAGCAGCTGCAGCAATCGTCGTCGCAGCCGCACATTGTTGGCTCCCGCTTGATTCAGATCTTGGAGGAGATGGTGGTGTTTATAATGAGGAGTTTGCGGCCATTGACCTGAGGATTTGAGCCCTGGGTAAGGATCCTGATGCTGATGCCTGATGGAATGGAGCAAGCAAAGTATATGGAGGACCTGGCATGTGATGCCTGGACCTTCCTTTTATTTATTCACACTTGGCCACTTGGGAGCATCCGACATAAAAGAAAGTTTAGATTTTCCAATCATCCAATTCGGCAACTTCCCAACTACGCCCGACCCGACGACTTGACTCAATATTGGTCCTTGTTTTGCCACAGCTGTCAGAGATCGGGTTCCCTTCCTCCGTGTGAAGAGAGTGAAACAGAGTAAAAATTGGGAGTTTGGTGCCATTTACATCATATTTTGACGTGGGCTGCGACTCGCTCAGAGCTTGGTGACGGGACCTTCCACTCTGTTTGAGCGGACTGGTGGTTGGCCGAGGGGACTCAGATCCAGTGACATAAAGTCACCGGATAATTTTAGGTATCGTTTCTTTTTTATCCCCATCTCAAGGTTAAGATTCACCTAAAATTTGAACTCGGAATTCAAACTATCTAAAATAAAATAGCAAGTCGTATATTGTCTGTTGTGTATCATTTGGATCCATTGTTTATGATTTAATGCCTTTTTAAACTCAAAATATGAAAAACCATTTAACGATAAACCAATTATCCAAATAAAGCGAAACTTTCATAGAATACACAATGGTCATATACGACTTGCTGATTTTTTAAAAACTTTTCTAATTTCAAGTTTAAAATTTAGGTGAATCTTGTCTATCGATGGGATTAGAGGGCAAACAGACACCTAAAGTCCCCAGGTGACTTCTATTCATTAAGTCACTGGATCTGAGTCCTGCTCGAGGGGCATATTCGTGACTTCGCCCCAAACCTTTTTGCGGCGGTGCCGACGAGCACAGTTTGATCACGACATGTCAGAAAGGGGCTGGCTGGCGGAGGGATTGTCGATCTCCCCCTGACCTTTCAGCGCAGGCAATCGTAGAGCTGCTTGACCTAGTTGATCGACTAGTAACATATGGAATCCAATCAAATGATTGATACATGCATATGGTGCATAACATTGAACTGCGGACTTTGTGTGAAATTACTTGTTTTAACTTGCAAACCAACATTTTAGTAGGTGTGCAGGTGTATTGTGGTTGTGTTGGAGATAATGCATAGACTAACATTAATATATGGGGTTTTTATTTTGATTCCCAAATTTCTTAACACTACTCAGTTTTACCGTTTGTTGAACTCGCACACGGGAAACAGATACACCGGTAATACAATTAATAGAACATAAAACGAGATTTATGTTTTTTATCGAGTGTTTTTTCTGGACATACACACTCGGTAAACATTTCCTCAAAAACACAATAAACTATACTTATCCATTCGCCTGTTTTGGTACACTCGGGCAACTTTGATACCAAGAAACTCACTGACATTTGTCCTAATTTCCCGAGCATTAGCTAAATAACACTTTTTCAGCAATTTGATCATGCTTCTACCGGATTTGTATCATAGAAACTCAAATTATATTACATTATAATCACATAAACTCAACATACATATATGGCAGCATGCTTAATATTTCGAAACAACACCTCAACAAGTTCGTACACATAATGCATCATCCCTGAGATCTCTAGCCCCCCCCCCCCCCCCCCCCCCCACTCTCCCTTTCTTTCTCTCCCTCCCTCCCACATTCTCTCTCTCCCAATAAGCATAGTTTTAATCTTCTATACATTTTATAAAGCAAACCCCACTAATCCAAAGATATAAACGGTGAGACCCATTGAGCGCACCACATCGATTTGAGCTTTCTGGCCGTCCGATCCTTTCCGCTCCGCACCTCCGCACCCTTCGATCCTGGCCGGCTAATCGAGTCGGCATGAACAGGGATTCGCAAAGTCGCTCAGCATACCAACCTTCGTGCACCCACTCTCACTGACGCCTTCCCCCACATCCCACCTGGAGACAAAGGGCCCACCCGTCGGCCTCACGCTGCGCGTTTAATCGGTGTGGCGGAGGGGCCAGATTCGCACTGCGTTCCTCCCATTGGCTGATTTTGTTCATTTACCGAAGTAGGTTTTTAGCGGATGCACCGTGTGCCCCTCTGGGATGGTGATCTTCGTACGTGGTTCCTTCCCTCCTCTCTCGCTGACGGTGGGTCCCTTCCGTTCCGTGGTCCACATGTCGGTTGCCCTGTACGTTTGCGTCGCCGAAGTTTCCCTCTGCATGTGTAGTTGCTGCGTATTTTCTACAGTACGTCGGTGCACGTTCGGTATTTCGCACGATCGTCGGGTACAATGCACTGTTCGGCTGCCAGAGGAACCTTCGTGCCACCTTCACTGTGACTTAGCTGGCGTCTCGCCATTGGTACGTTTAGTCGGAACCGACCTATTTGGGTTGCCGCGTAGACTGTGCTGGGGGGAGGGGGTATATACGTTGCGTTCTGGATCGGATGGTCACTGCGGCTCTCATTTTCCCCTTTTTTCTTCGTTGCTGGTCTTGCTCATCCGTGCTCTTCTCGAGCTTTCCCGTGTTTCCATGGAATCTGTTTGTTGTTCATCCGGCCACGGTTGGTCCTGTTCAGATCAGGTTGGGCTTTCTTGCCGTGTTTCACTCTCAGTTTTGGGTCGTTCTTTGTTCATGTCATTAACCGTTTGCTGGATCCGTGTGATTCTTTTGTTTGTTGCTTTTGCGGTTTGTTCTTTCTTTCCTGGGTTTCTAACATTTCTTCCCTGTTAGTTTCTTTGTTTTGTCGCAGGTCGCCGGTTAACTGGTTTGCCGGTCGTCGGGTTAAGGTCCGATCTGATTTCATTGTGACTACTATTCATATGGTCGATTTGTCTATTGTTTGTTTGTTGCTTGCCATCGTGGTTTTTTGGAAATTGTTGGTATGGTTTATTTTCTCTTGCTGCTTGATTGCTTGGGTTTTTTTTGTCATGTTGTTTGTGCTGTTTCTTGCTTATGCAGTTTGTTCATCTTTGTTTACTTGCATCCTCACGTCTCTTTTCTGTTCGTTGTTTTGTGTTTCGCAGGTCATCGGTTTTGTGCTTCGGGTTGCGTTACATGGCGTGCCGGTGTTGGCTCCTCTTACTCGGCGCCTGTTGTTGTTTACATATGAATCAACCGTGTTGTTCATGTGCCCATCCTAATTATATGTCTTGGTCATTGGTTTCCCGGTTTGTGTTTTCATATTTCCATGTCTGTTTATTCATTGTTTGCACACGTTTTTTTTTGCGTATCGGTATCTTGCTATTTACGTTTTATATCCTTGCTGTTTTGTTTCTTTCGTGTTTTTCGTTGTTTTGTGACCTCTTTTGCCTTTTTTGCTTGCAGGTCATTTTCTTACTCGGGGATATCTCAGACGTAGGTGTTTTTTTGGTTCATTTTTGGCTTCGGGTTCGTGTCATTTATGAGTTATCTTTGTTGGTCGGTGCTGCCGGCTCCCCGTTGGACATGGTCGGTTTACTGGTGTATTGATCTTTCAGGTTAAGGTCAGTTCCATTGAGATATGTTTGTGCTTTCTTGCTCGCTGTTTGGTATCTTTCGTGGTTTTTAGTGTTTCTTTTTTGCCTCGGGTTCCAGTCATATCTGACTTATTCTGGTTGGTGGCCGTTGCCGGCTCTCCATTAGAGCTGGTCGGCTTACTGATTTTTATTTTTTTGTCATCTTTATCTTTTTGTATGCGTGATTCTCTATTGGTTGATTTGTCTGTTGTTTGTTTGTTGCTTGCCATCGTGTGTTTTGTTTGGATATTGTCTTACTCGGGAATATCTCAGACGTAGGTGTTTTTTTGGGTTTATTTTTTGCTTCGGGTTCGTGTCATTTATGGGTTATGTTGGTTGGTGGGCTGTGCCGGCTCCCCATCGGACATGGTCGGCTTACTGGTGTATTGTTCTTTCGGGTTAAGGTCAGTTCCGTTGAGATATGTTTGTGTTGGTTCAAAAAAAAGATATGTTTGTGCTTTCTTACTGTGTTTATATGTTTGTTCTTCCTTTTTTGTTTACAGTTTTGCTGTTTGTTTTTTTTCGTGTTTTTCATATTTGTTTTCTAACCTCCTTTAACTTTTTTTCTTTCAGGTCTTGTCTTACTCTGGAATATCTTGGACGTGCGTAGTTTTTTTTTTCCTTTTTGGCTTCGTGTTTCTATCATTCCTGAGCTATCTTGGTTGGTGGTCGCTGCCGGCTCCCCGTTGGACCTGGTCAGCTGTTTTTCTTCCGGTTAAGGTCGGTTCCGTCAAGATTTGTTTGTGCTTTCTTGCTGTTTTATTTGTTTGATTTTACTTCTTTGTTTACATTTGATTTTCTCGCTGTTTGGTATATTCCGTGGTTTATAGTGTTTCCTTTTTGGCTCGGGTTCCTGTCGTATCTGAGCTATTCTGGTTGGTGGCCCCTGGCGGCTCCCCATTGGAGCTGGTCGGCTACTGATTTCTATTTTCTTGTCGTCTTTATCTGGTTGTATGCCTGATTCTCTAATGGATGAGACATGTGTAGTCATACTGTAGTGTTGGAGTTTATTTGCCATGACACGAAAGCCCGACGGGAAGGCTGTGGTAACGTTGAGTTGGAAACATGGAGTCGGTAACGCGGAGTCGGCAGTGTGGGTCCGGTTGCGTTGAACGTTCAGCTATGAACCGTATTATATTACTGACAGGAAACCGCATGGCAGCGGATGGGTTTAGACTACCTCCATTTGTCGTCCTCACCAACTTATCCTCTCCCCTAACTGCAAACCCTTTTATTGGATATTTTTTATGGAAGAGGTAGCGGGAATGTGTAGTCGCTAACTTGGTGTCTTACATATACTATCATGTCAGTTTTTTATTCCACTGAGTTGCCAGCGGAACGTGCCGATAGAGTGAGATGTGTAGTAAGGAAGAGAGGTCAGTCCTGGCGACTCCAGGCAGTCGGCTGCATTGACGTGCAGTAAGCCGGGATGGCAGCAGCACAAGTAGTTAGTGTTTTTGCCGAGTAGGGATCTCCATGCTGTCAACTCCAGGATGCCGACTCCACGCCGCCGAATCCGCCGACTCCACGCGGCCAACTCCACACGGCCGACTCCACGGGATATGTTAGTCGACAAAACTGACCTTCTCCGTCTCACTGCTCGGCGATCCCGCCGACTTCCTTTTTTTTCTAGATGATAGATTTTCAATGGAATGTAGTACAGTGGTTCTGATGGAAAATATTCCCGTGAGAATCAATCCTATATTAAATCTGGGGTCACGAAGGTTTGTACGCTTATCGATTTGTTGAGTCGTTGCTCCAGGGATCTGGCATGATCGTGCTATAAACCAAGTTGGGGAAAGGCTAATTAAAAAACATGAGACATCGTTGTATCTGTATTAGAATTTCCTGAAGCTTAATGGATGCCACAAAGATTAAATGAGAGATTATCAGGGTTATTGACTCCACCCGATCCGGCCGACTGATCCAGCCTATGCGGCCGACTCCAGCCGATCCGGTCGACTAATCTACCTGATGCGGCCGACTCCACCCGATCCGGCCGACTAATCTACCCGATGCGGCCGACTCCACCCGATCCGATCAAAAACCACCGCGCATGAGATATTCCCGAGATAATATCAGAAAGATTACAATGTTCTTAAAATATTACAAAGTTTAGACCGATATTAAACATCCCAGCTCCTCAAGTTCAATGCTTCTGCAAAGGGATCAGTCACCGAAAAGTCATGTATGAGGTGAACATAACTCATTAGGTTAGTACATATATATTTAAAGTGAAATTCAGCTTCCGCAGAGGCTTTCTTCCTTAGATGTAGTTTCCTGCGCTGACTAATAAGCCATTCATCACCTTGGTCTTCATCGATGCTAAACCTCATTAGCTTCAGCTTACTTGCGTTCAGAACGAAGAACTTGGCGAACTTAACCTCGGCCGGGGTGCCTCGGTAGTCGTTCACAGTAACTTCTGTGAGGTGGCGATCAAGGGATTCGATGGGATCATTCGTGTCATATTGTAGCTTATTTTTCGCTGTCCGCCCTCTCCATATCTGTGAAACAAGAGAACAAGTCAAGTATAGTGCTTACATAAAAAAAATCGTAGGAATACATAAAATTTAGTAGAATGCCAGGTCCAACTGAATCCTAATTCAGAGGGTAGAGAGGAAAGTAGTGTTTGAATGGTAGCAAAAACAGATGAACTCTCTGTCCTTGAGCCGAAACATGGGCGTGAGATGGTTGATAGACAATGCCGTTAGTAACGCCTGATCCTTATCACTCATGGGTTCGTTAGTCACGGCCTATTCAGATTTTTCTTTGTAGGATTGTTTCCCATATGAACTTTGTACTATATTTTTTCCGTTAAATAAACATGGTTTTATTATATCGCCTCATAGGGTAGTGATGAATGGCTTAGAGTGTCCATAGGGTTCGACCGGATAGGGTAGCTCAATTGTATACAATCCATATTCATTTAGTTTTCCTACCCTATGAATTAAAATATGCTTATGGTATTCCTCTGAATAAAAAAAGAGAGTTCACCTCGATGTATAGCTTCTCTGTGCACGGGAAGCAACTAAGGAAGCCAACGGATGCATCCAGATTGGGGCCGATACAGAGTGCCAAGATCTTTACTGTGCGCAGAGTCGAAGTCAAGCTATTGGGAATCATTTTCTGCACCACGCCGAGTATGCATCAGTAATGTTAGCGAAAATGTGAGTGCCAAGTTGGGAGAGCATCAAGAACGTCGAGCATATGTTGAGAGGAGTGTTTTACCTGAAATGTTATGGATCCAATAACAAGTTCGGAGTTGTATTGACTCGAGTAGCAGCCCAGCAATGTCAATTTTGGTGCGTTAATGACCCTGGTTGATGTCCGACCGTCTGAACTAAACACACTCAATCTCTCAAATAAAGGTGCTTCCTTGATGATCAGGTCGGTAAGTTGGAAACCTGCTCTGGTGTCACTCCAGCAGGACAGACTAAACATTCGGAGAGTCGCCGAGACGATATGGAGGTAATCGTCTAATCCGTGGAGCCCATCAATCTATAGGCTCTCCAGCGCAGTACAGCCGCCGAGCAGGCGCTCGATGGAATTGCTCGAGGAGCCGACGCCATAGAGGACGAGATGCTTCAGGAGGGGAAGAAGAAGCGCAGGCTCAGCCTCAATAGGTGGAATGTGGCATTGAGCAAACCTGGCGCGGTGCAGGGTGGGCAATAGGCGGAGCACTCAAGCTGGCAAATCGAATACCGGTGGTCCACTTTCGAAGAAGAGCTCCATGAGTTGATTTAGGGCGGAGGATTTGAACCATTCGTCGATCTTGGCACCGACGTCATGGTAGTGTGAATTCCCCATCATGCACGGCGAGGATCTGGAAGACGGCGGTGAGGCGTTCGTGATTCAGGCGGCAGATACGATCGTCGACGGTGAGGTCGAGGGGGACGGACCGCCAGAGGGGACGCCACCGCTTGGAGAGGACGGTGGTTCGCACGCCAGATTTGGTGGGCATGAGGGAGATGATGATGCACAACATCTCGTCGGGGAGGAGGTTGAAGAAGTCGTGGCCTGCCTCGACCCGCATGCGCTTGTTCGCCGCCTCATCCTCCATCTCAGCCGGCGGCGTGACAGGGAACCAGCTTGGCAGTGGGAATTTTTTGGCGTGGTCCAGCCGGTTTTTTTGGGCATGCATCAGTGGAGTTTTTTGGTCGTTGGAGCGGATGATGATGAAGTGATCGAGGCTCGTCCGGGGTTCTCGCGCCTCGTCCTCCATTGCAGCCGGCGGCGAGAAAGGAAAAACCCGGAGCTTCCTCGGCGGTAGGGTTTTTTGGGCGTGGGTCACGTGTTTGGAGCGGATAGGCGAGAGAGGCGGTGGCACTGGCTGGGCATGCAGGGTGGAGCAAGCAAGTACGGTGGAAATAGCTAGGCCTCTTGTGGGTACGGAGATTTAAGGTGAAGCATAACCGTGTTAGTGGAGTGCTTAGGTGCCTCCACGCCTTTCTTATTGGTTTAAATTTTTTTTTTTACTTTCCCCGCTAATTAATTATGTGTTGATACTAATCTGTTGATTAATTTGGTTACTCTGAAGTTGAAGGTTTAATCATGGGAAGAGGTCCGTTTTCTAAGAATTACTTGCTGTCTTAAAATTTTACGTACTGGCTTCTACATCTCGACTTAATCTTATAGACCTTTCTTTAGCCGGCTTGAGTTACCTTTGGGAATAGTGGTTTTACCAGGTGTATCTTTCAGCCTAGCATATTCCTCGATAATATTTGCATTTCCATGATTACAAGGAGTAGGGGAATTAGGCACGTCAAGTTTAGATAGTTGAGTTTGAAGTTGATCATGAGTCTTGATAAGGATAGAGCGTTCACTCTCCAAAACCTTGTGAGCTTTGTCAGGTGAAATTGAAGCTAAAATGTGGTAAGTCGATTATCTAGCGACGGTCTATTTGTTGCGTAATGGTCTTCTTTTTTTATATTCCTTCCGCCTGGCGTTCACTGTTTGATCTCGCCGGCTCTCTCAAGTAAAATGTTGTAAGTTTTAAATCTTCCTTATTTTATTTGTTTGGTATAAGTTACCTGGAATGTTTTCTTTGAGCTGGCTTCACATGTATGGAGCAACAAGAGCTAAGGAGCGTCAAGGTAAAAACCAAGACATAAACTCACCAACCAAAACACTCTAATGACGAGAAGACGCGTCATTGGAGGGAGTAAGTAACACGTCTTCACGTTCTGCATTGAATGCAGCGTTGGAAAGACTACTGGACGGAGTCACCGATAAAACAGGCCTACACCGGATAGGCAGAAGGCAAGACTGCCGCCTGTATTGTTCCTCTGGTTATTATTAATTATTAAATAGTGTGTTTGACCAGACGGGCGTCATCTCGAGACTGTCCATAGAAGTCGTGCAAATTTCAATTACAGATTCGTTGTATTCTGGGCTGCACAAAAAAGACAAACCGGTAGATCTGGGTACCCGTGATTTAGATCGGCTTCAAAATATCCACTCTCGCAGGTTCCTTCCTTACGAAGATACACGCGCCCAGTTTGTTCCACGCATGTCTTGGAGCCGGCTACGATGGCTTTGGTTAATGTGATATCGAGTTGGCATGACCAACATAGTGTTAGTGCAGATGAGGTCATCGGACGATCTTTTGCCTCAGCGTTTTGTGATCGGTTTCCTGCGCATTTCTGATTCGGTGGGTGCATACAAAGGTTTTATGTTTAGTGTTGTGCTTCTTTAAGCCGGCACGCTGGTAGAGGGCATCATCGTTGTCACCTACTGCTGAAGCCAGACGAATATTGACCCCGGTTTTCCACTCGCTTGTCAAGGTTATATTTATTTTTATCTGTATAAAAGTGGACTACAACAATGTTTTGTGGGTTCTTTTGATCCATGGGGTGGGGGTGAGTAGGTCTTTTCTTTCGATCCGTGGGGCTGATGTGAGGAAGATGAAGCCGGAGAGGATAGGGGTGGAAATGGCTGTTACTATTGAGCCGTCTGCCTTAACGTGTGTAGAAGCGTTTGTATGTATAGCAATAAATTGGAGGCCGCGGTGTCGGGATGATGTTCGTTCCTTCCCGAGGCGGGGCTGCGAGGGTCTGCGTATAATCTTATCTATCAGTCAGGTGAGTGGATCTTTCAGGCATGCGATTGGAACAACGGTTTAAAGACAGAGGTAAATAATTCATTTCATTGTAGGAGGTGTCATCACGAGTAACGTTGGTACTTGCATGCCAAATAGTAATTGCACGAACCTGTTTTGTGTGTATTATTTGTGTAATTTGGTCATAGTCGTACACATGGATATAATTATATCTACCCGTTGATTATTAGCATTGCGTATGGCGTGTCGTCAAAACAGGGCTCGGGGGTCGTGCGCCAAGGCGCACCCCAAAATCTAGTTATAATTAATGTGTCTATCTCAACATGCAAGCTATACACATCACTTACACTTGTAGCCAATCAGTTATCCACATCATCCTACTAATAAAAATTCCTTATTGTTTATTTCTACATGCATGTATGACATCATATTTTCCTTTAGCTAAAAAAATTGTTCACGTTATCTTATATTTGTCTTTCGAATGATAAAATTACACCATCCCGCTATCTCATTACAAAATTAAATAATATGCAAGTGAAATACCGGAATTAATTTATCCAATCAAGTGATTTTTTTTGCCAAATATCTTCAATGATGAAAATCGTGTAACTCATACTCGAGATTATACGCTCTTCTATATGTAACCGCTCAAAAGGTTTAGAAACATTATGTGGTAACGTGCATGGCATCTTAATGCAAGCTATCCATGTCATTTGTTTGTTGTTCAGCCCGTTGATTTCACCTTTGTACATTAATAAGGTACACCTCTAATTTATAACGACTTTTAAATAATAAAATGCACATATATTTCATGTCTATTAAATTTAGCCTCTCGACTACTCTGACCAACTGAATCTTTCATATTCTTATAGTTAATTTCAGGTTTCACGCATTCTATTAGATTTCTTAAGAGATACCCACAACATCGCGCGAGGTATTGTTCTAGTTTCTAATATAGGCAAAGCCGCTCACAGACCGATGAAAGGGGTAATTTTTTAAGCATGTACATATAGATCGAGCAGCTGAATGACAATATCATGGAAAGACAAGATTTGTGTAGATGCCAGGTTTACTGATTTAGACTATTTGATCATTTACATTGGTAGCTTTAGGAGTCATGTTTGCTACACAAGCACATCACTACGAGTCTACGAGTTCTCGATGGCGCACACTAATGCTAGCAAATATGCACCTATGTGCTGATCTAACAAGCCATATGCATACCTATCTCCGAATAATGCAATGAGCATAAGGTTTTGCACAGATCTTAGAAGTCAGTGGACGCCACACGTATGTGTGGAATTTGTTTATTATAGCAACATGGTATGGTATCAAGAGCGATCAGATCGAGATCCGCACCCATTGAGTAAGTTGCAATTTAAAAAGTTGTTAATTAAGAGTCACTGCTGGACATGTTAATATACTCTATCATATCATATACTCTGCCGTCTGCTCTAGCTAACATGACACCGCCACCACGTGGTTCTATTATCAAGAGATTCAGAGTCGCATCGTCTAGAAGTTGCTTATTTTGTACTCCCTCAGTTTTTTAATATAAAATGTTTTAGCATTTGTCCACATTCACATATATCTAGATGTATATAGACATGTTTTAGTATATATGTGCACTCATATTAACATGCATATAGACAACATGTTGAATAGCTAAAACTTCTTATATTTATGCACGGAGGGAGTATTACGTGCAAGTATTGCAGATAGGAAGGCACATCTTGTGCATTGACTTCGTGAATGTAGTACCATCACACAGTACGCAGCGGAGAAGCGAGCGTCATGTCTCAGGTGAGAATTACGGACATGAGCTATGTCTATGTGCCGGCAAACACCTTGCCGCCACAGGAGCCGATCAAGCTCAGCGCCATGGATGCACCTTGGGTCGTCTATCCATTGCTGCAGCATGTCCTGCTCTACGAGGACGTCCAAATGCCGCCCTTCGAGGCCGTTCTGGAGTCCCTCCGGTCCGCCCTCGCCGTGACCCTCGGCAGTTTTGCGCCGCTAGCGGGCAAGCTCGTCCACCTCAAGGACACCGGGGACGTCGCCATCAGCTGCTCCGCATCAGATGGCGTCAAGTTCGTCGTCGCAGAGTCCGACGCCGACATCCGTCGCCTCGCCGGCGACGAGGAGCACGACCTGCCCGTGCTCGAGCAGCTCGCGGCGGACGTGGACATGAGCGCGTTGCCCACAGCCGTGCTTGCTGTTCAGGCCACGCGATTCGAGGGCGGCCTGGCGGTCGGACTGACGGCGCACCACGCCGTCGCCGACGGGCGGTCGTTGTGGACGTTCGTGGAGGCATGGGCTGCCGCTTGCCGCGGTGAGACGTCGGCGGTGACACCTTCCTTCGACCGCTCGCTCGTCAAGCTCCCTGATGCCGAAGAGCGGGCCAGGACCGTTCTTCGGGAGTTGGCGCCGAATCTGCCTCTGGTACGTTCCCATGACTCATACCAATAGTGACAACTCCCCTACACTTGACCCTCTCCCGTTGCGACGTACAGGCGACATCGCCGCCGCCGTCCCTAGAAGACCGCCCACGGTTCACCCGCCGCACATTCACCTTGGACACGCAGCACATCCAACGCTTGAAACAACACATCGTTCATCTCAGCGAAGCCCACGGCGCACCTCTGGCACGCCCTCCATCCACCTTCGTCGCCGTCACCGCGCTCGCCTGGACGTGCTTCGCTCGGTGCAAGCCGTTCGCCATGGACGACGACGTGCTCCTCATGTTCCTCGCCGATGTCCGCGGCCGGCTCGATCCCCCCGTCGACTCAGGATACATCGGCGTGTGCGTCACCAGGTGCCTCGCGATGCTCCCCGCATCGGAACTCCGCGGAGCGCGTGCCCTGCTGGCCGCGGCATCGGCGCTCCAAGACGAGGTCCGTCGGATGAGCGGGGACCCTACGAACAGGCGGAGTTACCTGTCGGCGGTGATCAACTCCTCATTGGTCCGGTTGATGAACGTCTCGGGCTCGTCGGGCTTCAGGGCCTACGAGGTCGCCGACTTTGGGTGGGGAAAGCCGAGGCGGACGGAGAATATCAGGATGAACCGCGACGGCCAGATCGCGCTGATGGGTTCCCAAGACGGCCATGGGGTGCAGGTGTCCGTGTCCCTGCTCCAACGGGGGCAGATGGACGACTTCAAGTCTCATTTCCTCGAGCTACTCGGGTCAAATTAGTACTCCCTCCGATCCATATTAATGGTCTCAACATTGTCTAGATACGGATGCATCTAGTCTAAACACTTAACTAGATACATCCGTATCTAGATAAAGTTGAGTCCATTAATATGGATCGGAAGTTGTACTCGGATTGTTCTCCTAAAATTATAGCAAAAGGCATGCAATTTTATTATTAATCGTTTTGCTGTGTTTCCACGCGACTGGACTTTTTTGGCTTATTAATTCCCTAGTACTCCCCTTGGATGGCTTTTCTTTCGAGGGGAGCTTTGGGGTTGGCTGAACGTGTTTGAATCTAACCATTTCCTGGACCTTTTCGGTCTTGCTTGATTCGAAGGAAAAGTGGAGGACCAGTGTAGAAATAAGAAATTTTCCTACAGGGACACTATTCATCCGTTTGGTTAAAAGGAATTGAGTAAAGGAAAAACACAGTAAATTTTCGTTTAATGTGGGTTTCAAAGGAAAAACACGTGAATTTTACATTCCATCTGGAGCTCTTTTTCAAAATCCTATGCACGAAGAACAAGACCAAGGTCTGTCTTGTCATAATAAAATTCTAATTAAACCTTCTCAAATTGTTTGACTATGTTTATTAGTAATCTTATATTTTCCTACTCGTGTTAACCAAACAACCAAATTAACAAAATTCCTATGTTTTTTAATCCTTTGTTTTGCACTTTTATTCCTATCCTTTTACTTCGTTTTTCCTATTCCTGCGTTTTTCGAATCCTACAAACCAAACATGGCTTTCTTTCGCCTGGAACTCGGACGTGGGCTCAATTAGTTTGAGTGTCATATGTGATGGCGGATATAGGACGGTGCGGATAGTCTCAAACCTCCCCAAAATTTGGCGGAGAAATGGGGTGACAGGACAAATTTTAGACAATTTCTTTAATATGACGTTGTTGCCTTGTTGGCACGTGAATTTTGTCCAGATCCCCAAACGGACAAATGTGGTAGGTTTAGGGTACGTCCACATCTCCAAGGGACCTTAAAAAGTGCCCGAATTTCACCAAATTATTTCCGTTTGGGATGTCCGGATCACTGTGTACCGATTTACATGACAAGCTAGCAAAATGCTTTTTACCTGAAGAGACAACAAAACATCGTAGCGCGGCTACGAGTGAACTAGTGGCGAAACGAAGCCACACTGGAAACTCTTGGAGAGCAACGGCAGACGGAATCTGAATCCTGAACCTGGCACTGTCTTTGGTTTTCTGTATCTGTAAGCACAAAATATCACCTCCCTGATTGCTGTGATTTGTGATCGAGCACTATAATAGATACACACCCCTATTTAGACCATCCAATTTTCTGTTTAGATTCGTGCATAAGCTTCTCTCTGTCGTTTTTGCTGAAACTTTGCAGGTCTCGATTGCCTCGTTTTTAATGGGTGTCCCGTACAAATTGAAGTTGAAAGCACCAAGCCACCAACCACAGCGAAATAGGAAGCCGTTAACTAGTGCGTTGCCGTGCCCAGATGAATTAAAGGAGTTCCCCGGAACGTATCTCGATCTGGACACTGCTTGCTCTGGCAGTCAGGCGCCATGTCTCCGGTGAGAATTATCGACACGAGCTATGTCTCTGTGCCGGCGACCACCACGGCGCCACCGCAACCGATGAAGCTCACGTCCATGGAGGTAACATGTGTCGTCTTCCCAGTGCTTCAACACGTCCTGCTCTTCGAGGGTGCCGAAACTCCGCCCTTCCACGCCGTTCTCGACTCCCTCCGGTCCTCCCTCGCCAGCCTCGTACCCCTCGCGGGCCAGCTCGTCCACCTCAAGGACACCGGGGACGTTGCCATCAGCTGCTCCGCCTCCGACGGCGTCAAGTTCGTCGTGGCGGAGTCTGACGACGACGTCCGCCGCCTCGCCCGGGATGAGGAGCACGACCTGCCCGTGCTCGAGCAGCTTGTGCCTGAGGTAGACATGAGCGTGCTACCGACCGCCGTGCTCGCTGTGCAGGCCACGCGTTTCGAGGGCGGCGTGGCGGTCGGGCTGACCGTGCACCACTCCGTCGCTGACGGGCGGTCGCTATGGGCGTTCGTCGAGGCCTGGGCGGCTGCTTGCCGCGGGCACACGCCGGCCACTAAACCGACTTTCGACCGCTCGCTCATCAAGCTGCCCGGTGGTGAAGAGCGGGCCAGGACCATCCTCCGGGAGTGGGCGCCGAATTTGCCTATGGTAATGCTCTGATGTTCAGCCTCTGTTTCTAACAAACCGAACGCGCTTGACCCTCGACTGTTCCCAAGCCCAGGTGTCGCCGCCGGCATCCCTCGTAGAAGAACGAACGCGGTTTACCCGCCGGACGTTCACCTTGGACGCGCGGGACATCGAACGCCTCAAGCAGCACGTCGTGCGTCTCGGCGAAGTCGACGGCGTGCCCCTGCCTCGCCCGCCGTCCACCTTCACCGTCGTCGTCGCCCTAGCATGGACATGCTTCGTGCGGTGCAAGCCGTTCACCCAGGACGACGAGGTGGCGCTCTTCTTCTTCGCGGATGCCCGCGGCCGCCTCAACCTTCCCGTCGACGCGGTATACATCGGCTCGTGCCTCACCCAGTGTCTCGTGAAACTCCCGGCACGGGAGCTCCGCTGCGAGCGCGCCTTAGCGGCCGCGGCCTCGGCAGTCCAGGACGAGGTCCGCAGGATGAGGGAGATCCCTGTCGCTAGGTGGGATTTTATGACGCCATTGTGCAGGGCTATATGGATCGGCTGATGAACGTGTCGGGATCGCCGCGCTTCAGGGCGTACGAGGTCGCCGATTTCGGGTGGGGAAAGCCGAGGCGGACGGAGCCGATCAGGTTGAACCACGACGGTCAGGTCGCACTGATGGGTGCCGAAGACGGCCATGGCGTGCAGGTTTCAGTGTCGCTGCTCCAGCCGGCCCAAATGGACGAGTTCAAGTCTCAGCTCCTCAGCCTACTCGGTTAATTAATCAATCCAGAATCCGGAATTGATTTAAAGAGCCATCGTTTCCAGTTTGTTTGTAAAGAGTGTGTTACCCTTTTGACTCCTATCACGAACACCATCATGCCTAACTTTTTCTTTGAAAATTATATTGAGCCAACGTTTGAAAATTATATTGCCTAACCATCATGCCAACGGTGGATGGCAACAACAATCAAACCACGTTGCATTTCCTAGGGTCACACACTACTAAGTATATTTTGAAGTGTCATCACGTCATCGGACCTTGGACCGTAGCCCTTCCCCGTCTACAGTAACCGAAGGGCGACTTTCTGAGCGCTAGAAGGAGATCCACCTCGCCGTCGCCGAATCGGCGGTTGCCTTGCACTCCGGCGGCCGCTCCGGCGGCGGGAGGACGGGGGAACCCCGATTCGCGACGTGTACATAGTGTAGGGTTCCTTTCTTATCCAGCCGGCGGCGCGGAGGAGGAGATGGCGCGGTCGGTGTTGCTTTTGTAGGTGGAGGACTCCCTCTTCGGCGGCGGCGCTCCGTGGAGCTCTGCAGCTGATCTTCCGCCGCTTCCACGCTCGCAGCTTTGCGGATCTGCCGTGTGTGGTTTCCCCCTTCGCCGGATGCCGCGGGACGGCGGATCTGGCGTCGACGACAACTTGCAGGTGGCTGAGGAAGTTCGGTTCGGCGACGACGGCGTCCGCTGGTGTAGGTCCTCTGTGGCCGGCGATTGGCGACTTCCCGTCCGCTCGGGGGAGCTCTCGTTCCAAGGCAAGGAGAGCAGGAGCGGCGGCGCGTCACCGACGGCGCCATGGACGACGACGTGGTCGGGTTACAGTGGAGGCTTGGACTGTATTTTTGTTCTTTGTAGGGTCCTCTCTGTAATTTGCTGAATTTCTTTTCAGCCCCTTGTACTCGCAAAAAAAAAGTATATTTTGAAGTAACAGAAATTCCAAGCTAAATAAGTGCCAATATTCCTTGAGAACAGATATATTGCTAATTTGCTATATTCTATCTACCGAACCTACTATCCTAATTAATGATCATTATTTAATAAAAAAAGCTAAAAAATGTTAATCACTTCAAGACAGGACACACAAAAATTGGCACTTGACAAGTTTGGAAAATACAATATCATTAGAATCTGCACAATGTTACCGTTCTTTTTTGGAACACATTTTCTAATAAACAACTAGCACTTTTTGTGATTTCATAGTCAGTGACATGTGGGACCCGAGGGTATCTAGAACCTTCGGAATCACTCAGTTGTATTCTTTAGCTTCAAGAAACGAGACACACCGAGATGGCCGCGCGCACCTTCCCCCCGCGCCCTTGCCTTTAGTCTCTCGCACATCTATATCTAGGCGTAGTCACGTCAACCTCCCTCTCCCATTCTCACCCCCGCACAACTGACTTGAGCCCCGCCACAACCAAAGCTCGCAATGGCGCCGTCTCTCGTCCCCGGCTCCGGACACGCTGCGGACGTCGGCGTGCTGTTGGTGCAGGGCAGCGACGAGCCCCAGACTCCCTGCTTCTCCTTCCCCCTGCCGCTGTCTCGCACGATGCAATGAGGGGCAACGAGGGGCTTATATTTTTTATACCAAATTTTTCTACCTTGAACTCATTTGTAGCATAGTATGATCTCATCGAGTAATATTTTTCTTTTCTTTTAAGTACTCCTTTGATTCACAAATACAAAATGTTTTAACTTCTTACAAAACACATGTATCTACACGCGTTTTATTGTTTAGAGTCACTAATTTTGTTCGTATATAGTTCACATTAAAATATTTAAAACATCTTATAGTTGTGAACGAAGGGATTATTTGACATAGTTAAGTGATGTTTGTAAATCGATAAAAGAAAATATTACACTTATATTGAGCTGTATCAAAAAACTGGTTTCGTAACATTATTTACTTCTTACTTATTATTTACAATTGCATAAAACTATATATTATAATACATATTTATGTTAGAGAGCTCTAAATAATTTGACCTAAAAATATATCACCACCGTTTTTTTAATTTATGAGTAGTTAAGCAACGAGGGCTCATATTTTTTATACCAATTTTTTCTACCTTGAACACATTTGTAGCATAGTATGATCTCATCGAGTAATATTTTTCTTTTCTGTTAGGTACTCCTTTGATTCACGAATACAAAATGTTTTAACTTCTTACAAAACACATGTATCTACACGCGTTTTATTGTTTAGAGTCACTAATTTGGGTTCGTATATAGTTCACATTAAAATATTTAAAACATCTTATAGTTGTGAACGAAGGGATTATTTGACATATTTAAGTGATGTTTGTAAATCGATAAAATAAAATAGTACACTTATATTGAGCTGTATCAAAAAACTGGTTTCGTAACATTATTTACTTCTTACTTATTATTTACAATTGCATAAAACTATATATTATGATACATATTTATGTTAGAGAGCTCTAAATAATTTGACCCAAAAATATCTCATCACTGTTTTTTAATTTATGAGTAGTTAAGCATATATATAACCGTATAAACTTCTCGTAGTGTAGGGTGTTTGTACCCATGGTGATAAAAAATAGGTTTTACTCGTATTTCTCATTAAGCCAAAAAATCCTTCTTTGGAGGGACATTCTTATCGCTCGAGAGAATCTGGGATGATGTAGCAAAGTACTGCCTGTAATACTAATGGGGCAGAAGCTTCGTGGTTGTGGTCGGAGTGGCGCAGCCCAACGATGTGTGTTCGATCATCGTCAGACGACTTCCCTTGTATTCTCACGAAGAGCGATTTCCTTTATAAAATAAAAATATGCACCAGGGCTAGGCCTGACTGGTCTCATTATCTTTTAATACTAGAACGCATTATTTTGGGTTAAGAGCATCTCCACCGGGGCCTCCAAATTCGTGTCCGGCACCCCCAATCGAGGCCTAATTGGGGGGTGTCGGACATGTGTCCGCCAATGTTTTCGACCGCGCCCACAGCGGCGCACCCCAAACGTCCCCCCCCCCCCAAAACGCGACATATGATCGAACACCTTGCGGGCGTTCAAATTGACTCCAAAAAAAACTGAAACGATTCAAATTTTATTCATATTTTTTATATATTACAAAGATTTTGAATGAAATTTGAAAACCCTAACCGCCGCCTAGCCTACTCCCTGTCCCACCACGATTCGTCGTCGTCGCTGTCGTCCTCGATCTTCACCACCGCCGCGGAGGAGGCAGCACGGCTGGAGGAGGCGCCGTCGTGGCCTGGCGCGCGGCTGGAGGAGGCGCCGTCGTGGCGCTGGTGGAGGGGCCGCCGGAGGAGGAGGAGGCTGTCATCGCCAGGGTCGCCATGAGGCCCGGCGAGTTGTGCTCGATTTCGACCACCGACTCGGAGAGCGCCGCCAGCAAGCCCGGGCTGTCGCCGTCGTGCTCGTTCCGCATCTCGGACGGCACGTCGTAGCCGTACGGGATTGTCTCCACCGGCATTGCCTCCGCCCTGGGGCGACGGAGGAAGAGGCGCCCGCGCGGGCGTGGTGGCGAACGCTGACAGCGTTCGCGGATGGTGATGCCGCCTCCACGACGCGGCGGTGAGCGACGCTCCTCGTTCACCACCTGGCGTGGCATTGGGCGCGGTGGAGGGAAGCGCGGCAACGGAGGAAGGAGCCGGAAGGGGATGTCGCTGCCCGTGGCAATGTGTCGGCGCGCGGCTTCGATCGCGGAGGCAACCGTGTGGCCGGTTGCCCGCCACCAGTCTTTGCGGCCGCCGGTGTTGTATCAGTCTCGAAGCGTTCCATCCAACGGTCCCAGTTGGCCTGGCCGTCGTCGTTCTCGGGGAGGCGCCGCTCTGCCGGCGTCATCCAGCTCCGCCGGCGAGCGATGAATCGTCTCATGTGCTCGGCCGTGTCGGGCAGCGGTGGCACGGCTAGCCCGCCGGCCGAGATGGCCCAGTGCTTGGGCAGGCGGCAGTCCGGAGGGGCGAGGAGCCCGTACCGGCGCTTCCTCACCGACGTTCACACGCCTGCCGTACGCCACTGCTAGGGTAGGAGAGATTGAGGGGTGAGGGGAGTGAGGACGCCGGCTTTTATCATGGCGATGGGCGGTGCGGCCGGCGTAAATGCGACGCGTGGGGAATCCGCAACGCCGGCCGCGTGGCCTAGGGAGACGTCGCGTCGACTGGCCGCCGTTTAATGGCATGCGTGCGTGCAGGCGCACCGACGTCCAGTCGCGTCGCGTTGGAAACCGCTGACGACCGCGCCATTAACGTGGCCAGAGCGGCCTCCTGCACGGCGCGATAAATGACGCCTGAACGCGGCGTCTCTATGACGGGCGGGCCACCCCTGTCAGGCGCATGTCCGCCCCCATGTCCGGCACTCCCGAGAGGGCCTCCAAATTTGAAGGCCCTCTCGGGGTGCAGGACACGATTTTGCTCGGGGCGAGGCATTAGGGGGTGCCGCTGGTGACGTTTTTGGCCGTCCGGACCCCCAATGGGCCTTTGGGGTCACTTGGAGGCCCCCGGTGGAGATGCTCTAATGCGAGGAGTACACGGGAGCAAATTAGTTCTTGCACTGGGTTTGTCGGAGATGCTAATAAAACTGGGCTGCCCTAGCAAATTGGGCCCCAAAATCCCAGTAAAGCCATTCTAATCTACTACTGAACCGAGCTCCCAGCCCTCTCACGCCCACACTAAGCCCACCAACCAAGTGAATCGATCACACACCCTCAGTCCCAGCACTCTCTGCCCTTTCGCCCTCCGGCGCCGTCGCCGCCACCTCCCCGCCTTTACCCCTCGTACTCTTCGGCCGAGGTAATCCAACGAGACCACAAGAGCGAATGAACCCTCCAGGAGCGGTCTCCAAATCTGCAACCATGGCACTGAACCAAGCCGCAGTGTCATCTTCTCTCCGGTGCTGCTCCGCCGGCGTCGCCGTCCCCCTATCCGCAAGGGTGCGCACCGCCGGTTTCCTCGGGCGCAGCAACCGTAACAACGGAATCGGCCTGAAGCTGTCCTGTGTCCCCCGGCCTACTGCATGGAGCTACGCCCACGACTCGGACTCAGATTCGGAAACCTGGACGCCTCTACCTGGATGTTGGTTTGGAGAGGCTCTGCTCGACGAAGACGCCGAGTTTTTCCCTCTCGCCGATCTCTTCCCAGTTGGACAGGGGAAGAAAGAACTGGGAGCTATATGGAACGCCCTTGTCGCTGGCCCCCTTGAGTCCGTCGTGCTAACACTTCGTGAGATCATGGCTGCGGGCAACCTGTTCCGCTGCCGCAGCTTCCACGTCGGCACCCTCTCAGGTAAAAGGAAAGGAAAATGTCGAATCAAGAATTGGTATTTAGCTTCAATCTTTCAGTTTAGAACCGCAATACTGCATATGGAAATTTCAGACACTGTGTAGTTAGTTGTGTATGAACTGATAATGCCAAAAGCCTGGCTTATTAGCATCAGCTCGTCTTTGTTGTTGTAGATGAGCCATGCGTGTATAATTGACACCGCACCATGTAGAATCATACTGGTCTTTTACCCATTCCTGTGTACCGTGCTAGACTGATCGTATTGTTTATACCTCAATCCTGCATCTTGGAATTGTAGGCTACCGTTTGGTAATGTAACATCAGTAGAGATGAGTTGAAGTATGTGTATGAACTGATAATGCCAAAAGCTTGCTTGCTAGCATCAGCCTGTATTTGTTGTCGTAGATGAGCCAGGTGTATTAAGTATTAACAACACCGCAGCTTGTAGTTGCTGATACGTATCAAACGTATCTATAATTTTTGATATTCCATGTTGATATTATGTCAATTGCTACATGTTTTATATACACTTCATAGCATTTTTATACATTTTCTGGGACTAACCTATTAACAAGATGCCACAGTGCCAGTTCCTGTTTTCTGCTGTTTTTCTATTCGGAAAAGCTGTTAAGGAAATATTCTCGGAACTGGACGAAAATCAACGGAGGCTAATATTTCACCGACACGTACACGGAGTCCAAAGAAGAGACGGAGAAGCGCCAGGAGGCAGCCACGCCAGGCCTGGGCGCGGCCCTGATGACGTGGATCACACGTTCGTTGGGAGACCCCAAGAGGAAGGTATTAAGCAGTGTAGCTGCAGTTTTTCACAGTATGAAACCAAGGTTTAATCGAACCAGTAGGAGCAAGAAATCATTTCTGAAGGTTGTCAGTGGCGCGCTGACGTGGAACCTGCACACAACACTATCAAACTAATTTGCCCCAACGAAACAGTGAGATTGTCAATCTCACCGGCTTGCTGAAAACAAAGGAATAAACGTATGGTGTGGAAAACTGTAGTAAATTGCAGAGAATGAAAAGGAACAATGATTGCAGTTGGTTGTATTATCAGTGTAAAAGAATGGACCGAGGTCCACAGTTCACTAGTGGTGTCTCTCCATAAAAGATAACTAACATGTTGGGTGAACAAATTACAACTGGGCAATTGACAAAATATTGAGCGCATGACAATGCATATATATAACATGATGATTACTATGATATTCATGTGGGCATTACGACAAAATACATAGACCGTTATCCAACAACGTCTATGACTAATAATCCACCTCCAGTTTGTCATACCGAGTTCCCCATTGGTATTAAGTTGCAAGCAACGGATAATCACATTAAGTAATGTGCGTAATGTAAACAAATGAATTAGACCTAACGGCGCACCCTTAATCTAAGCATCGGTTATTTTATCCCTATTGGCAACAGCACATCCACAATCTTAGAAGTTGTTGTCACTCTCCCAGATTACCGGAGGCATGAACCCACTATATAGCATAAATACTAACTCTTGGAGTTACAAGCATCTACTTGGCCAAATCATCTACTAGTAACGGAAAGCATGCAAGATCATAAATAACATATAAGATAGATTGATAATCAACTTGACATAGTATTCAATATTCATCGGATCCCAGCAAACACAACATGTAGCATTACAATAAGATGATGTTGATAATGATAGGCAGCTCACAAGATCTAAACATGATAACATAAAGTGGAGAGACAGCCATCTAGCTACTGCTATGGACCCGTAGTCCAAGGATGAACTACTCACGCATCACTCCGGAGGCAGGCATGGTGATGTAGAGCCCTCCGGTGATGATTCCCCGCTCCGGCAGGGTGCCGGGAAGAGCTTCTGAACCCTCCCGAGCTAGGGTTGACGGCGGCGGCGTCTCTGGAACTTTTCGTGGATAATGGCTCGAGTATCTAGGGTTTTCCCGTGAAGATGAATAAATAGGCGAAAGGGCGGCGGCTGGAGCGACCCGAGGGCCCACATCACGGCGCAGCCAGGGGGACCCGCGCCGCCATATGGTGTGGCCGCCTCCTCGGTCGCCTCCGTCTCTCCTTTGGACTCCGTGTACGTGTTGGAAAAATATGAGGTCCTGTCCAAGTTTCGTCCAATTCCGAGAATATTTCCAGAATAGCTTTTCTGAAATACAAAAATAGCAGAAAACAGGAACTGGCACTGTGGTATCTTGTTAATAGGTTAGTCCCAGAAAATGCATAAAAATGCTATGAAGTGTATATAAAACATGTAACAATTGGTATAATATCACAATGGAACATCAGAAATTATAGATACGTTTGAGACGTATCAGGCCCTACTGTCAACCACGCCGAGGGGTGGCGTGGGCCCCTCGGTCGCCCTCCGACGCCGCCCTTTCGTCTATATATTCCTCCAGTTCAGAAAACCCTAAAAACAAGAGCCATATTCCACGAAAAGTTCCGTAGCCACCGCCGTCGTCAACCCTAGTTCGGGAGGGTTCTGAAGCTCTTCCCGGCAGAGTGCTGGGAAGGGAGATTATCACCGGAGGGCTCTACATCGCCATGCCTGCCTCCAGAGTGATGCGTGAGTAGTTCATCCTTGGACTACGGGTCCATAGCAGTAGCTAGATGGTTGTCTCTCCACTTTATGCTATCATGTTTAGATCTTGTGAGCTGTCTATCATGATCAAGATCATCTTATTGTAATGCTACATGTTGTGTTTGTTGGGATCCGATGAATATTGATACTATGATCAAGTTGATTATCAATCTATGTTTATATGATGTTTTTGATTTTGCATGCTCTCTGTTATTAGTAGATACTTTGGCCAAGTATATGCTTTTAACTCTAAGAGGGAGTATTTATGCTAGATAGTGGGTTCATGCCTCTAGTAATCTGGGCGAGTGACAGCAACGTCTAAGGTTGTGGATGTGCTATTGCCACTAGGGATAAAACAACAATGCTATATCTACGGTCATTTGTGTTGTTTACATTATGCACTTTTCTTAATGCAATAATCTGTTGCTTGCAACTAAATACCAACGAGGGACACGGATGTTAACCTGGCGGTGGATTATTAGTCATAGATACAGTTGGATAACGGTCTATGTATTTTGTCATAATGCCCAATTAAATCTCATAGTAATTATCTTGTCATATATTGCATTGTCATGCGCTCACTATTTATCAATTGCCCAGTTGTAATTTGTTTACCCAGCATGTTAGTTATCTTTATGGAGAGACACCACTAGTGAACTGTTAACCCCGGTCCATTCTTTTACACTGATAAACCCACCAACTGCAATCATCTGTTCTCTGTTACTTTCTGCAATTAATACTGTTTTCCACACTATACGTTTAATCCTTTGTTTTCAGCAAGGCGGTGAGATTGAAAACCTTCCTGTTTCGTTGGGGCAAAATAGTTTGATTGTGTTGTGTGCAGGTTCCACGTCGGTGATCGAGAAACGGCGCCACTGACAACCTTCTGAAGTTCTCCTATTCCTCCTGGATTCGATAACCTTGGTTTTATACTAAGGGAAGATTTGCTGCTGCACTACATCATACCTTCCTCTTGGGGTCTCCCAACGAACGTGTGTTTTCACGTCATCAGTTGCTTATAGGTTTAGAGTTCATGATTGTAGTCAAAGTGTAATAGGTGATATTACATTTTGGCAGTGTGTGCTAGATATAGTCAAATTGTAAAAAATGTGATATTATTGTATACCAGTGTAATGATGGCATTTGTTCTATGTTATGAATTGAATAACGTTTTAGTGCATTGTGCAATCAGCCTTTCATGTATTATGGCATATAACCGAAATAAGAGAAAAGCTCAGTGCAAACGGGTAGATAGAAAACTACGTATCTGATGAAGGAAAATTATAGCAACGGAGGTCTGCGCGCAACCGTTGTCAAATGGAGACCTCATCGGAAACGGTTTTTTTGCCTCCGTTACCGATGAGGGCCTCCACATCAGCCACGGGGCGGGGACACGGACCCTTTTTCCGTTGCCGATGGGTTTTTTGGCCCGTTTTCCGATGAGTCGTTCTGTACTAGTGGATTTGTTCACATGGCGGCGGGGATGGTGGTCCGGCTATGGGTCGGCGGCATTCGCTATTGCGAGGTGCTAGCCGGCGCGTGGCTGCGAGGTGTGGTGGAGGGAGCGGCGGGCGGCGGCAGCGCTAGAACAGACGGCTTTGCGGTGCTCGAGACCGATCTACCTTGGGCCCTCCTGGGCCAGAGGTCGACCCGTTCGTTCCGATCGCCGGGAGTCGGTCGGTGGTGCGGGGACTGCTGGTTCGACAAGAATAATGTTGGTTGGCGATCTTAGGGTTCCGAAGGTTCCGGAAGACTCCATCGGCGATCTCGAACGGACTATTATGCCTAGAGACCGCTAGATCAGATGGATTCGGTCGCGCCGGACGGAATGGCGTGAAGCTCTGCTTCTGTTGCCATCATGGATAAATCCATGATGAAGTCAGAGGTGGAGAATATCATGAAAGCGAGATTGAAGGACTAGTAATGGTGATTCGAGCCTTTGGCGGTGATGAGGAACTTGCTTGGAGTTTCAGAATTCATAGCAACAATATGTAAGTGGGGGCGTCAGCACAGGTGAAGTTGGTGAAAATACAAGGTCTAACCTTAATTGGTTGTGCCTGACAATGACCTTGTTGAAGATATTGTTTTGGGAGCGGGGACTATCTACAGGTGAAAACCCAGATCTTTAATCGGGCAACGATGGCGTGTGTGCACTGTTTCCTTTCTTGAAGGCGTTGTTTTTGGAGAACCTGGACATCAGGTGTTGTCTTGGTGGTGTCTGTGCTGCTGCTGCAAGGGCTGTTACTATATAGCGGGACTTTTCTTTTTTAGTTTCTTCTTATTGTTTTTCGGCTGTGTGCATCCGTAATAGCTTATATATTGTGTTGTTGCAGAGGCTAGATGTAATTGATATCTCCGCGATATTAATATATGTATTTGGCAATACAGACGTCTGGCAACGTAACCGTTGCTGAACGTGTGTGTGTGTGTGCAGCTGTGAATGGGCGAGGATAGTTCCTGCGGCGATGGGTTAATGACTCCTTTTCTCCCTCCGGCTGTCCATCTCCCTCTTTCAGTCTATTTAGTTATCTTCTCCCGTCGTTCTCCCTTATCATCACGAAACAACTTCTTTGTTCCTCGACACTCACCATGCCGTCCGCGGAAGGATCTGCCGTCACAAAGAAGAGGATGGGCACCAAAGGATCTATTTCGATTGACAGGTATCTATTTATTCAAAGATATGCTTTGACGCGGCTTCGGTTGGACCTTTGTTCTTATTTTCAGTTGCTCTGCAGCTCTCTTTGAATTTTTTTAACGTACTTCATGAACGTTCATACATAACAATCACAGGGTCATCGGTTCGTTCAGTGCCCATTTGGTGGACTTGGACGAGCGGCTGAAGGAGGTTCGCGAGCAGAGTACCAAGAGCTTGGTTAGGATGAAAGTGGCTGAGTTGGAATTGTTGGAGAATCAAAACAAGATGCTTAAAGCCAGAGTCGCGTTGGATTTGATGGTGGAGGAGAACAAGGGCTTGGTGACGACGATTGAACTCCTCACATAAAGGATCGAGGTGCTAGGTGAGACCGAGGCTCTTCTCCGCAAGGAACTTGACTTGGCCAAGCAAGGGAAGTTTCTTCTGTGTAGCATTTCAGGGTCATCGTCTTAGTTTCCGTTGTGGTTTATTTTCTTTTTATAGATGTTGTTTCCGATTCGCTGAATCCTGGATCTATGTTTGTATGAAAGTCAAGGTTCATTTGTCGTGTTGTTCCTACTTGAGGCTCCGTTTTGTTATTTAGCCTCGGGACGGTGTAGTCTAAACGTCGAGTCGGCGTGTTGTCAAAACATGGTGTTATTATGGTTCCTTCCCGAGGGGTTAGCGGCGACGGTCTGTGTACGATTCCATCGGTGATATCAGTCATCTCGATATTATTTGGTTTTAGTCTCCAGTGTTTAATCGAGATTCACCGATCCGGTCGACTCCACCGATCCGGCCGACTTCACGGAGCCAGCCGAATCCACCTACTCGGTCGACTCCACCGACCTGGCCGATTCCACCTACTCCGCCAGCTTATATGCAGGGTGTGCATCCGGTTTCATGTGATCAGGTTGTTTCGATATTCCCGTTGTCGGTCTGGCCAAGTGGTTGCTTTGTTAGCTCGAGTAAAGTAGATGACTACGGCGGCGGTGCGTCGGAGGGCGGGTGTCGTGATGATTTTGGTTCCTTCCCGACGTATATGTAGCGAGGGACTGCGTATATATTCTTATAAGTCAGATGAGTAGATTTGTCGGCTCGACGTTGGGACAGCGGTTTAAAGGGAGGTAAGATATATCCATTCGTCAGTAGGAGGCGTCGGTGCTTGCATTCTGTCTATTATTTGTCTAATTTGGCTTTCAATCTTACATATGAATATAATTAATTTTACCGTTGATTATTAGCATCGTGTATGTCGTGTCGACAAAATAGGGCTCGGGGTTGTGTGCCAAGACGAATGCCTAAATCTAGTATACTTATAAAAAACAAAACACTTGCGCATAAGCAAAACATGTAAACAACAATACTTGCTCATACACAACAGACATGGGTTCGAGGGTATGGTTATACGAACGCATACCCCTACCCTCTCCACTCGATGGGTATAAGATTTCCCCATTTACATACCCATAGGTATTTTTTTCCCTAAACTCTTACCCCTATTTGGGTTTTTACCCGGGTAAGCAAATAATGGGTACCATTGGCTTCCCCTAGGTGGGAGTAGTAATCTTTTTGTAATTTACTCGAAAAACTGAAGTCGGTTGAACGAACCACGACAAGAAGTCCGCGTCCCACTCCAAATCACACGGGAAACCACTGCTTGTACGACATTACTATTAGTACACAGTATTAATATATCGTGCTCTTAATGTCAAAAAAAAAAAAATATCGTGCTCTGGACTCGAGCCAGAAAAATAAAAATCGATCTCTAGCGCTTCCTCCTCCTGTCCCCCGTCCTCACGCTTCTCCTCCACGCCGCCGCCAGGTCGGTTGCTATGGCCGCCCTCCGGCCATGCCCCGTTCGCATCACCGCACCTGTGTCCACCAACTTAACCAGATTCCAACCTCGATATGGAAGCATTCTGCCACTGGACCGTAGTAGTACCATGCTTAAGATCCGCGCTCCGCTGGACCGGAATAGCACCGTGCTGAAGATCAGCCACGGGATTCGTGCTCACAGCGGCGCTGCCGGTCAGCCCGTCAACCCGGATCCGGAGGAGCTCTCGTCAGCGGCATGGTAATCCTCCTCAAATTAGCAAGTAAACAAAATTCAAAAAAATTAGCAAGTAAACTCAACCTCAAATTAGCAACATAGACGGCTCTGCAACAGAGAACCTTTATATGGTTATTTTTATGTTGTTATCGTTTTATTTCAGACTCCAGAAGAGAAGAAAATATGGGAGAAAGTAAAGGAAATTGCCAGGGGGCCACCGGTCAGTGTTAAATCTATGCATGTTCAGGAAATTATGAAAGAGATTAAAAGAATTGCCAAGAAAATTGAAGTTTTCTTTTGATCTTGTACACCAACATCCCAATTCATACGTTTTTTACTATTTCTACATTTTGACTATTTACAAACGACTTGTTATTTCCTTCGAAGCCCGTGCGACCAGGCCATTAAAGGATGTGGTTTCTGGTTGTAAGTTTATACACATTCTTAGCTAAAGTTCTGGAATCATGAAGTTCACCAACTGTACTAGTCAACACATTTACCACATCTCGGTAAAAAAAGTGACCATGCAAAGAAAATATAGAGAAAATTTCTGTTAACATCCATACAAAACATTGTAGGATTAAATAATAAACTATATTTAACTATTGAAAAATATAGCCAATTATTTTTTAATCTTCGCTAGTCACTAGCCTTTATTTGTTCTATTTGCTTCTAACAGGACAGGCCATTTCGTGAAGAGATTGACGTAATTGAAGAGTACTCGAACAAGGCTCGTGCTGAGTTCTTCTATTGTAAGAGCATTTTGGTAAGTCCTCTTTACAATATGTGTTGGGTGAAATTGTAAGAACTGTTGAAATTCATTTTTCCTTTGGAGAACATAAAACTAATTTTGTAGTGGAAGCAAAAGCTCAGAACCTAACAATGATTTTTTTTCCGAAATTAGAACAATGACTACTATATCTACTAGCTAAATGCATGTGCGTTGGAACGGTACCAAAGAATTAAACTAATTTAATTAGTGGGGGTGATATTGCCAGATCGTGGTTGATCAGACAAATTCTAGTTCTCTTGCACCTCCTCACGTATCCCTTGTCTTCTCAAGCTATGTATGGCACATGGGTCAGAAACCTCAGCCACCACCACCTCGCGTGCATGCTCGGCTACCGCCACATAGGCCGTGGTCGCTTCCCCGCCTACAATTTCTAAAGCACCGCAACCTCGACATGCAGCTCCAGATGTTGCCACAGGCCCTCTCCCTGGCCAGCACGTTTCTCAATTATCTGTCGTGTTGCCCATCCTGTAGGATCTCTTAAATTAGTTCAGTTTTTAGTAAAATAATCATGTGTAATAATATATTTTTTGTACCATTGCAACGCATGGGTATTTAGCTAAAGTATCCTCTAGTTCTTTGTACTATTGCCATTTATCCAACACGAGCTTAAAACTTGATGTGCTTCCGATAGACAATGCCCGGATTATATTATTACCATGAGAAGCCCTTATTGTTAGCAATCAAATTATTGTTTCAGCTGATGGAAAAAAGCATTAAGCATAGAACGAAAATTACCCACTATTTTATTAAAGTTGATTTCATTGTGTTTTCTCTTGGTTTATTTTTGGCGAGAGTTGCAGCATAGAAAAGGAGCAATATTGACATGGAAACTCTGCATGAGTGTTCAAGATGCCGTGGTATTGGCTTCCAGAGTGTGGTAAGCACATTGTTTCCCCAAGAACAACCCACACCTAATCTTGTATGTCCATTGTCCCCTTTGCAAGTACATCGCTTATTTTATTTTCTGGGATGATTTCAGAATTGTGTGGTTTCAAGACATGGTTTGCCAGACGAAATTTCTCTACATACAACAAAGCAGGTAAAACCTCGGTACCGTTTTCTCTTTATTACATTTAAAACTTTGATGGTATTATGTTATGTACTAACTCCGTTCAAAAAAATAAGATGATGCAAACATACGTGGGTTTGTTTGTCACGATGGCTGAGGACATCCATCATAAAAAGGTTAGAAGGGAAACTTTTGCCAACTTTCTTGGTGCTCTTCAAGGTGTGGCATCGATAAGCCATATATTGGTTCAAGATATTCTAGCAAATTGTGCCCCTATTGTAAGTAAAGACACTTCATCGGATTTCGATATGGATAACGCTGCAGTACATAGAGCTCACCTTGAGTATCAGGTGGAAATGAACAATTTCAAAGATAAACTCACACCGGCTCGCCCTGAGGTATGTACGGTGATATTCTCTTGTGATATTCCCCTAATAATTTTGATGTCGATTGATCACGCCAAATTTTGGACCGTACGTGCAGCTTCTGGAGCGTACGGTGCATGATGCGCTGATGTGTACAGAAGTGTACGTTAGAAAGATGATTATAACGCGCAGAATGGCAACTATGCGAGGTTAATATATAGTGCATCCTTTTGTTTTTCACAACTAGAGCAACTGAATCATCCACAGCTTATGTTGATGCTTACTGTTAGTACTCGTTGTGTGCAACAGGTGCGGCAGCAAGGGAACCAGCTGATGATAAATAGTTAGGGAACTTGGGAGCCTAAGAAATAAGACCAACCCTTCAGAGATGTAT
Source organism: Poa pratensis (assembly GCA_947311845.1). Taxonomy (NCBI): domain Eukaryota; kingdom Viridiplantae; phylum Streptophyta; class Magnoliopsida; order Poales; family Poaceae; genus Poa; species Poa pratensis. Next base: position 13,714,159 of record CAMZMU010000053.1, read on the forward strand.
GAGCACCAGTATTTGGGAAGCAACAATATGCTACCTACCCTTCTCCCCCGTTGCTCCGCATCCATGCCGATTGAAGCATGTGATCCTAAGCAAGGGCGTATTGTGTAATTAAGTGGCACAAAGCCAATCATCATGTGAATAAGAGTACTAGTTGATTCTCTTTAAGTTAGATTGGAAGTCATCAAAGTATTGATATGTCAAGACGGTTAATTTGACCATGAAAGGGTTCAAGCCGACATTTCATAACTTTTAACACGATTTGCCTTATTTATTTCTCAAGCTATAGGTTAGATTTGAATCCATGCATGGCAAGCATATAATGTATCGACCTGCTAAATTATTCTAGATTTTTTTCAGAACTTCTATAATGTGTTTTCTTTCGCGAAAAGTCCGCGACTTGATAATCAATAGAAAGAACAACTGTATTTTTTTTTTGTAAATAGGTCACTAGACCATCTACGTCGACTACACGCATTGTAACAAGTTGAAGGTGTGGTGTCCTCCCCCTCACCAGAAACTCGCAAAATTTGTTGTAGTACAACTTGTAGTAGATAGACTGATAGTCTTCATGCTAAGGACCAGCGCAATAGAATAAAACCACTCGCAATGATAAAAACCTTAGATAAGAAGATTCAAACTTGCAAGCACACCCGCGTCACGAAAAACCAATCGGATCTCACGAGGAGCAGACAACTCCAGGCGCCCTCCACTGGCGCTAGGCATACCACCGGAGTATAGAGCGGGGGGCCTTATTCTGACTTCAGAATGTCGTCGTCTCACCAGCCTAAGGAAGACACACAAACTATCTAAGAAGGGATGGAAACGCTCCGACGGGCGAGGGGTCGTGGTCCACAACACTCCATGATCTCAAGGGAGAGAGGAAAATGGATTTTCTACAACTCATATGGCGCGCAACTTGTATCCTAACCGTCCGTTTCCGCGATTAAATGGTCAAGATTGTCCATTGATTGAGTTGAACGTTCAACGCATTCAACGACAAATCTCGGCCGTTCAATCGCGGAAACGGACGGCTAGAGATAGGAGTTGTGCGCCATATGAGTTGTACAAGCTTATAACCGGGGAGAGGTGGGACAGACGGGCGGCATCGCCGGTGAGGGGGCGGAAACCTTGGATTGGATCAGGCATCAGCGAGGGCTCGACGACCTTCGGGGACCATGGATGTGTCATTTGTGTGGACTATTGCATGGATATATGAAGCTCTGATTTCATAGTAGCTTGTCGATTGGAGGAGGGGGGGGGGGGGGGGGGGGGGGGGGGGGGGGGGGGG